>CM070788.1:34707849-35100349 GCA_036346955.1 Dipus sagitta
ATCAGTGAATCTGTTCCTGGATCTCCTTGGAGGATAAAAGCTGCAGTTATAGCTCTTCCGTCATGTGCATGTGTGGGAGGGGGTGTGTGCACGTGTGTGTGGGTATACAGGTCAGAAGAGAACTGTGGATGTTGTTCCTCTCAGGTGCTATCAATCTCTTAGTTTGAGAAAGGGTCTGTCATTGGACTGGAACTTGTCAGTTAAGCTACAATGCTGGCCATTGAGAACCAGGAATTCTCCTGTTTCTACTTCTCTGGTGTTGGGTTTATAGGCAAGTGTAATCACACTTGGATTTGTTTACATGGACTCTGAGATTGAATTCAGGTCATCATGCTTGCAAAGCAAACACTTTGCTGATTAAACTATCTCCTTAGCCTGGAAAGCCTTTTCTGCAGTGCTGCTCTTTACCTATTCCTTTGGTTAGAGTATTCTGGAGTATGACTAGGACACACATAAAATACAATATTGATACATTATTTACTACCACACAAGGACACAGGAGGATGGTGCTGTCCATGCAGAAGTGGCCCCATGACAAATACTGAATATGTTGGTGTCTTTAGTTTGGACTTCCTAGAGTCTGGACCAGTGAGAAATAACTTTCTGTAGTTTATAATCAGTTTATGTTGTTTTGTTATAGTATTTTGAATGGGCCAAGACTAAGGCACTAAAGAATATCAAACCAGGGCTTGAGACATTGCTCAGTGGTTAAAACACTTGCCTGTAAGTAAAGCCTAATGACCCAGGTTCAGTACTCCAGTATCCATGTAAAGTCAGATGTACAAGTTGGCAGTTGTGTCTGCAGTTCATTTGCACTCACTGAAGGCCCTGGCATACTCATTCACTCTGTCCCTTATTTCTACCTCTTTCTCTGCTTGCAAAAGATAATTTTTAAAAAAACAAAAGATTGACAAACAAGTCATGTAGAGATATCTTAGTGTTTAAGGCATTTGACTACGAAGTCTAAGCACCAAGGTTTGATTCCCAGAACCTACATAAGCCAGATGCACAAGGTGGCACATGTGTCTGGAGTTCATTTGCACTGGCTGAAGGCCCTGGCACATCCATTCTTTCTATTTGCCTCTCTCAACTAACTAACTAACTAACTAACTAACTAACTAAATAAAATATATTTTAGAAAAGTATATCCAACTGAACAAACCCTGGCAACTCAATACTAGTTCCTAGCCACCTGTCTTTTCCATCTTCTAAGAGTTGTCTTTTGCATTTTGCATAGAGTTTTTGTTTTAATAAGTTTAAGTAACAGGTTGGGGTATTATCCTATTTTTTTCTGGTTTTAGAAACAACCCAAGATATTGATTTTGTTTTATTTTATTTAGGTGAACTATTACTATAATTGATAGCAATAATAAATATTTCTTACACTACTGAATTGTTAAAAGCTCTGAGCTGTATCATTTAATTTAAACATTTCACTTGAGTAATATTGAAATCTTCCTAAAATTAATCTTTTAGAAGAAAATATGAAATTATTCATTTCTTTTGTTAGAATATGAAATGAAAAGAAGATCTAGCTATGGAGCTGAGATAAGGAAGAGCATCAAGGATATCTGTGGAGTTTTGTTATTATTTTGTTGAAACAAGTGGTTGTTCATTTCCAAACAGCATGTAAACATTTTGTTTATGCTTTAGTTGGACTTGACAGTTGTTCTACATAATATAGGTGATACCTCTGGACTGAGTAGATGTGATTCGTTACTCAAACTGGTTGCTATGGGCAGTGATCATGACACAGCTGAAAGAATGTTATCAAATAGACTGTTCTCATTTTTGGTTATATTTTTACACATTATTTTAAATTGTACTCTTTAATTCTCAAAATTACTGCTTTTTATATCCACATCATTAATAAGTAGTAACTGTCATATGCTCCATGGAAGATTTAAGGAGAATAAATGTAAACTCTTGGGCTGGGGAAATGGCTTAGCAGTTAAGGTGTTTGCCTGAGAAGCCTAAGGACCCCAGTTCAATTCCCTAGGACCCATGTAAGCCAGATGCACAAGAGGGCACATGTGTCTGGAGTTCATTTGCACTGATTGGAGGTCCTGGTGCACCCATTCTCCCTGCCTCCTTCTCTGTCTGTCTCTTAAATAAATAATTTTTTTAAAAAAATGTGAACTCTTTATTCAAGAAGATTATAATTTAAAGAAGAGAAATAAATAATAAAAAAGGGTCTAGACACAGATGTTTGTAAGGAGTCTGGGGAAGCACACAGAAGGCAATGGATTCTGCCTGGAGTTGTAGAAGTTGGTACTCTAAAAAGATATCATAACAGAAAAAAGAAGATTATAGAGTGTTGGTGGGTGTAGGGGAAAGCTAGTCTGATCTGTCTATTGATCTAGATTTATGAAGCTTGGAGAATGGTGATAACTGTTTTCCCAGAAAATAAAATTGAGAGTGTAAAGAAAAAGAAGACATATTGATGTGAATGAGCTGGTCTGAGTTGTCCAATGTATATTCTTGAACGCATACCTTGTATCCAGTACTCAGTTGTGTATAGAGCTTGAGAGGAAGCTGACTCTACAGATAGGGACTTGGAGTCACTAATGTGAAATCACCCAGGAGCAGCACGGGGAGGGAAATATGACAAGTACAGGAGGCCATCTTGAGAACTAGCATGGCTCAGTGACATGAGGGAGAAGAAGCAAGAAAAAACTTACAAGATCAAACAAGAAAGAGGAGCATCAGGGGTAAGCAGTGCCCTTGATACCATCAAGGTGAGATATCTGAACAAGTAGGCACTGTGAGAAGGGTCAAATACAAGAGGTAAACCAAGTAGGATGAAGATCATCCAAGGCACTGACCTTGTCCCTGGATTGTGTGAGTAATCTAAGACTGAGGCTGTTTAATGTGCAAATGGGAGGTTAGGAAGTGGAGAATATCTATAGACCCTGGTGATAAAAAGGTATATAAGTAAGGAGTATAAGAGTAGGTCGTCAGAAAGAAGGAAGAATTAAAAATTTAGAAAAAGAATTACTGATGGAGCAAGTTTCTAGCAGAGATAACAGCACATTAAGCATACCTTGCCTTAATAAAATCACATGAGCCTGTGAAACTAGAAGAAAAAGAGGAAATAAACTGGGCGTGATGGCGCCCGCCTTTAATCCCAGCACTTGGGAAGCAGAGGTAGGAGGATCACCATGAATTCGAGGCCACCCTGAGACTCCATAGTGAATTCTAGGTCAGTCTGAGCTAGAGTGAGACCTTACCTCAGAAAACCGAAAAAAGAAAAGAAGAAATAAGAACTTGTACATTAAAAAGAACATTGTATCTTAATAAAACATATGTTTGGGGCTGGGGGATGGCTCAGGGGTTAAAGGTGCTTGCTTGTAAGCCTGTTGGCCAGAGTTCCCTTCCCCAGTACCCACATAAAGCTGAGTGCAAAGTAGCACAGATGTCTGTGATCCCAGTGTGCTTAGAACACTGGGAGGCAAAGCCAGGAGAATCCAGAATCTCATGGACTAGTTAGACTGGAACAGACAGTGGCAGAATGAAAGACCTTGTCTCAGAAAGGAAGTGGAAATACTGGTCAAACACTCTGAGATTGTCCTCATATCTCCACTTGCACATCCTTATATATATACACACACACACACAGACACACACATCATGTATATGCACATATACATTCACAGATAAATTTAAAAATGTACATGAAATCATTATAATTTGGCTCAATTGCTTAAGAGTGTAAGAACACCTCTTTCTTAAATTCACAATTAGAGACAGGTGGATTTCCCACACTCATACACATTCACATGTCCACGTTTTTGTTTGTTTAAATGTAGTTTTGATTTTGGAAATTGTTCAATATTATTTTCAGTAATGTGCTTTACAAAATTGGGGCATATTTCTTTGGTATGAAATGGCTTATGAAATAGACTTATTACTTGGCACAGCAATATATTCTAAAAAATTGTTCCCCAAATGTTTGGTAAAAAAAAAATAGAATAAGTTCATGGCCTTTTGGTTTCAACAACCTCTCTGTTTCTCACTCATATATATATATATATAATATGTTCTGGTTCCTGTTGATATTAAGTTAGAAAGTACTTTGATAAGCAGCTTTCACTTTTTCATTTGGATGTATTTTGATAAATTTGTTGTAAACTAGCTTTATATAACAATATGTGCTAAGTTGATGTGATCAAACAATACTTATCTTACTAAAAGGCAAAATTGGCTCATGTTTTTAACTCTTCTAATGATTATATTTGTATCAGTTCTGAAGCATTTGGGCATAACTCTGACTTAATTTGCAGTTACATATACTAACAAAAGAATTCAGCTGAATAGAGGAAATTTTAGCATTTCATTATATAGTACTAAAGCAAGATGTCAGGGTTCACTGAACTCTGCATAGTTTATATATCTCAACACAAGTTTGGAAACGTGAACTATCTCGACAGAAACAGGGTGGAATTATTATGCACAGCAGATGTTCCCATTGCTTACTCGTGTGGTTCGTGATGCTTAACTCTACTATGTGCCTCAACTGTTCCAGCACAGTTTCTACAAGTGTGGTCAGGTGGTGAATTTGAATTTTTCACAAGCTTCCAGGTGATATTTATGCAGTGTAAAATTTGAAACTTGCTGCAGGAAGTGTTTGAAATGGCTAGGAAAGTATGAAAAAAAAATCCTTTACATCTACTAGAGAAAATGTGCTTTGGCTTGGATAAGATATATGTCCAGTTGGCCAGGTAGAACAGGCACACTGGTATGCAGGTCAGTATACTGTAAAGAATACTGATTTTGGACCAGCATAATTTCATATGGTCTCTTTCTTGTCCATGCCTCAGTGTGCTATATGCATGAGAATCATGATTAACTTTTCTTGTTATTTTATTTATTTATTTGAGAGAGAGGGAGGGGGGATAGAGTAATTATGGGCTCTTCAGGGCCTTTTGCCACTGCAAACAAAATCCAGATGCATATGCCATTTAATGCATCTGGCTTAAGTGGACACTGAGGAATTGAACCTAGGCTGTCAGGCTTTGCAAGCAAGAGCCTATCACTGTGAATACATCTCTCCAGAAGATCAACTTCTTTGATTCTCAGTATTTTCCTCAGCATAACCCAAAGTGATTGTGATGGTAATGTCTGTATTTAATTAGTACTTATTTTTAGTTTTTGGGGTATGTGTGTCCCTGGGTGTGAGTGCGGATCTGTATAAAACAAGTGTGCCATGTTGAGGACCCATGTGTGGCCGTCAAGAGGACAACTTCATGTATTATTCCTTGCTTGCTGCCATGTTTGAGGCAGGACTCCTTACTGTTCATTGCTCTTCAGACAAGCTGCCTGTGAAATTCTGGGAGATTCTCCTGTCTCCACTGTCCTTTGTTATGCCCACTGGGATTACAGACATGCAATACCATCCAGCTTCACATGGGTTCTGTGGATTTGAACTGAGGTGCTCCTGCTTGTGTGGCAAGCACTTTACCTACTGAGTCATCTCCCCAGCCCCTGGTGTCAGTCTTGATGTACTTCCTTAACTTCCCGAACTTTACAGCTAAACTTGAACTCTATAGTCATGGATTTTTTTTCCTCTTATCCTGGAAAACAGACTCAGTTATCTTGAAATCTCTCCTTTCCTCAAGTATAATTCCACTAGTTTTGAGACCTCTGTTATCCACTTTATTCAAATGTTCCACCTCCTTGATTGTGGAAAACAGGAAACATGACAAAGGACCAGGACCCAGGAGATTACTCCACTGTCCCCACAAGAAATTGTGTTCCTGTTTTCCTGAATTCAAAGTAAAGGGACAAAGGAGGAAAGAATGCTGTGTCCACAGAGATGAAAAAGAGTTTTGATTTTGTTCCATTAAACAACCCTCACTTTGATACCCAGCTTGATAACTTGGCTTAATATCCATCAGTCAATTACTTGCTCTCTTTAGCTTCACTTCCCATGTCTATAATAAAGATGCAATCATTTCTTTGTCATAGTGTTGAGGTTTCAATATGCAATGTGTAGAATGTATTTGTAGGGCACCACTTTCTGTAGTCCTATTTGGCAGTTAGCTGTGGATGTATTTACTCAGTAACCCTATCTGAACATCAGATCTCACATCAGGCTTGTAATTTACTCACTCAGAGGCCAGGGAAAGAGAAAGAACCCTCTAGGAATTCTAAGTCATGAAATAGGCCAGAGTTGGCCAACCAAATCTGAATTCAGACAAGGAAAGAAACAAAATGGATGCACACCGCCTTTTGATAGCACCGAGTGAGTGAATAGATGGAGAGTTAATGCACAGATAAAATAGCCAAGCTAGAGAAATGCTTTTGGACAATGAGGGTCAGCTTTTACAGAAATCCTGAGGATAAGAAGGGTCTATATGTCTGGGAATAGAGAATGAGAGTATAGTCAAAAATGGCCAACTTGTGTCCTCATTTGCATGTAAAAGTTTAACTCTTCATGACTTCAGTCCAGGAAGCAATATGCTAGCCAGCCTGCCTGGTTGTCCCATCCTGTTTGTTCCCTGCTTTTGGTTCCAGGCTGTACTCTGGTGCCAAGATAGCTGTCTAATTGGAGTAACTCAGCTTCCTGACATCCATTATTTCATATCTGCGCTTGCTTCTGTGGTTTCCTACAGACACCCTGGCGAGCATCTGCTTTATCCCAGTGGATTTGTCTTTTAAAACTCTGACTGGATTTTCTTTAGTAGGACCAGATGTTATTCCCCTAACCCTTGACATTGCCTTCAGCCTGTTCTTCAGTCTATGTATAACCTGTTAATTAAGATGCACATCATATTCCTTTTTTTTTATACATTTCCATTCCTCACTTGAGGCAGCAAATGCCTTTGAATGGATAGATCAGCCCAGACTAAGCCATCTCCTTCCTGATGTGTGGATTTCTTAATTTGACAGAATCTCTATCCTCTCAGTCTATACCCTTAATTGTCATCTTTTCTTTCTCCTATTTATTAGCCATAAATACTTCTGTTAAAACATAATTCAGAAAAGCCATATGTGGTGGTCCAGCCACACCAATAATAGAAGATAGAACAAAATGATTTTCAGTTCAAGGCCACTATGGGATAAAAAGCATGTGATTCTCCAATTTTTCTTAGTTTCAGCTGGGGCCCTTTTGAGGTATGATGGGGTGGCTCTCTCCTTAGGATCTACATCTATCTGAAAAAGAGAAGCAGATTCTCCAACGGAGAGTAAGTTAGCAATAGGACAAAGGAGATAACCCTTACTTTTTTTTTTATAGAGAATTTAATAGGTGTAGGCCCTCTTGTAGCCCACAATTGATGGTAGCTTGATATTGGAGAGTGGGCTTATGTTTGCATATGGTTCTGACTTGTTTCCCAGCTCCAGCTATGGGTCCCATACATTTGAATGTGATAGTTTAAATTTCCAATGTACTCTGACACATATGAACAGGATCAAACCTTGTTTAAATATATTTTCCTGCAAACATGTAATAGTTGTAATACTTTGGCCAAACTTCCCTGACGTATGAAAACTAAGTCTCATTTTAGAGGAAGAAGAATGAATGTTTCTAGCTGGTTAGAATTATTTATTATTTGGGTAGTATAAAAAATTACAAGGTTTTATAATACAATAATGGTTACATTCTAAACAACAGGGAAGAATGCATATCTAACGTTAGCATTCATATAAGAATTCAAGCTGATCTATTTAAGATAAACCAAGGAGAAAAATTTGGATTATAAAAGAGTAACTTGATTTGTTATAGGATTTACCAGAGTTCATGAAAACAGTAAATGATCCAAAGTGAGGGTAAAATATGTATTTGTTTTCTAAGTGTCAGTAATTATCTCTTCAGCAATGCAATAATTGTGTAAGACCCAAAAATGCACCTAAAAACAGGAATATGAGGTACTAATGAAAAAACACATCTATCTGTGACACAGACTTCCTGGTCATGCTACAATGTCTTTTTTCAGAATGGAGGCAGTCAATTGCTACTTCGCCCCTTCAAGTTCCTGTCTTCATTTCCTTAAAACATAAGACAATGCACTCTTATACACAGTTGTGTTTCATTCTGCTGATATTCAGGCGCATAGCTAATATTTTCCTGGAGGATGCATTTTGATATATAAAAATCATGAAAACAAAAAGAATCATTTACAGACATAAATTTATAGAAAGAAATAATGCTAGAAAATGATATTTTACCATATATACATATATATTTAAAACCTGATCTAGTTATAACACAATTAAGTCACTTTCAATATGCTTTTTGTTATTACACATAAAACATCTGAAAACTGGGCTGGAGAGATGGCTTAGCGGTTAAGTGCTTGCCTGTGAAGCCTAAGGACCCTGGTTCAAGGCTCAATTCCCCAAGACCCACGTTAGCCAGGTGCACAAGGGGGCACACGCATCTGGTGTTCGTTTGCAGTGGCTGGAGGCCCTGGCACACCCATTCTCTCTCTCTGTATCTATCTGTCTCTTTCTGTCACTTTCAAATAAATAAATAAAAATAAAAACAAAACAACAGCAACAACAACAACAGCAAAAAAAAAAAAAAAAAAAATCTGAAAACTAATCCCACCAGGAGAAGGGAAAAAATAAAAAGTTCATACCCACATCCTAATTCCCATATTCAAGGAAGTAGTATCCATCATGTAGAGAAGGATGTTTGTGGTCAAAAAGTTAAATCATGGTTGTGATTAATGCAGATTTGCCTTAGTAAGTAAATCATAAACGTTTTATATTCTCTTTGCTCTATTTGTGTTTTCTTATATAAACATAGAAGTCTCTGCACAGGATCTGTAAATAGGGACTTTATTTACAGTAGATGCTGAAATGGAGATTTATGCTTTTCAACAATAACTGTGGAAATTAATTAGGACCAACAGCTTTTTCCTTCACTTGAAGAAATTTTGTGTCACTTCCAGGATTTTTCTTTTTGGTGATCTTCTATATAGTGAATGTTTGAATCATGATTATAATTCCTCAGGTATATTTTACATTGTTTATTTGACTGTGATTCATTGAGTGGAGGTTTTTCACACTTATTACTTTGCTTTCTGTAGGATTTGTTAGCTTTAGAAATGTTTGTTTTTAATTAAGTAGCCCTGAAAGCGATACTGGAAGATTTAAGACATTCTTAGAATCCATAGCAAATGACCACTCTCTGTGTGACACTAGCGGGGTGTGGCAGTGCAAAATCTAATTCCGGTGCTTGTAAGGGCAGAGGTAGGAGGATAGCTGTGAATTTGAGGCCAGCCTGAGAATTCATAAATTCCAGGTCAGCCTGGGCTAGTGTGAAATATTACTTAAAGAAAAAAAATCCAACAACAGCAACAAAACCCCCAAACAAACAACAAGAATGACAAAGTGTGACACTGCATTAGGCACAGTAGGCCATTCTGGAGTCCTCAGTCTCTGCCATCCCGGAGCTTGTAGCCATATGAGCATGGGTTTCTTTATATATTTGGTGTCTCAGGATAACTTTTCCTTAATCAAGCTCAGGATCCTGCTTCTTCATATTTATGCTATGCATTCCACATGAGGATGTTTCTGAGTCAGCAGTTCTTGCCTTTTATACAGCTGATTAGCTGGGACTTGGAGAAGTTTAGTGAGTCACCTAGATATCAAATTGCAGAGTTTGGTTTAAACTATGGTCTTTCATAAGAGTTTGTGTTTTTTTCTCTTCATCTCTATGTTGAATATCTAACACTGATTGCTCCATTACTCTTTCCACAAAATTCTCATTAGTCATTCATGCAGATTTATATGCTCTGAATATTACTTGGTCTAATGAAAGTATCTACAGAGTGAATCCATTCTTATGGGGCATATGCATCCTACTGCTAGACTCAGCCATGAGTATGTCTTAATTTACATATTGATAAATATTTACACAAATAAATTTATAAAGTCAGGTCATGTTTCAAAATACAAGATGAAACATGTTTAATTCTATGAACCTTTACTGAGTATCCACTTTGTACTAGAAATAATACGAAGAGGTAAATATGTCTATGTAAATATATAAAATATATATGTATATACATACAAATAAAATCACTGTTTCCTATAGAAATCTTTATTGTGTGTGGTGTGTGTGTTCATGTGTGTGCAGGTACACATGCATGCACATGCATCTAGAGGGTATCAAATACCCTCAAATGTTGTTCCTGTGGGAACCCACACATCTTTTTTTGAAATAAGGTCTCACATTGGCTGGCCTACAAAAAGCAGGGATCTTATGGTTTATAATTATGCCTGGATAGATTTTTTTTTCTTTATTAGTTAGTTTTGTATTCAGCAAATACAGTCAGTTTGGTACCATTATTAGGCTCATCCGTGACCTACCCCCTCCCCTTAGCCCCTCCTTGTTGAGGTGTACGAGTCATGCATTTTTATTAGTTATGTACACAGTGTGAATACAGCTATGTTGGTACCATAATTGGCTTCCTTCCTGTCGTCCGCCTTCTGAAGGAACCCTCCTTGTTGGGGAATGTGGGTCGTGCATTGTGGGGTTAGCCATCAGTTCTGGGTAAGAGGCAATATCTCTGTGCATAATGTCCCAACATGTGGCTCTAACAATCTTTCTGCCCCTCTTCCAAAAATTTTCCTGAGCCATGATGGGTTCATTTTAGGTCTATTTCAGTGATGAGGTCTTGGGAGGCTCTGTGTCCCTGGACATCTGGTTTGGTAGGAGTTGATTGTTCTCTGTGTCCATCTCCTTCACCCTTGTGCTGGTACCAGGTTCAACAAGAAAGTAGCACTCTTGCTCACTTCCCCAATTACTCTTGGTTTTAGTTGTGGCCCTTTGGAAGTGCAATGGGCTGATCCTCTCCTCAGGATCTGAGTCCATCTGAAAAAGAGAAGCAAATTCTCCAGCAGAGAGTGAAGTCAGCACCAGATAAATGAGATAATCGTAATTATTTGAGAAAGAATTTAATAGGAATAGGCCCTCTTGTAGCCCACGATTGGTGGAAGCTTGATAAGGAAAGTGGGCTCATTCTTTGGATATGGTTTTGACTTGTTTCCTAGAACCAGCTCTGGGTTACATTCCACTAAGTGGTTCCGTTAGCCAAATCAAGATCAATTGGTTATGCACCATGGCTGTGTGGCACTATTGCACTTGTGTGAGCATCATGTCAGGTTGTTTGCTGCTGAGTAGCTTAGACCACGAGTTGCTTGGACAGTTGTTGGTCATTGCCCTGCAGTTACTCATGTAGAACCTTCTGGCACTAGACAGGCTAACTGTCTGGGGACTGACTGTCTTCCAGATTCCAGCCGGATTGCTCCATGTTCCATACCAACAGCATATGGTGTCTCTAGAAGTAGGGTCTTACCACTAACCTTTGGTGGGTTATCAAGTACTCTGACATAAATCTGTCTTCTTTTGGGAAACCTTGTGGGTCTCTGATCAACAGCTCATTGTGGATGTTAACCACATTCTGGTACTGGTAGTTACTGGCAGCACCAAGGAAAAGAAGGAAGAAAAAGATAGGTAATATAAAAGAGATGGACAGAGGAGAGAGGAGAAAGAGAGAGAGAGAGAGAGAGAGAGAGAGAGAGAGAGAGAAACAGGATTAAGGTTAGTCTTCATCATACTCTGTCCAGGGCCCTGTGATTCAGGTGTTCCCTCTAAGGACCTGATGAAGGTTCAACCATTTAGTCTGTCTTTTAGGATGTAGAATTTTATGGTACCATCGTCCTTGGGGTCCAGTTTTGTGTCCCCCACCTTCCCCCTCTCCTCCTGCCCCAACCTTTGTATTGTCCGCTCCTTGAGATACTTATAAGGTATGTCCGATTCAGAGCTACATATAAGTGAGACTATGCAATGGTTATCTTACTGTCATTGGGTGAATTCACTGAGAATGACCTGTACCAGGTTCAACCACTTTTCTTCAAATTCCATTGTGTCATTTTTCCTTACTACTATGTAGAATTCCATCATGTAAATATACCACATCTTGGTTATCCATTCATCTAATGATGGACATCTCGGTTGATTCCAGCTTTTAGCAATTATGAATTGAGGAGCTATAAAAATGATTGAGCAAACCTCTCTGACTGAGGCATGGAGATTTTAGGGTAAATGCCCAGTAAGGGAATAACTGGGTCTCTTGGTAACTCTATAGTCAACCTTTTAGGAGTCTCCATATTGCTTTCCATAGTGGTTTTACCATCTTACATTCCCACCAACAATGAATGGGGGTTCCTATTTCTCCCTATCATTGCCAGCATTTGTTTTCATCTGATCTTTTAATGTTTGCAATCCTTACATAGGTAACGTGGAATCTCATGCTTGTTTTAATTTGTGTTTTCCTGATGATTAGGGATGATGAACATTTTATTAAGAGTGTGTTTGCCACTTGTATTTCTTTCTCTGAGAGCTCCCTTTCCAGTTCTTTGCCCCATTGTGTGAGTCGGTTGTTTGACTTTTTACTGTTTAGTTTTTTCAGTTCTTTGTAGATTCTAGAAATTTGACCTGTGTAAGTTGTACAGCGAGCAAAAATTTTCTCCCATTCTGTGGGTAGTCTATTGACTCTGCTTATTTTATGTTTGTCTGTGAAGAAACTTTCCAATTCATGAGATTCCAATGGTTAAATGATTGTGTAAATTCCTGAGCTACTGAGGTTTTGTTCAGGAAGTCTTTTCCCATCCGTATAACAGGGAAAGTTCTTCCTATTTTTTTGTCCAGTAATAGCTGAGTTTCTCATCTTATATTGAGGTCTTTGATCCATTTGGACTTGATTTTTGTGCATGGTGAGATATATGGATCAAGTTTCATTTTCCTGCATATGATTATCCAGTTTGTCCAACACCATTTGTTGAAGATGCTATCTTTATTCCAGCCTACATTGTTAGGGCCTTTGTCAAATATCAAGCAGCTGTAGTTACTTGACCCAAAGTCTGGGTCCTTGATTCTGTTCCATATATCTCTAATCCTGTGTTTAATGCCAGTACCATATTGTTTTTATTATTATGGCTTTGGAATATAGCTTTAGATTAGGCATGGTGATGCCTTCAGAGGTGTTTCTTTTGCTGAGGACATGCTTGGATATCCGAGGCCTTCTGCCATTCCATATTAATTTTGAGATCATTTTTTCACTCTCTGTGAAGATAAATGTTGGAATCTTTATTGGTATTGCATTAAATCTGTATATTGCCTTTGATAAGATTGTCATTTTCATAATGTTAATTCTGCCTATCCAGGAGGATGGGAGGTCTTTCCATTTCCTCAAGACCTCCTCAATTTCTTTCTTGAGTGTTTATGTTTTCATTGTATATGTCTTTCACTTCCTTGGTTAATGTTATTCCAAGGTATTTTTGTTTGTTGGTTTGTTTCTATTGAAAATGGGACAATGTTGCTTATTTCTTTTTCTGTACCTTTGTCTTTTGCGTATAGAAAGGCTGCAAATTTTTGCATCGATTTTGTATCCTGCTGCTTTGCTGAAGGAGTTAATCACCTTTAAGAGTTTTGAGATGGAGGTTTTGAGTTCTCTTATATACAAAATCATGTCATCTGCAAATAGGGATAGCTTAACTTCTTCCTTTCCAATTTTTATCCCTTTTATTTCTTTCTCATGTCTTATTGCTTGAGCTAGGACTTCCAGTAATATGTTGATGAGCAGAGGTGAGTGGACACCCCTGTCTTATTCCTGATCTAAATGGGAATTCCTTCAGTATCTCCCCATTAAGTATTATTTGGGTTTTAGAAGCTTTATATATAGCCTTTATTATGTTTAGATATAAACTATCCATGCCTATTCTCTCCAGTGTTTTGATAATGAAGTGATATTGTTTTTTTGTCAAAGGACTTTTCTGCATCTATCAAAATGATCATGTGGTTTTTGTGTTTAAGCTTATTTATGTGGCATATTACATTGACAGATTTCCATATGTTGAACCATCCCTGCATTTCTGGGATGAATCCTACTTGATCAAGATGGATAATGCTTTTGATGTATTGTTGAATTTGGTTTGCAAGGCTTTTGTTCAGGGTCTTTGAAGCTAAGTTCATCAGGGAAATAGGCCTGTAGCTTTCTTTTCTTGTGGCATCTCTGCCTGCTTTTAGTATTAGGGTAATAGTAGCTTCATAGAAGGAGTGGGGGAGCTTTCCCTGTTCCTGATTGTGTGGCACAGCTTGGAAAAAAAAAAAAAGGTTTCAGTTCTTCCATGAAAGTTTGATAGAATTTGGCCGAGAAGCCATCTGGTCCTGGACTTGGGGAGGTTTTTGATTAACTTTTCAATCTCAATGGGTGTTATAGGTTTGTTGAGGAGATTAATTTGCTCTGAGTTTACCTTTGATAGGGTGTATGTGTACAGGAATTCATCTATTTCCTCTTTTCCCCCAATTTTTTTGAGTAGAGATTTTTGAAATCAGTCCTGATGATTCTCCCAATTTCACTTATGCTTGTTGTGATCTCTCCTTTTTCATTTCTAATTTTGTTAATTTGAAGTGTCTCTTTTCTTCACTTGATCAAATTGGCCAGGGGTTTATCAATCTTGTTTATTTTTTCAAAGAACCAGCTCTTTGTTTAATTAATTTTCTTAATTGCTTTCTTAGTTTCCAATTCATTAATTTATACTCTGATCTTAATTATTTCTTTCCATCTGTAGCTTTTAGGGCTGGAGTCTTCTTTGTTTTCCAGTGCCTTTAGGTGGATGGTTAGATTATTGATTTAGGATCTCTCTGTGTTCATTATGAGGGCATTTAGTGCTCTGAATTTTCCCCTGAGGTCTGCCTTCATTGCATCCCATAAGTTTTGGTATGATGTGTTCTCATTGTCATTCATTTCTAGCAATTTCACAATTTCATTTTTTATTTTGTCCACTATGCCTTTATTGTTTAAGTGTATTGTTCAGTTCCCAGGAGCTAATGGAATTATTGGCATATTTTTGTTGGTAATTTCTAGCAATACAGCATTGTGATCTGATGTCATGCAGGAAATTGTGTCAATCTTCCTAAATATATGGAGGAAGACTTTATGACCCAGTATATGATCTCTTTTAGTGAAGGTTCCATGAGCTGCTGAGAAGAATGTGTAGTCTGTGGATTTGGGATGGAATGTTCTGTAGATGTCTTTTAGGTCTAATTGATCTATGGTTTTGTTGAGCTCTCTCACTTCCCTGTTAATTTTCTGTTTGGATGTTCTATCTATCGCTGATAGTGGAGTATTAAAGTCCCTAACTATGATGGTGTTGGTGGTTATTTCTGTTTTTTTGTCAAGTAGGTTTTGTTTTATGAATTGTGGTGCACCTGTGTTTGGTGCATAAAGATTGATAATTGTGATATCCTCTTGTTGAATCATTCCCTTGATAAGTAAGAACTGGTCTTCTTTGTCTCTTTTGATTACTTTTGCTTTTAAGCCTATTTTATCCAATATTAGTTTAGCTACACCTGCTTGTTTCTTATTTCCATTTGCTTGGAATATCATTTTCCACCCTTTCACCCTGAAGAGGTGTCTGTCTTTAGTGGTGAGGTTGGTTTCTTGAAGACAGCAGATTTAGGGGTCTAATTTTCTGATCCACCCTGTTAGCTTATATCTCTTGATGCTTGAATTAAGACCATTAATATTTAGGGTAACAACTGTGAGGTTTGTGTTGATCCCTGCCATATTGTGGTGGTTTATGTGGTTTGATGTTCTCTTGGACTTTGTAGTTTTTTGTGCCTTCTCCTAGTTTGGTTATTGTGATCTGTTTCTTGTAGGCCCTTGAGGTTGGTTATTTGATTCTTCTGTGTGGAGAATTCCCTGAATTACTCAATGCAGGTTGGCTTTGTGTTCCCATAGTTGCAAAGTTGAGTTTTATCATGGAAAGTTTTTCTTTCACCATCTATTATCAGGGATACTTTTGCTGCATAGAGTAGTTTGGGTTGGAAGACATAGGTTATTTGACTTTGCAGTGTTCCATTCCAGGCTTCTGGCTTTCAGGGTTTCCATTCAGAAGTCTGAAGTAATTCTGATGGGGTTAGCTTTATATGTAATGTGTTGTTTTTCCCTAGATGCTTTTAGTACTTTCTTTTTGGTATTGATATTTAGAGTCTTAATGATAATATGTCTTAGAGAATTTCTCCTTTGGTCCAGTCAGTTTGAAGTTCTGTGAGCTCCTTGTAACTTGATGGGATTTTTCTTTGAGAGAGTGAGAAAGTTTTCTTCAATAACTTTGTTGACTCCATGCCTTTGGTATGACTTTCGTCCCCTTCTGATATTCCCATAATCAATGTTGGGATGTTTAAGGGTATCCCACAGTTCCCTCAAATTCTTTTCACATTTTTTTGACCTTATTGAAACTTTTGGACTCATGAACTGTTTCTTCTGTTTTGTCTTTCAGTTATGAGTTTCTATCCTCTACATGGCTAACTCTATTCTTGAGAGCTTCTATAGAGTTTCTGGCTTATTCAATTTGGTTTGCATTTTCTACTGCCTTTTAGTGTATAGTTTCCATCCCTCTGTCAAGTTCCCTTTTCATATCATTTTCTGATATTTTTAATGCTTCTTGGAATTCATTCTTGTATTTCTTTATGTCTTCATTGGGCTTAGCCACCTTGTTATTGAGGTCTTCTTTTGCTTTTTTTTTTTTTCTTTCTCTCCTTCAGATCATGTAACTGTGTTTGGAACCCTTTCTGGTACTTTTCTATTAGGTCTAATCTAGCAAGGAGATTATTCTTATGATTATCATCCCTTTGTTCATTTTCTGCAAGTTCTACTGTTTGCTTGGTCAGGGTTCCATAGCTTGTGCCTTCATTTTGGGGTTCTGCCCCTATTGTCTCTTCTACGTTTTGATTAGAGACATCACTGTGGGACTGGACAATCTTGTTGGATTTACTGGCATTTGCTTTTTCATGTTTTTCCTTTTGCACTGTGGTATGCCCATCACAGTGTAGGAGTCTTATTTAATTTAGGGGAAAGCTGTACTATTCCCTTGAAGTGTCTTTAGTGATAATTTCCTTTTATGTTTGCTTCCACTAGGCCTCTGATGGCAATGGGGCCTTCCTGCTCAGAGGGCAGGAGCCTGGGTGGCTGTGTTGGGGCCTGGGGACTTGATAATGGGGCTTGTTGTTCTGTGATTTGGGGCATGGGACTGTGTGGTCAGGTGGCCTGAGGGGACAGGGGTAGGGAGGAATGGGACAAAGCAGACTGGTGTTGTGGCTGGGCTGCTGAGAGGGGTAGGATGGGAATGTGTGGTGGTTCTGTGATGCTGAAGGGTGAAGGGATGGGATGGTGGGTCCCTTGGGACCCTGTAGCCTGGGGCTGGGTGGGACTACTGGTCCTGTAACAGGGCAGGGCAGTGATATGGCACTGCTGTGGGTCAGGTGACATGCTGGGGGGGGGTATGTGAAGGTCCCTTGTGGTAGGAGAGCCTAGGGAGAGAGGAACCCTAGCCTGCTGGCCTGGGTCCATTGCACAGAGGGGCAATAGTGTGTGGAAGTATCTTATGGCATCAGGGGGAGTGCTGGCCTGCTGACCTGGGTCTACATATGTTGTTGGAGGGGGGTGGCAGTGAGCGGGACTTTGCTTGAGCATGTGAAGGTTCCCTGGGAGAAAGCTAACCCGCTGGCCTGGGTTGGTGCACTTGGGTGGCTGGGGGACAGTGGTGAGTGGGACACTGTTCCTGTGTTGGATTCCCCTGGGGGAAAGCTAGCCTGCTGGCCTGGGTCCATACACGGGGGTGGGGGGGGGGCGGCAGTGAGTGCAATGGCATTGGTTCATGAAGGTGTCCTGGGGGAATGCTAGCCTGCTGGCCTGGGCACACACATGGTGGTGGGGGCCAGCAGTGAGTCAGATGGTGCTTGCCAGCTTGGAGGTGTGCCTAGAGCTCAGCTAGCCTGCTGGCCTTGGTCCCCTTGGCTGTGCGTAGTGCAGGAGGAACCTGTGGCTGGGATTAAGGCTAGAATGGCTGCATAAGGGGATTGGAGGACTGGTGGGCTACCTGAGAGTATTGGAGTCAGTGAATTCCTTACTTTGCTCTTCCACGCCATCTCACTGGAGGTCTGTTAGAGTCTGCTCACCTTTAAAAGGCCCAATGAATCCTAAATGTCTTGGCTTTCCATTCCTGGGAGGTGCAGCGTACTTAGGCAGATGCCACCTTGACTGGAAGTCTGCCTGGATAGTTTTTAATATGGTTTCTAGGAATCAACTCAGGTCTTAATGCTTGGAAGGGCCATGCTCTACTTACTGATCTATCCTCTAAGTCCTCACTTCTTTAAAAAAAAGAAGGCTTGAAATTAGACACTAAGTGCAAACAAAATATTTAACCTCTATTTGTCAAGAAAATGCAAGATAAAACTATATTGAGGGCTGGAGAGATTTCTCAGTGATTAGGGTGCTTCCTTGCAATGCCTAAGAACCCAGGATTGATTTCCCAATACCCATGTAAAGCCAAATGCACAGTAACATATGCACCTGGAGTTCATTTGCAGGGCTGGAGGCCCTGGCATGCCCATTCTCTCTCTCACACGTTCTCTCTCTGTCTCTCTTCTCACTTTCTCTCTCTGCCTGAAAATAAATACACAGAAATATTTTTTAAATACAGTGAGGTCTACCCACCCTTGCTAGAATGGCCTAATGATTGAAACTTATTTATAACACTCATTAATCAACACAGAATCTCATATGTCCAACCACTTCTGAAAACTACTTGTCAGTTTTTAAAAACCAAATATACAACAACCTCTGAAGCGACCATTCTCCAAGTTTTTAACCAAAGAAATAGGCAAACATACAAGCCAGATTAGGAACCCACTCAATGTCCATTCATAGGCATATTCCCATACAACCAAATATTATGTAGTATTAAAAACTGATGAGTAGTGGCAATACCACTAACTAACATTAAAATGATCTCACAATCTTTATGCTAAATTTAAAAAATCATGATGCAAAAGAATACATATGGGATGGAGAGGTGGTTTAGCAGTTAAAGTTGCTTGCTTGCAAACCTGCCAATCTGGATTCAGTTCTACAGCACCAATATAAATCCAGAAGTGAAAAATGGTTCATGTATCTGGAATTTGTTTGCAATGGCAAGCCCATTCCCTCTCTCTTTTTCCTCTCTGTCTCTATTAAATAAATAAATATTTTTAAAAAGAGTACATCCTACTGGACATCCATACATTAATTTCAGAATAAAACAAATGAAATATAAGGATAGAAAAGAGAAGTTGACAGTGGTAAGAAAGTCTTTTGAGAGGCGGCCCGGGATGATGAAGATGGTATGTGTACTGATTTGTGTGTTGATTACTTGGGTACACACATTTTCCAAAACTCATTGAATCTGTAATTTAATATCTGTAGATTTTGGGGCTTGAGAGCTGGCTTAGAGGATAAAAGGATTGGCTTGTAAGCATCAAGACTGCAGTTCAGATCCCCAGCACCCATGCATGTTCTGGGTGGGTGTGGTAGTCACCTATAATCCTAGAACACTGAAGATAGGTGAATCCTAGGCTAAAGTAGCTAGTTAAGACCAGTTGAATCATTGAGCTCTGACCTCAATGAAAGACTCTGTCTCAGTAAATAAAGAGAGGGAAATTGAGTAAGACATCTGGTCTCAACATACAATCACAAGTGTTCCCACATCCACATCTATATGCCACATCAATAAGCATATGCCATGCCAATAACATTTTTTATCTCTCTCTCTCTTTCTCTATGTGTGTGTGTGTGTTTGTAGGAGAGAGAGAGAGAGAGAGAGAGACAGCAGGACTGCACACAATCTCTAGATGCATGCACCACTTTGCATCTAGCTTTATATTGGTACTGTGGAATTGAAAATGGACCTGTAGACTTTGCAAGCAAGCATGATTAGCCAGCAAGCCATCTACCCTGCCCGCCCCCCCAAATGTTTCTTCAGCGGGTTGGAGAGATGACTTAGCCTAAAGACCCTGGTTCCATTCCTCAGTACCCATGTAAAATAAAATGCACAGGTGGAGTGTGCATCTGGAGTTCATTTGCAGTGGATGGAGGCTCTGGAATGCCCATCCTCTCCATATCTATCTTTCTCAGTCAAATACATAAAATATTTTTAAAAAAATATTTCTTCACTTGATCTTAGCCAAAAGGCAACAAAGTGATTCTTAGAAAGAGATCTGTGCTTTCTCATGAGACTGAAGAAAGATGATTTTGAATTCAAAGCTATCTTGAGCATGTCTCAAAAAGTAAACGTTTCCATGCATTCTATTGCAGGGCAGTTGTATGTCAATTAAAAAGAAGAATCTGGTAACCTTTTTTTAAATAAAGAAAGCAGCCAGTTTTGAAATGAAATTTTGGCTTATAGTAAAGAGAACCAAACAACTTTTTTTTGGGGGGGGGGTGCTGGACTACACGACTGTTCATCGTTCACTTTATGCTTCAAAGTTTAGTTTCAGAATAGATGCTGTCCATTCATTGATGCACTCATTCTTATATATCTCATTGCAAATGACATGTAACCTTCCTCTACCTGGATATTGACATTTTTTTCCTAGCCAATTTATAGTAACACCCATTAAAATTAGTGCAGGCAATAAGCTCTGATTTCTATTAAGTGCTTCAAGATAGGTAAGCAGTCATTTGTTAATTCCTTCTATATGTGGTGAATATGAACAGGGCTCTAGACCTAAAGGCTTAGCTGATGCTAAGATTGTTTAAAATGGTACAAAATACAGACGCAATCACCCAGAACCCGTATCAAGCAGGGTTTGTTTGCTTTCTTGCCTGAGTTCACTGTGTATCTCATGGGTGACTTAAGAGGGCCTCACATGCAATCTTTGTGGAGATGTTGTACTTATTTCCAGGAATGTTAATCCACGGGCTCTGTGTAGAGTCTGCCAAAAGCACTACATTTGGTTGTGCCGATTGTGCTGGTGTTTGATGGCTCTGTTCATCTTTAATGATCTGCAGCCTCTCACCATGCAAGCTTCTGAATCTTGGCTCCTTCCCAGCTGCTCTATTGATCTGAAATTTGGCCAGCGAGCAAGATCTTTTGTTTGTTTTGGGGATTATTTTTTATTATCTGGCTTCAGACAGGGAGCACAGAATGGGGTGGAGACTTCACAGAAATGAGAACATCCATTCCTTTGGTAGGGCTCCTGAGGGCCTGAGACAGGTTCTCTGGTGCTGTAAAAGAACACTGTTCAAAGCTGTAAAGAGAATTCACATTTGCATTGCACTGAGAGCAACAACAGCTTGTCGGGCCCCCATCTGTCAGAGCAGAAGGTATTCTACAGCTCAGAGTCAGGACTCAGGGGTACTTTTTTCCATAGTGATCTACTGCTAGAGAGCAGACAGTTTAGAACACTAGTTTTGTACAAGTGGCCGAGTATCTCCCTCCATGTTATTTTCAGGCTGGGAATCCCAATTTTTGATTTGCTTAAGCTCAACAGAGTTCTAACTTCCTCTCAACCCAAATCTGCATTTCCACTATTGAGTACTCCAGGTATGCTACTATCCCAAATGATAAAAGCTGACCCTCAGGAAGGAGTTCTGCAGCCATAAATTTTTGGAGCAAGCTGCATATAAGTTTCATTTTCTGAAGATTCATATGAATGTATCTAGAAGCTATAAACAGTCTAGGACAAGCTAACAAAAAAACTGTTTCATTTTATTTAAGTCAGGATTTTCCAAATTCCTTGATTATGAAGCCTCATTTAGCAAGTGTTTTGTTAAACTCAGCTAAGACTGGAATGTAATATTTTTCCATTGAAGACCTTTCAGAAGAAATAATGAATTAAATATATATTAACATATCAATGATTAATATCATGTCTCCTGGGAGCAGGTTCTGATAGAATGTGTGAGTATATGTTTGTATACTGCATATGTGTAGATATTGGAGAGAATAATCTATGCAAAAAATCCATTCTCTTCCTCCACAGTTATACACTTGTGACTAGGAACAGCTATCCAGCTAAGAACAAGTTTCTTGCTTCATTTATAAGTGGATATAATCATGTGATTAATATTTTCCTATAAAGTTTGAGCCAAATGATGTGTAAAAACTCCTGGACAATGCTTCTTCTGAGGGATTTAAATGACAAAACCTCAGGGTGAAGCAAAAACACAACATGGAAACATCAAAGCTTTGATTTACACCTAGAGGACAGCCAGTTAGTATACAGGAAAAAACAAACAAACAAACAAAACACACAAAATAAAACAACCCTGGGTGCTACATATATGAGAAATATACTTTTATAGGGAAGTTTCTTGCAATATCTGTTTATTATAGAATCCGAACTATCATGGGGTATTGTAAACACTGACAACGCAAAAGATATTTGGAAAAGAATGAAGAATATGAGTATCATTTGTGTGAAGAAACTCAGCATTGTCTTCAGAGAGGACATTCTGAACCTGGAAGTGTGTGTGTGTGTGTGTGTACAGCATGTGTGTGGTGTGATGTTTGTAGTGTGTGTAATGTGTGGTGTATGCACATGTATCTTTCAATTTGCCACATTATGTGCATGTGTGGAGGCCAAAGGAGAACACCAGGTTCTTAGTGCTTATTTGCATATTTCTTTTTCTTGAGATGGTGGCTCTCCCTCATCCCATAGCTCTGTTTATCAAAGGCTCTTAACCATTCTCTGGTCTCTGGTCCTTCCCATACTTGTGTGGATTGGGGTTACAACACTATATGACCATGGCCAATATTTTTATGTGGGTTCTGGGGAGTCAAACTTGACAGTCTCTGGTCCAAGAGGTTCTCATGCTTAATTGAAATAGCTAAGGTAGACTCATCTTGTCCTGATATGGCCCTGACTATATTTTGTGACTGAATGGGTGCTTTTCAGCCACTAATCCTCCCTCCCTGACAGTCACATTCACATTGGCAGCATATTCAGACTTCTCATGATCTTTACCATGGCCCAGATAGATAATCAAAATAACTCCAGGATGTATAACCAAAATAACTGCAGATGTATGGTCAAAATAACTTATTCCAAGGTTAAGTTAACCTTCACCAAGCATAGATTTCATTATAGTTTTTGTGGGTACCCTGAGTTTCTTCACTGAGAATTCTTTTGGCATTAGCCCCTCTTGGTCTCTCTTAACTACTCAATCATCTGCCCAGTCCTGTCACAAATATTTTATACAACCTCTTACCAGTCATAGTGTAATTTCATTTCTTCATTTTCAATGTTAGGCACTATCATGTGACCTTGTAAACAAGGTTTGAAGAGTCAAAATCCAAATTCCATAACACCCTTATCTTGCAACAGCAACTGTGGCGACCCGAAAATGTATCTCCTTTGACCAGGTATTTGAGGAAGGACAAGTGAAGCAGAGTCCTAGCTGACCTGCATTTCAAGTATAGTGTGAATGAAAAATAGCTCTTTATGGATTTAGCCATTGTTCTCTAATCAAGTCTTAACAAATTTAAGTGAGTATTGGATACTCTATTTACATTCTTCCATGACATGAGTTGATAGCATGTGTTTACTATTTGCATGGTAGTCAGAAACTTATTGCAGGTTGAATGGCATTATGAAATTGCACAGTATCTGGTAAACCTGTGGCCTGCAACTATTTGACAGGAAAACATATGAGTGTAAGTCAATAAAGAACTTGTACTTTTAAGAGCAGAGATTGGAAAACTATGTGTTAGAGCTAATTTCTGCTGCATTTGCAAATGCATTACAAAGATAAGCAACACTAATCATAGGCTTGTTTGTAAGTAAAAATGATGGATTGGGCACATTCCAAACTTCAGCATCTTTGTAGGACTAAAGCCGCAACTGCTTCCCAACCCCATGGGTAAAAACTAAATATCTGGAGTCTTTTGAACATCAAAAACCTTTTTTTTTTTCTTCTTTTTTTCTTTTTTTTCTTTTCTTTTTTTTTTCTTTTTTTTTTTCTTTTTTCTTTTTTTTTTCTTTTTCTTTTTCTTTTTTTTTTTCGTTTTTTTTTTTATTAGTCAGTTCCGTATTCAGCAAATACAGTCAGTTTGGTACCATTATTAGGCTCATCCGTGACCTACCCCCTCCCCTTGGCCCCTCCTTGTTGAGGTATACGGGTCATGCATTGTGGAGTTAGCCCACAGTTATGGGTAAGCTAAATGCCTCTGCATATCATGACCCAACATGTGACTCTGACATTCTTTCCGCCACCTCTTCCGCAAAATTTCCCTGAGCCATGTTGGGTTCATTTTTGGTCTGCTTCAGTGATGAGGTGTTGAGGGCCTCTGAGGCTCTGGCTCTCTGATTTGGTAGGAGTTGATTTTTCTCTATGCTGATCTCCTTCCCCCTTGTGCTGGTGTCCGGTTCATCAGGAAAACAGCCCCCTTGCTTGTTTCTCGAAGTTTTCATAATTTCAGCCGGGGCCCTTTTGAGGTATGATGGGGTGGCTCTCTCCTTAAGGTGCTACATGGGCAACTGGGGGAAATTGACCAATATCTATTGAAGCAATGCATGGTCTAACCTACTTAGCAGCAAATAACTTATTGTGATGCCCACACAAGTGCAGTGGTGGCACACAGCCATGGTGGGGAACCAACTGCTCTCAATGTGGCTAACTGATTCCCTCACTGGTATGGGACCCATAGCTGGAGCTGGGAAACAAGTCAGAACCATATCCAAACATAAGCCCACTCTCCAGTATCAAGCTACTATCAATTGTGGGCTACAAGAGGGCCTACACCTATTAAATTCTCTATAAAAAAAAAAAAAGTAAGGGTTATCTCATTTGTCCTGGTGCTAACTTACTCTCCGTTGGAGAATCTGCTTCTCTTTTTCAGATAGATGTAGACCCTAAGGAGAGAGCCATCAAAAACCTTTTAAATCTCAGTTGTGAGAGGATGATCAAGTCAGAGCTATGGTTCTCATGTGTACTGTTAAAGTCCATGAACTAACTTAATTTCAGAGCAAAGATTGATTATTGTAAGGCCAAGCAGTAATTTCTTCTAATGAAGCAATATTGAAATATTGATTAGGAAAAAAAATTTCTTAAGGAAAGAAAAATAGAGGGGGAGGTGATAATGGAATTAAAATTCATAAAAGTAATAAAATTTGGTTTGCAAACAAAGCAATTTGACTGTTTGCATGTATAGCTAATAATAATGAATAAGGAAGAAAAATATGAGAAATTCATACCATTAAACACCTACCAGCCTGGAATAAAAGGGAATTTGTTTGATAAACAATGATCTCTGATTTTCTATCTTCTAAAGCTTAGTTATCAATATCTTCTCTAAATATGATCCGTGTAGGTAATAGAGGATGCAGAGCATTTCAGAATGCACAAGCTGTGATTGCATGGAATACTGAGAGCCATGTGCTCCGGACTTTAAGGTGGCTATCTTATTCGGGTGGTGGATATAGATTTACCTGAGCATTTGGTAATCACAAATAGGGTTGTGGTGCATATCCTATTTATCTTCTGTTTAGGCTCATGGCAAGAAAATATCAGTGATATCTTTGAGCTGAGGGAGACCAAGTGACATTTTTGGTGACAGATTACATAGAAGTGGACATAACTCACAGTATCAATTTCAAGTAAAGAGCCAGGTCATCATTTTTCCTGTTTTTTTTTTCTTTTATTTACCTAGCAGTAATGATATCATGAAGATAGAGCCTTCCTCAGACTTTATCCTTACAGGTTAGATTGGAAGTTCACCATACACTTGAAAGTTGAAAAATAAACCGCTACAGTTTAAGCCAGTGGGGATGCTGTTACCGCAGTATAGTTAGACAGTCTGACTTCTAAAAGGAGGCCAGTCAGTGCTACAAGGAATGTTAATGTAATATTAGTTTCAGACAGAGGAGAAAAATGTAAGCACTGATGTGTTGGACCAGAACTTTTCTAACCATGGATGTTGCTTAGTTATTAATGGCCCATGAGATCAGTTGTATGGGTTTGAGCCCAGTTTTTTTCTTAAAAAATATCATTAATGATATTACGTCTCTCTCTCTCTCTCTCTGTCTCTCTCTCTCTGTATGTGTGTGTGTGTGTGTGTGTGTGTGTGTGTGTGTGTGTGACAGAGAATGGAAAAGAGTCCAATTTAAAGTAAGTTTCTTTGAATGAGTCACTGTGAGAAAGTTTGATAACTTTCCCAAAATGTAGTTAATTGGAATTTTACATTGGCTGAATTTTTATGGGAATAGTCTTTCCAAAGGATTTTGTGGTGAGGTGATGATAAAGGGCTCTGTTCTCAAATTCTTTGGTTCCAACATTTGTTCTTAGATGTTATGGGAGTGTTATCAATTTTTATAGTTACAATCAAATTGATAAAAGTTAGTGATGTATGAAAAGGTATTTCAAATAGCAGCTATGGAGAATGACAGTATAGCATATAGCATTCTGACTTTTAAAAACAAGACTAAGTGATACTTATGAGCCATTGAGGTTAATGTGACAAAAATTTAAAATGGTAAAGTAGTATATCTATGAAGGCTTTTAAAGGGGATAGTATGAGATATTTTCATTAAGTTATGCCAGATGAATTATATTTAGTAGCATTCCTAGATATTGGTTTAGATCTATGGCATAGACTATGTCAAGATTTCACAAATTCATTAGACAGAAAGTCTTATACTATAAAAATTTTTAAAAAAGTGGCTCAGTTATTTACTACTTGGTAGATTTCAATAATGACCAACTGCAAAGGGTGTTGTTAATGAAACTATTAATTTAGAGCAAGAAGAATAAGCACGTGTTTGAACACTCTGCCTTCACTTCTTTCCTATTCAAATATATCTTCCTTGTCTTCAGTGAAGAGCTTATCTCATTTTGGGGTGACATAAAACCGAGATATAATTGCAAAAATGTAGGTTAAAAGCTGAAAGTTAAGAATGCCTTCAAAGGGGTAGAATCCTGAGTCAAACCTGAAATCTGAAATTCAATAATGATTATATTTATCATAAACTTAAGTTTAAGATTTAATGACATAAATGAACCCATAAAGGACAAACTTATGGATACACATGTATACCTGTGTTTCAAAGACAATAGAAAGTAGTGAGAGAAACTCTCTTATATAACTTTGTGAAAAATACTTTTGTAGCTGTTTTACTAATATTTCCTCAGACAACAGCTTTGTCAAATGGTTACCATCTTTATTACAAATTACTGATGGAAAGCTTGAGGAATGGAAACTTTTGCCCAAATCTATAGAGCTTGTAATAATAGTGCTCAAATGAAGAAAAAAAACAACAAAAATCTGAATGTGTTCTATGCAATCCATAAGATATTATTTCCTTAAATTAGATTAAACAGTGTGGTATGACTACATTTGATGTGCTTTTGATTTAAGGTAATAAATGCACAACACAAATCCAAACCAATGCCACAGTTGTAAAATGACTAGTCCTTGCCTTAAGTGCTGGTCTAAACATAATAAGAATTAAGTCTGTTGAGAGGACTGAAATTTATAACCAATCTAAGTGACCTATAAGTAAAAGTAACGATAATGTACTAATGATATTGGACATGAAAATAAGAAGAAAATAAGCAAACTTGAGATGAAAGTAGTTACACTAAAATATTTGAACCTAATTCATATAGATAAAAGGTTTGTCTCATTGTATGACATGGGACTTTGGAAGAGTTTATGAGTAGTAGATTTTGTATGTAGTATAAATATTTTTCTAATATTAATGAGATTTCACATTGGATAAATGTTTTAGTTGCATGGCTGTTTATTAAAGGATGCATGATATATAATTAAAAAATTTATTGGTAGTTACATACACAGTGTATACAGTCATATTGATACCTTTGTAAGCCTCCTCCCTGCCCTCCCCCCTCTGCAGGCACCCTCCTCATTGGGGATTGTGGGTCGTGCACTGTGCGGTTAGCCATAAGTTCTGGGTAATAGGCAATGTCTCTGTGCATAATTATCCAAGGTGTGGCTCTAACATATTTTCCACTCCCTCTTCCACAAATGAACCATGTTGGGTTCATTTTAGGTCTGCTAAAGTGATGAGGTCTTGGGAGCCTCTGTGTCTCTGGATATCTGGTTTGGTAGGGGTTGATTGTTCTCTGTATCTATTTCCTTCACCCTTGTGCTGGTACCAGGTTCCCCAGGAAAGCAGCACTCTTGCTTATTTCCCCAGGTACTCTTAGTTTCAGCTGGGGCCCTTTTGAGGTGTGATGGGCTGGTTCTCTCCTAAGGATCTGTGTCTGTCTGAAAAAGAACTAAACTCTCCAATCCAGAGTAAAGTTAGTGCCAAATAAATGGGATAGCCATTTTTTTCAAGAAAGAATTTAATAGGTATAGGCCCTCTTGTATCCCACAATTGGTGGAGCTTCATAATGGAGAGCAAGCTCATTTTTGGATATGGTTCTGACTTGTTACCCAGATCCAGCTATGGGTTCCATCCCATTGAGCAGATCAGTTAGTCAAATCAAGATCAGTTGGTTTCCCACCATAGCTGTGTGCCACTATTACACTTGTGTGAGCATCAAGTCAGGTTGTTGCTGCTGAGTAGCTTAGACCATGAGTTGCTTGGACAGATATTGGTCATTTTTCTCCAGTCACTCATGAACCACCTTCTGGCACTAGAGAAGCTAACTGTCTGGGGACTGGCTCTCTTCCAGATTCCAGCCAGGTGACTCCATGTTCTGTACCAACAGCACATAGTGTCTTCAGCAGTAGGGGCTTAACACTAACCTTTGGTGAACAACATACTTTTAAATAATAAATGAGTACTGGATGAAATAAAACTGAAATTGTGAAATTTCTAGAAATGAATGACAATTAGAACACATTGTCTAAAACTTATGGGACACAAGGAAGGCAGAAGATTAGCCATAAGCATCAGGAAATTTCTTGCCCAACTCCTTTAACTGTCCCAGCATCTTCTAAATGACTCCAACCAGCACTACTCAGGCTTGCTTTATGTCCAACATCCACTGTCAAACTTTTCCCCAGTAAAATTGTCATGAGCAGGGGCAATTCTTATTTATTTACTTAAAGAGGCAGAAAGAGAGAGAGAGAGGGAGGGTATGCCAGGATTTCCTGTCACTGCAAACACAACCCTGATGCATGTGCTTCTTTGTGCATCTGGATTTATGTGGAAACAGGGAAGTCAGACTCCCCCGCCCCACCATGCATTACATTTTGCACTTAAGCACTTTTAACCACTGAGCCATCTCTTCATTCCATTGTTCTTATTTACCTGTGCATTCTATAAGCAGATTCTTGGATATTCATAATACTATTATATGTTATTATATATCATATATGCTATATAATATATAGTTTGCTATAAATAATGTTGCACTAATTTGTGGAAGTGGTCTGAAAGTAGTGCTCACATAGTGTTAGCTTTCTGATACAATCAAGAACAGTGCTATTCATTTAGATTGAGCTAAAAAAAATTTAACAGCCTGAAATATTTATTAGTCAGGTGATTTGTGAAAACTTGAGGCACTAGTCAAGTCTTGATAACTACAAAATTCTTGATGTCAAACTCAGAATTCTTGACAGAGACATGTACAAAGCATGAATGAGGGGAGTATAGAGGTTGTTGGAAAATTTAATGCACAAATTGCATAATCAAATTTGTAGTGGCTCTGATGGCATGTATAAATTTATTATGGTAACTGCACCTACTTCCTGTAATGAAGAATCCTCTTCAATGAACATTTACATGGTTTGATTGTCTCTCTCTTTTTATTGCTTTGGTAACCTATAGAGAAGGACAGCTATCAGTGTATCAGATTGTTCATGCTATGTTCAACATTCATTACTCATATTTGGAAGGCTATTATGATTTGTTTGTTTGCGGGCATGGTATGTGTGGGGTGGGGTGTATGAACATGTACTTGGTGATGTGCCCTGTGTATTCATATGTGGCATTCTGAGGGCCTACCTGTGGTAGACAGAGGATAATATCTTGTGTCCTCCTCCTGTCACTCACCTGCCTGTTCTTTTCCATGTGATGGAATTGCTTACTGATTCTTGAACTTCCTGTTCATGAATCTCAGCTATTCTTTATTCTCCACTCTGTAAAGTACTGGAATTATAGAGTTTTTGACCATGCACAGATTTTACAAGGCTTCTAGAGATTTGAATTTGGGTGATTTCAGGTAAGAAGTACATTTAACCCCTCAGCCATCTCTTCAGTCTTTGTCTTTTCAATATTGTCCACTTACACTTTAGAAATCTTGGGAAAAACAACAGTAAAAAAGGAACATGCATTTCTCAAAACCCCTGAAAAGGTGGATGAGTATAACCAACCATCAAAGCATGTCCTTATTACATTTGGAAGTCTTCCAGATTGTTTGAATTCTGTACACTTACTGTAAGCTCAGCAGACCTGCTGCTAAGGGGCTCAAGTTTGGGCCGTGATCCATTTTTGAACTAGAAAACCTTGCTGAGAGCTTAAGATCCCTAGTATAATGTTGATGGCAATGATAAGTCAAATTTTAAACATGTGGTGGAGGTCAGAGTGAGGAATGAGAGAATATGTTCTCTGCAAACCAATTACTTACACCTTGGATAATTTCATGTAGAGGTAGTTTGTTTCAGGGGATTGAAGACATCAATAATAATAAATTGAGGATGAGTTGACATAATATTTAAATGAAGACATTTACTTACAACAAACAAGCTAGAACTGAGCACAAAACAACCATGCTCTGTTTTATCGAAATTCAGATTTTCTGAGCCCTAACAAGGGATATTGGTAGGACAAAATAATCTTTTCTGGGCTGTAGAGTTTACTTTGGCTTCTAAAATTAAGATGTTCCTTCGGATAATCTCAATCTAGGTTTGGAAAATAATCTGTGTTCACAATTCTACTGACAGAGTTAAAAGGAGCCAGGGATCGACCTGCTCAAAAACCTTTAGGTGCAGGCTGTTTTTATCCCACTGCTCAGAGACCTAAATATTCCCTTCTCTTCTATCAGTATAACATCCAGGGGATCAATGCCACCAATTTAACTGTGATTACTTTTGGCATTCCCACCCCCCTCTCTCTTTGGATAACTACCCAACTCTTCCTGCCAAGAATCCAGTTTTTCCTGGTCTGGGTTCCCTGCACAAACAGCAGTAAGGAATGAGTATGTCAGACCCCTGTTTCCTGGCTCCCCCCAGTTCCCTGGTCCTGGTAGGTCTCATTGTGCCTTGCTTGGGGAGGCCTGGTACCTGTGTAAGCTGTGAAACCAGGCATTTTGCTCTGGTATCCTGATTGGCCACTGGTTAGCAACATCCCTGTTCATCTGATTCAGAGGGTGCATGGGCCAAAGGACAAAAACTTGCTTCCTCCTCAATAAAATAAAAATTCTACATAAATTAAGTAGAAAATGCAAAAAAGCCAATGAAAGTAAAAATCAGAGATCTCCACCAAGGATGCCTAGTCTACAATGGAAATCTCCAATGAAAGCATAGAGAAATCATCAGAAATTCATTCCTCAAATGAAAACACAACAACTAATGAGAACCTGATCAAACAAATCACTGAACTGGAAGTAAACTATCAAAGAACTAACAATGAAATTGAACAGAATCATCTCCTAGAGTGTTCAGTTTTTGACAGTAGGCTTAACTTGATTGAAGAAAATGTTAGATCCATCCAAAGAGATATGAATATATTGAAGGTGAGTCAAGAAATGTAAGATCCCAACAATCAGATGATTATGCTTAATGAATACTTGATAAAATGCAAGAATGAACTCCAGGAAGCATCAAGAAAGTCAGAAGTTGACTTGAAATTGTACCTCCAAAAAGAGATGGACAAGATAAAATAACACCACAGAAAACAAAAATCAAACTAAAATTATAAAGTCTCTAGAACCCTTCACCAACAGAGTTACTCATGTGGAAGAAAGAAACTCTGACCTGGAAGATAAGACAGAAGAAACTTATTGGGAAGCCAAAAACTTTGCTATGTTCAAAAATCTGTGGGGTTCCCTAAAACATCCAAACATCTGGATCATGGGTATACCGAAAGGAGAGGAAACCCAGGCCAGAGGCATAGAGAACATATTCAACAAGATTATTGCAGAAAATGTTCTGGATCTTTCAAAAGAGAGGACCATTCAGATACAAGAAGCCCTCAGAATACCCAACAGAGAGGACCAAAGAAGAAACTTTCCAAGACACATCATAGTTAAAACTCTTAACAATGAAAACAAAGAGAGATTGTTAAAAGCAGCAAGAAAGAAACAACTCACAACATACAAAGGCAATCCATCAGAATTACCTCAGATTTCTCAATGGAAATCCCCAAAGCCAGAAAGGCCTGGAATGGAACACTTCAAAGTCTAAAAAAATATGGCTTCCAACCCAAGCTACTCTACCCAGAAAAAGTATCCCTCATTATAGATGGTAAAAGAGAAACTTCCCATGAAAAAAGTCAACTCATTGGGCGTGGTGGTGTACACCTTTAATCCCAGCACTTAGGAGGCAGAGGTAGGAGGATTGCCATGAGTTTGGGGCCAACCCAAGACTACATAGTGAATTTCAGGTCAGCCTGAGCTAGAGTGAAACCCTACCTCAAAAAAAAAAAAAAAAAAAAAAAGTCAACTCTATGATTATATGAACACAAAGTCAAACTTACAGAGAGTACTTGAGGGAATACTCCACACAGAACAGTCAAACAACCAATGTCAAAAGCCAACAAGAAGAAGATCACAATCATCAAAACGGACCAGGCTCCAAATAGTACGAAACACAAGAAAGCACCAAACCGTATAAAACACCTCATCATGGCAGGGATGAATTCAAACCTCATATTAATAACCTGAAATATTAATGCTCTTAACTCACCCATCAAAAGACACAGGTTATCAGGGTGCATCAAAAAACTGGACCCTTCTATCTGTTATCTTTCAAGAAACCCACCTCACCACTAATGATAGACACCTCATCAGGGTGAAAGGTTGGAAAATGCTATTCAAAGCAAACAGAAATAAGAAGTAACTGAGTGTTACTATATTAATATGTGATAAAGTAAACTTCAAACCAAAATTAATCAAAAAGGTCAAAGAAGGTCACTTGTTACTCATCAATGGAATCATCCAACATGAGAACATTACAATCATAAATACATATGTGCCAAACACAGGTACACCACAGTTTATAAAACAAAATCTACTTGACAATAAAACAGAAACAAATACCAACAACATCATAGTCAGAGACTTCAATACTCCACTATCAATAGACATCATCCAAGCAGAATATCAATAGGGAAATAATAGAGGTCAAAAATATCAAAGAATAACTAGACCTAATGGATATCTACAGCACTTTCCACCCCAAATCTACAGAATGCCCATTCTTCTCAGAAGACCACAGAACATTCTCCAAAACTGACCATATATTAGATAGACCATAAGCTGTGCCTCCATAAAGTCAGGAAAATTGAAGTAACTTCCTGAATCATGACATATCACAATGTTTTAAAGCTAGAAATTAACAACAAGAGTCACATCAAGAACTGCACCAGCTCTTGGAGACTAAACAATATACTTTTAACAATGAATGAATAGTGGAAAAAAATCAAAAAATAAATTTTAAAATTCCTAGAATCAAATGATAATGAAAACACAACGTACCAAAACTTATGGGACAAAATGAAAGCAGTCTTAAGGGGAAAATTCATAGTCCTAAATGCCTTCATTACAAAGACAGAAAGATCCCAAATTAATAACCTGGCTGTCTTCCTAAAGGCACTAGAAAAACAAAAAGAATTCAACCCTAAGAGCTTCTCATGGAAAGAAATAATCAAGATTAGAGCAAAAATTAATGAAATGAAGAGCTGGTTCTTTAAAAAAATAAACAAGATTGACAAAATCCTGGCCAATTTGATCAAGCAAAGAAAGAGAATTCTCAAATTAACAAAATTGGAACTGGAAAAGGAGAGATCACAACAGATATCAATGAAATTGGAAGAATCATCAGGACATACTTCCAAAACCTCTACTCCACAAAATTAAATAATATGGAAGAAATGGATGAATTTCTAGACACATACCACTTACTAAAACTAAACTCAGAGCAGATTAATCTCCTAAACAAACCTACCACATCCATGGAGATTGAAAAATTAATAAAAAACATCCCCCAAAAGAAAAGTCCAGGACTAGATGACTTCTCAGCTGAATCCTATCAAACCTTCATTGAAGAAATGAAACCCATTTTTCTCAAATTGTTTTGCATAATTGGAGACCAGGGAATCCTCCCCAACTCCTCTTATGAAGCTAACATTACCTTAATACAAAAACCAGACAGAGCTGCAACAAGGAAAGAAAACTATAGGCCTATATCCCTGATGAACTTAGATGCAAAGGTCCTGAACAAAGTCCTTGCAAACTGAATTCAACAACACATCAAAAGCATTATCCACCTTGATCAAGTAGGCTTCATCGCAGTGATGCAGGGATTGTTTAACATGGAAATTGGTCAACATAATACACCATGTGGTGGTTTGATTTAGGTGTCCCCCATAAACTTAGGTATTCTGAATGCTAGTCTCCCTAGCTCATGGCAATTCAAAATTAAAGCCTCCTGGAGGCAATGTATTGCTGGGGGCAGGCTTATGGTTATAGCTAGTTTCCCCATGCCAGTGTTTGGCACACTTTCCTATTGCTCTTGTCCACCTGACATTGGCAAGGGGATGATGACCCCCTCTGCTCATGTCTTCATTTTCCATGCCATTGTGGAGCTTCCCTTAAAGTCTGTAAGCCAAGGAAAAGATTGGTCTCCAAGGAGAAAAGTTGTTGTGTGAGTTTTCCTAGGAAAAGGTGAACAAATGTCTGTTCACCCCAGATAGGGCACCAATATACTTACCCCCTATAGCAGACATCTTCAGGTTCACTGAGATGAACTTTCAGACCAGGCACAGTTATGGAGGAAGGGATATTTATTGAAGCTCACAGATCCAGGGGAAGTTCCATAAATGGCAGAAGAACCTGGCCTGCCTTCACAGGACCAAACACAGAGAGAGAAGCACAAGCCTAAAACCAAAAGCTACAGTACAGTTCAGGAACTCCTGCTAGGCACACTTTACATATCTTTAGATTGAAATCTGAAATCCACCACCACACCTTAAGATCCACCCAGTGACACTGCCTCCAGCCAGGTAAGAGCAGATACAAACTACAAACAAATAAACAACTGAATATATAGGGGGCCATCTATTTATTCGAACCACCACACACCCCCCAAAAAACCCAAATAACATAAAACAATTTTCCCCAAGTCTGGTGTGGTGAACTGATGAGTCTTTTGTGGTTCTAGTGTTTTCCAATAGGTGATGACTTATGAAAGCTGCAGCCCTGGAGTTCCACATATAACTCAAACACAGCAAGGCTAACTGAAAAGCCTACTGTACAGAAGAGCATGTCTCGCCACAATAGTTGTTACTGTTTATATACATTTGTTAAGTGGACTTGTAAAGTTTGTAAATGATAGTAGCTTCCTAAGACTTGTATAAGTTTTATTTTCTTCTTGAAACTTATGAGCCCGTCTACTCCCCTCAGGAGGGAATGTTTCATTAAAGAGGAAATAGCCACACAACAGCTAAGGAAAACATGGTTTGCAAATAAATTAAAATACTTCTTTTTACTAATTTTTGCAAAATAATTATGCAAGGTTCACAGCAAACCCATCCATTATTAAATCACTATGTGCTCAGCATTGGACCCTTTATGTAATTCTTACCTAATTCTTATAATAAATTGGAGGGATATTAATTCTTTCTATTTCTTTACACAGGAGAAAGTTGAGGTTTGTAGAAATCATGTGATTTGTTCAAAGTCACACAGTGACTTGGTAGGTAGAACAGTTGGATTCCTATGCTATTCTTAACTGCAAAGGTACATTGTTGATTATATATTATGTTATTATATTTTTTAAAGAGTATCACAGAATATATAAGAATATGCATTTTAACTGAAATAAGCATGACATAACATCTTTGCAGATGGTGACCTAGAATTTGTAAATATGTTCAGCCATACTAAGGCAGTAATGAGTGGAAGGAGGGAGCCATCAAGGGTTTGGGAAAGCTTTCAGGACATCTGTGGCCCATCAGCAGCAAAGCATTTCAGAGTGCAAACAATTTAACAGTGAGAGCCTCTCAATTATCTACATGCCAATAAATAAATGATAAAGTATAAATCTTTACCCTGTGAGCAAGAGGGTACACTTCGTGTTGCTTTTCCCAATTTGGCACCATTAAGCAGTAAATATTCAAAGAAGGATACTATCAAACCTTACCATTGACCTGTGCAAAATATAAGACAGATGAATAAGTCAAAAATATAGGTACCTCAAAAATACTATAATACTATAATCTAGAAGAATAGGTGACCCACAGGTTAGATGACTCAAACTATTATTGTGTTAACACTAGTAGTAACATGAACATGATTCTTTTCTCCTTCTCCCAATACATCACTTAGGTAGATACGTTCTACCAGCCTTAAAGTACTAGGTTTTGGGACGTCAGACCTGCCCTCACTTGACTTTGCATTTGCTTTTGATGTGGGTATTTTCTTTTTTATATTTTATTTATTTATTTATTTATTTATTTATTTATTTTTATTATTTTTTTCTTTTTTCTTTATTAGTCAGTTCTGTATTCAGCAAATACAGTCAGTTTGGTACCATTATTAGGCTCATCCGTGACCTACCCCCTCCCCTTGGCCCCTCCTTGTTGAGTTATACTGGTCATGCATTGTGGAGTTAGCCCACAGTTATGGGTAAGCTAAATGTCTCTGCATATCATGACCCAACATGTGACTCTGACATTCTTTCCGCCCCTTCTTCCGCAAAATTTCCCTGAGCCATGTTGGGTTCATTTTTGGTCTGCTTCAGTGATGAGGTGTTGGGGGCCTCTGAGGCTCTGGCTCTCTGATTTGGTAGGAGTTGATTTTTCTCAGTGCTGATCCCCTCCCCCCTTGTGCTGGTATCCGGTTCATCAGGAAAACAGCCCCCTTGCTTGTTTCTCCAATTTATTTATTTATTTATTTATTTATTTATTTATTTATTTATTTATTTATTTGAAAGAGTGAGGATAATAAAAGAGAGAGAGAGAGAATGATGGACACTAGGGCCTGTAGCCACTGCAAACAAGCTCCTGATCATGTGCCATCTTTTTTGTCTTGATGTGGGTATTTTCTAATTGTTCATTTCTCCATCAAAAAATAGAAACAGAGGGCTGAAGGGATGGCTTAGCAGTTAAGGCATTTGCCTGCAAGCCAAAGGACCCAGGTTTGATTCCCCAGGACCCACATAAGCCAGATGCACAAGGGGCACATGCGTCTGGAGTTTGTTTGCAGTGGCCAGAGCCCTAGCACACCCATTCTCTCTCTCTCTCTCTCCTTCCCTCCCTCTTTCTATGTCAAATAAATAAATAAATAAAATAAAATACTAAAAAACAATAGAAACAGAGGCTGAAGAGATGGCTCAGTAGTTAATGGTGCTTGCTTGCAAACCCTGAAGGCCCAGGTTTAATTCCCCAGTGCCCATGTAAAGCCAAATACACAGGATGGCACATGCATCTGAATTTTTTATTAGTTTAATTATTTTCTTTTATTATTTATTTTGAGAGAGAGAGAATAAGGCAGAGAGAGAGAAAGAATGGGCATGCCAGGGCCTTCAGCTCTTGTGAAAAAACTCCAGACATATGTCCCCTTGTGCACATGTGAGACTTCGAGCACTGGTGTCACAGTGTGTCTGGCTATGTGGGACCTGTAGATTGGAACATGAGTTCTTAGGCTTCATAGGCAAGTGTCTTAACTGCTAAGCCATCTCTTCAGGCCCCAGATTTTTCTTTCCTTTCTTTCTTTTTTTTTTTTTTTACAGTGGCAAGAGGCCCTGGTGCTCTCATACTCATTCTCTGTCTGCCTTTTTCTCCCTGTTTCAAATAAACAAATAAATAAAACATCTTAAAAATGGAAACAATAATACCTGTCATTTTCACAAGGATACATAACAGAACAGGAAGGAATAGTGGTGAAATATCAGCATGTAATTTATACTCTTAAGCTAGTTGTTACTGCAAATGTTACTGTAGTCATTCAGTGATTCATTTGGTAAATTTTTGACCCACACATCAGTTCTTTGACATAAAAATCATTGTGTCCAGAAACTACAGGCCATGAAATGATATTGTGGGCACATTAGTACAGGTGACCTTTGTTACAGAACAATCATAAATTCTAAGCTCCAGATGCTACAATATTGCTCATTTCATTTAATCCTGACTTGATGTCCCTCACTGTTTTCCCTCTGCTTCTTGGCATCCTTCAGCTCCTCCTCACTTCTTCCCATGTGACACTTAAAGTACCAGAAAAACTCTGGCTACCCAGTACTGATTTGTTTTCTTCCAGACACAAAACAATCAGAAACTCATACACCCACAACAAAACAAACTTCCTGTTAAAAAAGAAAAAAACATAAAAAGCACCACCACCTTAAAAAAAAAAAAGGATTCTAAGTCATTAGATTTTGCTTTTTATTTTTTGTATGTGCTTTACTCATCCTAGGTTGAATAACAAAGTGTGATTCTGTCCTCATAAGTCATGTGGCCATAAGAAGCCATCCACATTTGCTAGCTCACTCTGTCTGACAGTGTATAATTGTTGGTGCATTATAGTCTTGTTCATGTCTACAGCATGAGTTTATCATTTCCTCTCTCACTTTTTATCTTATTGGGCATTCTTTTTTGTTATTATAGCTAAACATTTAAAAAAAAAAACAACTTTGAGTTTATTAGACTTTCCCTGTTGTTTTCCTTGTTGCTGTTTTCTGTTTTGTTTTGTTTTATTTATTCACAAGAACAAAGAAAGAGAGAGTGGTGAGGCAGGGGTTGTGGATGAGTACTGCAGAGACTTTTGCCACTGTAAATGAACTCCACATGCACGTGCCCTCTTGTGCATCAGGCTTTGCAAGGGTTCTAAGGAATCTAACCATCAGGCTAAACAAGCAAGAGCATTTAGCAGCTGAGAAATCTCTCCAGCCTGTTTTATTTTATTTATTTTTTTGTGCTATAATCATTCTTCCATTCTGCCATTTTACTTTTAGTTAATTTTTCTTTTTCTAGTTGTTTGGATTTGCAAAATATTAGGTTTCATTTTTTAGTGGAATGCAATTCAAGACTATAATTTTTGAGATGTCATTCTACAGCTGATGGGATATCTAGTTTAAAAAAAGGAAGGTGAAAGGAAAGTCTTTGGGGACTACAGAGAAATCAGAACTTGGAACTTGTTGGTAGAATGCAAGATAGTTTGTTTCCTGTGGGAAGCAACATGAGGTATCCTCAAAAATTAAAACTTCGGGGCTGGGGAGATGGCTTAGCGGGTAAGCGCTTGCCTGTGAAGCCTAAGGACCCCGGTTGGAGGCTTGATTCCCCAGGACCCACGTTAGTCAGATGCACAAGGGGGTGCAAACGTCTGGAGTTCGTTTGCAGTGGCTGGAGGCCCTGGCGTGCCTATTCTCTCTCTATATCTGCCTCTTTCTCTCTGTCTGTCGCTCTCAAATAAACAAATAAAAATTTAAAAAAATTAAAACTTCAACTACTTTCAAAATTAGGATCTAGAAGAGAGAGCAGATATGAGTACACTAATGTTTGTTGTGTGGTATTTACAAAGCTAGATGTAGAAGTAATCCAAGTCCATTCATAGATAAATGAGTCAAAAACTTATGGCACATACGTGCAGTGGAACATAGTTCAGCCTCGACAAAGAAGGTAATCCTCTCTTTGCAACAATATGGAGTTACCTAGATGCTAAGTGAAGTGAACACATCACAGAGGAAAATACTACATGAGTCCATGTAATTTATATGTCAGTAACAGATTCTAGAAGTAAGTGGTCATCAGGGGCTAATGGTGGAATAAAGTATAGTGCTTGTTCAGCGGGTGTAATGTGTCAGTAACCTAAGACAAATCCATGTGTACTGCACAGTGCCTCTAACTAACAATGCAGCACTGTGCAATTCAAATCTTGATGGGGTGATTGCATCATAGGTGTTCTTACCAAACACATATAATATGGAACAAACAAAGTTTAATAAAAAGGACAGAAGGAAACTTTAAAAGGATATATATTTCATTTAGAGATGGTATCTTTGGTGTTTGTGCATGTCCAAATTCATCAAATCATACACAGCAAGTGTATGCAGTTTTTATATATCAATTATACCTCAAAAAACTTGTTAAAAATAACAAGTGCTTTTGAAAATATGGGTTAATTAAAATTAAATGTTTGCTGTGGTTAGCTTCATGCTGCTGGCATGAACACCCAAAGCAGACACAGTTTATGTGAGGAAAGGATTTATTTCAAGCTTACAGATCCAGGGGACATTCCAAAGATGGTGGAAGAAGCTGTTTTCATACATCCAAGCAGAGAGAAACCATTGCCAGCCAGAGGATACCGAAGGCAACAAGCACAGATGGGCACAAGCAGCAGGGACCCTGCCAGGACTCAGACTACTCTGCATAACTTTGGGCTGGAAATCAGATCTGACCCCCAAACACACCTTAAGGCTGGACCCCAGACAATTCCCCCAGTGACGCCTCCTCCAGCCATGCTGCTGGAAACCAAATTTACAAGCTTCAATAAAATACCTGAATCTATGGGGAGTATATATTCAAACTACCATAATGTTCAATGTGTGAACAATTTTAAATATAATGAATTATTTCAAAAATTGTATGGAAAGCTTCCAAATAGCCCAATCGAGTTTTCTTTACTACTAAGTTCACATTTTATGACTTTTTGGTCACAATTGATGGAACAATGTCCATACAGTATCAGTCACTAAAACCAGTACTATATGTAGATTTCCAACTCTCCTCTGAGAACATTTTCTTATTTTGGTATCTCCTCCTGGACACTCTATTACCTTTAGTTGTTACGCCACCATAGGCCCCTTTTGTTTGTGAAATGTTTTTCGACTTTCCTTGTTTTGTTGACCTTCACGATGTTGGGGATTATGAGGGCAGTATTGTGTTGAGCTTTTCTCAAGTGGGATTTGTATGATATGCTTCTTAGATTGTTTAGACCCAGAAATGCTCTTTCGAGAGGAAGGCCACAGTGGTAAAGTAGCATTCACAGCATCACATCTTATCAAGAACACATGCCACTAATTTGAATTATCACTTTATCTCCTATGCTAAGGTATGGTTTATCAAGCTTCTCCGATGAATCACTACTTTTCTTCCCTTTCATATGTTATCAGATTAGCTTCTTTAGAAGAAAGTCACTAAGGGAAGTTCACACTAAGGATATGTGAAATTCACACTTACTCACCTAAGATGAGAGTATCTACAGTAATTCTGTGGGAGTCATCTGCATAAATCTGTACTTTCCACTTTTTTATTCAACCACTGATTTATAGCAGTATGGAATAATGGATATTTATATTTTGAGAAAAAATTACTGTGATGCATTTACTTTCATTATTCAAATTGTTTCTGGTTTGGCCACTGGGCAATCTTTTGGTTGGCTTTCAGATCTCCTTGATAAGGTACTCAGTATTAGGAGTTTACTGGCTGGTATAGAATGCTTTCTTATTTTGGATCACTACCAGATGTTTTATATAAATTTTGCACATTTCGTGCTCTAGCCCTTGAATCTGCCTTTTCTCAGATATTTTGGTTCCATTTCTTGGACAAGTGCACTAGCAACTAACATTAGGTATGCTTGTTGTTCCTGGGACAGCATAGCTTACCAACAAAGTGAAAAGATATATTTGCGTATATTAAATCATGTCCTACACATAATCATTAAACATTTCTATATGTAACTCTTTTAATTAGTAGTAAGTTAAGCATGAATCACACAGATGTCTACAACTCCAACCCAACACCAAATCACCAACTTAATATACCACTGTAACACTTATATGCAACATACAACTATTAATCAATTTTTTGTTACTATCATATAGCTTGAGATGGACTATTATGATAAAGAAAAGAGCCTTGTTAGCTCATAATGTCTGAGATCCAAGGACAAGTTACCAGGACTGGCTAGTAGGCTGAGGTAGGGGACACCTGGGAGATAGCAACTAGCATTACACAGTGAGAGCACATCAGTAGGCAGAAGCCAGAGAGGCTGAGTTCTCATAATCCATTTTGAGGGCTTGCCTTCAATTACCTAGTTCACAGTAAGCCCCATCTCTTACAGATACCAGAATATTATACATTGCCACTCCATGTAACAAATTCCCAACGTGGGAATTTTTGAGGTATAATCCTAGCAGCTGCATTCATAATAGCATGTTCTCAATTTATTGCCCTCCCCTTGTGATGATGCTGTCATCTAGTCAACCTGTACATGTACTGTATCCCCTTGGCACCTTACAACTTTTTAAACAGTTATTTCTTGGATCTATTAAAAAAATAAAAATAAGGTGTATTTTGGCTTTATCCCTTACTGAATTCTTTTCCTTTTTTATTCAGATGAAAGTTTCTAGCTTATATGATATTCCTTCTGCCGGAATAAAATCTTTTAGCATTCATAACATATAAAGAAGTGAAAAAGTAAAATAAATACTGAGTTTTTCTTGGTCTAAGGCAGTTTTTATTTCTCTTTCATTATTTATTTACCTATGTATGCACACACACGCATGCACACACTGGGCGTGTGTGCCACTGTCCACATGCAGCAGTCTGAGGACAACTTCCAGGTGTCTGTGCTCTACTTTTCAGACAGCTTCGCTCACTGCTGCAAATGAACTGCCAATTCACTAAAAGTCATTAGACTTCTTCTTAGTTTTGGGGTAGAGTTACTAGATATAAAATTTTAGGTAGTAGGCTATTTTTATTTTTTTTCTTTCAACACCAAATACATGACTTTCTCTTCTTACTTTAATGTTTCTAGAGATCTTATAATTTTTCACATTTGCTGTTTTATTTATTTATTTTTTATTTTATTTATTTCCGTTTTTCAGGGCATGGTGGTGCACACTTTTAATCCTAGCACTTGGGAGGCAGAGGTAGAAGGATGGCAGAGTTTGAGGCCACCTTGACTACACAGTGAATCCAGGTCAGCCTGAGCTAGACTGAGACCCTACCTTGGAAACAAACAAGCAAACAAACAAAATATATATATTCTATGATTTGTTCTCTTTATTTTCAATGTGAATAGATTAGATGAACCATCATTTTCCTTTTTTATTTTAAGTTCTTGATTTTCTGTGAGCTTTCTGGATCTGTGTTTTGCTATCTTCATTAATTTAGAAGTCATTCTTTCTGCTCCATTTGCTTTCACTGTCTTTTATTTTTATTAAGAACATACTTTCTATGAATACAACATATGTTGGTACTGTCTTTTCTCTCCTCCCTGCCCCTTTTTCTGCAGAGGGCCCTCCTCAGTGGTGTTTCTGGTATTCCTCATGTGGCTGTGGGTTATGTGTTGTGAGAGCAGCAATGAGTCATTGGGAGTGGGGGTGAACAATGCCTCTGGATATGCCCTTAAAACCTGTGGCTCTTAAATCTTTCTACCCCCTCTTCTGCAAAGTTCCCTGAGCCTTGGTGAGTGTGTTTTCACTCTACTTCAGTGATGAGCTTTCAGGAGCCTCTGGATTTCTACTTTGGTAGGTGTTGAGTAACCTCAGCATCTGTGTCTTTCACCCTGGAACTGATTGTCAGGAAGCAGCACTCTTGCTTGTCTTCCCAGCTCCTCTGTGGTTTCACCTGGGCTTTGACTGAGATTTGAGGGGGTGGTTTAGCTCCTGTGTCTCCCTACCTTCTGAAAAAGAAAAACAGATTGTCCAACGGAGAATGGAATTATCATATGTTAAATGGGATAAGCATTGTTAATTTAGGGAGATTTTGAAGGATGTAGCCCCTCCTTTGGCTAAAGACTAGTGGAAGACTGTTGTTGTATACCATAATCTTGGTCTCCATAGGATGCCGACCTGGTTCCCAGTTCCAGCTATTGGTTCCTTTCCACTAAGCAGATCTCTTAGCCAATAAGGAAGCCATTGTTTGCCTATCAAGACTGTATGTCGCACTGGTGTGCACATCTTGTCAAGCTTGTTGCTTCTGAGTAGCTTTGACCCCTGCTTGCTCACACTGATTTTGACCACTTTTTTCCAGTAGCTCATGTAGCACTTTTCAGCACTAGATGGGCTGACCATCTGGGACCTGGTTTCCTTCCAGGCTCCATCCAGTTATCTTGATGTTCTGTCGTATGTGTGGTATCTTTAGTAACAGGGTCTTAACTTCTACCCCAGGTGGGTAATCAAGTGCTTTGACAGAAGCCTCTTTTCTTTGGGGAAGTTCATAACTTTCTCTGATCAACAGCTCCATGTAGGTAGCAACCAATTTCTAGAATTGGGATTTACAGACCAGAGCCAAATGTTTTCAATTCAGACTTCATCCCATCCTCTCCAGGGCCCTTCTTGCCAGATGCCATCTTCATACTCCTATTAAGGGTTAAATATTTTAATCTTCCTTCAAAGAGGAGGCTTTCTATTATTCCAGTTCATTTTGGGTTTAGTTTTGTGTTTCCCCCCTCCGAACTTCCCCTTTCCCTGCCCCAAACCCTTCCAACCCATTGTCTGGGCCTCCAGTTTCCTGTTGGTATGCTAGCAGCTCAAGCGGATCCAGGTTAGGAACCACAAATGAGTGAGAACATATGGCATTTGCCTTCTGTGATTGTGAGTGTTGCTGACTTTGATCTATTCCAACTCCATTCATTTGATTGTGTCATTTTTTTTTTTCTTACTGCTGAGTAGAAATCGTGTAAATGTGCCACAACTTTGTTATTCATTCATCCAATGATGAGCACCTGGGCTGATTCCAGTTATTAGCTATTATGAATTGAACAGCTATAAACATGTTTAACTAAATATCTCTGCAGTGAAGCATGGAGCCATAAGAGTAAATGCCAATTAGGGGAATAACTGGGTCTGTTGGTAGTTCTATTTTCATCTTTTCTCCATATTGACTTCCATAGTGGTTATACAAGTTTGCATTCCTACAAACAGTGAATGATGGTTCCTCTTTCCCCACATCTTTGCCAACATTCACTGTCATTTTATTTTTTTAATGATAGCTATCCTGGCTGTAGTAGGGTGGAATCTTATAGTTGTTTTAATTTGCATTTTCCTGATGATTAAGTATGTAACACATTTCTTTAAATGCATATAATCCATTTGTGCTTCTTCCTCTGAGAACTCCCTATTCAGTTCTCTGCCCTATTTTTGAGTGGATTGTTTGAGTTTTTATATTTTAATTCTTTGCAGATTTTAGATAATAGGCCTCTTTCAGTGCTATAGCTGGTGAAGATTTTCTTCCATTCTGTGGGTAGTCTATTGGCTTTGGTTATGGCATATTTGTCTTTGCAAAAGATTTATAGCTTCATGAGATCTCTGTGGTTGAGTGATTGCTTAATTTCCTGGGCTACTAGGGTGCTCTTTCTCTACTCATATATAATGGAGAGATTGTCTTATTTTTTCTTCTAGTATTTGAAGACTTTCAGGTCTTATATTGAGGTCTTTAATCCAGTTGGGGTTGAGTTCTGTGTATGGATTGATGAGTGGGTCTAGTTTTATTCTTTTACATGTGGCTATCCAATTTGTCCAGCACCTTGTTAAAGATTCTGTGTTTTGTCCAGTACACAGTGTACCTTGAAGGAATCTTTGTCAAAGATCAAGTAGCTGTAGGCTGGGTCTTCAATTCTGTTCCATTGTTCTATATGTCTGTTTTTATGTCAATACCATGCTGTTTTTCTTACTATGGATTTGTAGTATAGCTTTAGATTGGGTATGGTGATACCTCAAGAGGTGTTTCTTTTGCAGAGAATATGTTTGGATATCTTAGACCTACTGCAATTCCATAAAATATTTTGAGATATTTTTCTCTATTTCTATGAAGAATGATGGTGGGAGTTTTATTGGTATTGCATTAAATATGTATATTGTTTTTGGTAGGATTGCCATTTTCACAATATTAATTCTACCTACCCAGGAGCATAGGAAGTCTTTCCATCTTCTCATGTCTACCTCAATTTCTTTCTTGAGTGTTTTTATGTTTTCATTGCATAGGTCTCTCACATCTTTGGTCACATTTGAAATTATCCCAAAGTTCTTGAATATTCTGTCTTGTGTCGCTTGTAACTCCTTTTTTTCTCTCTACAGTTAGATTTAGGACTTTTTTATTCATTTATCTTCAAGTTAATGATTATAAGTCTATTAGTTTTATAAAAGAAAGATTAGAAAATAAATGAAATTGAAAAGGAAAATAATTTACCAAAACAGATTCCTTAATAATTTTCACTGGTAAATTTTTTATGAACTTTAGTACACAGACATCTATAGATTTTATTTGAATTTTATCTTTATGTGCATATAATGCCTTCATTTAAAAATGATTAGAAGTAGCTGGGCATGGTGGTGCATGCCTTTGATCTCAACACTTATGAGGCATAGTTAGGAGGATTGCTGTGAGTTCAAGGTTAGCCTGAGACTACATAGTGAATACCAGGTCAGTATAAGTAGGGATATTTTCACAACTGAAAAGAGTTCTGATAAAAATCTGTATTCATTCTGATCAAAGAATGTTGATATCTTTTATAAATTTCTCCAGCCACATATTGGGATAATCACATTAGCACCATCTCTTCTAATTAGGCAGAACAACATCATGGTATGGGACAGTTGTTGGTTGTTCTCTTTTAGTGACTTTTCTTAGAAACAGTCTCTATAGCTGTTATCAATGTATCACTTGGAAAACTAAAATTGCTTAGAACTTTATTTTTCAGCTTATTTTCTATGCATAATGGAGCATAAATTTAAAATAATCCAACAACTTAATCAAGCCTCACTTAACATGAGTAAGTTTATATGCTTTTGTTACATGAACTAACATTCTCTGCATTTAGTGAGCCAACTTGGAATGGGGCTTGCAGTCACCTGTATTCCTGATAAAAGTTCACGTTCAGTGAAATCCTTAATGATGGTTCTTCCAAAATATTTGTATTGATTGCCACCACCAATGGAACCTAAGTTTCATTTGAAGTTCTTTGTACTTCTAAACACATATCCAGTTTCCAAATAGTCTTAAATGGTAAAAAGAAAACTACATCTTACTATGGGTTGCTAAGTCGTAGGAGTCACACAGGGAGAGAATTGGATCAATCTTTGGGAAATTAGCAGAAATGGTTGAACAGAAAAATCAAGTAAGGAAATTATTACTCCAAAATTTTAGAATGTAATGGAGATATTTTGCTCCTCTATATGTAGGAGTAGAGAACATGATATAAACATTTTATTGCAATTCTTTGTATGATTATCATTTGAAATGCAGTGCAAGAAATCTCCCAGTAGCTGATGATGGCTTAAGATAAAATGTTCTTTGTAAAGCAATTTCCACTATTTTCCATCTACTCCAATTTAATGCATTCAGTTGTTTAAAACAGCTGTTTTTATATTCAGCTAAATGCAGTATTATAGCTCATATAATTTTCTTTCTATAGGAAAGTGACTTTATGTGATTCTAAGAATTTAAATCAAAAGGAAACAATTTTTGGCATGAAAAAAGTGAATAATTCCATTAAATGATTTACCTGGGTCAAGTAATTGTTGCTAGAATTCATCTATTTCATGTAAATGATTGGCAAATTTAATTGAAACATGTATCTATATTATTTATTGAAAAATTTACTTTGCTTAGTTCTACCTAATTATTCAACAAACTGAACAGTGGCATCATTCAGGAAGCCTTAGACCTGACACTTTTGTGCTTTGACACTCACCTTTTCATGGGCTCCAGTAGAATCTTCTCTTACCTCTTACAGCAGTTCAAAAAAAAAAAAAAAAAGAATGTGTGCATTTTGAGTCATGGCTATATGATAGACTCAGCTCTCGAAGTATGTTACTGACTTATCTTAATTAGGAGCAAGATAAAATCAAAATACATTATATACAGGAAAGTAGAAAAATAAAAACTAAGATAAAATAAATCTATGAGACAATTTTAGTCATGGTGGTAATATTTAGTTTGTTTAACAAATGATGGTACTCTGGCTCAGAAAATTCATTAGTATACCCATGTAACTAAGTAAGAAAGAGAAGATATGAAAGAGATAAAAAGAACCATGAATAGTGTTTGACCTCAGAATAAAAAAGAGGAAATTCCAAAGAGGATAGATAAGAAAATCAAGTCAACAAAAATGATAGTAAAATGAACAATAATTTACATGATAGTTGTTTTAGTCTGGTATTGGTGGAAGAGTTTAAATTGTGTTATATAAAAAGTCAGTTTATAAGGTAATAGTCAAGATTCAAATATGCACGTGTTTGTTTTAAATCTCATATTTGCCTCTCTAACAGTAATTCTCAAACATGGGTATAAATAAGTACTCCCATACACATAAGAAGTAGCTAATGATATATTCTAAATTCTCAGAAAAAGCTCTACTTCTAGTACATTTGTTAACACTGAACCTTTTCTTAAAACAATTGGTCATTTTATTTTAACAGAGTTTTCATGCATGTTTTAACTTGATGATAAGGAAAATATATTATCTCCTGTGAAGTTTACTGGTTATTCATATGTGTTTTATTGCAAGCTGCCTTTTGTGTCTCTTTCACTAGATTCCACTGTTAATTTTTCAGTACTTCATGACAGATCCAAATGACTGCTCTCCTGCCTCTAGTTGAAGACTCCACATTATTCCCTGATTTCATCGTGTTAGAAAGTGCTCTTCTGGCACTTCTGCTCTTCTGTTGCCATGGCAGGCCCTGAGTTATTGAGATAATTAAATGAGATACAGAAAGTAAAGTGCTTATGTCAATGCTTGGCACCTACCAAGCATCAAACAAATAGAAAAAAAAAATGGTCATTATATATGGGCAAGCATAAATGCTCCAACAGAAGTTTGTAAATAAGAAAACAGAATCATATCCAAATGCTCCTTATATAGATAACCTCAGATATGTGGATGTTTCTTACAAGTTAGAAAGCCCCACACAACTGTAAATTGCAATGGTCACTATTATTATTCTACATTTAATTAATGATGTAGATACTGATTTTTCTGGAGAGGAATAAACAGAAGTGAGAATAATTTAAAACTCACCCTAAAATTATATAGTATGAGGAAGAATGGGGATTCTAAAGACAAGTTTGTTGCCTGTTGAGGAATACTATCTTCTGGGAATGACATGACTGTTGTCATCTGGAAGTGAGAGCAGATGTAATTATCTTCATGAGACTCACATAAGATCGGGGATGTGAACATTTTCTCATAGGAGTCAGAGAGGCTACTTAGACTCTCATGGGGGGTCCTGGCTATTCACTCTCTTTTGCCCATCCATAGCTATATATAAATCTGCCTAGAAGCATGTGGTCCATAGTAGTGCTCAAATAGAAGAAACAATGTTTAAGTGAAGGAAGATTTTATGATACAATTCCCTTGAGCTTACCACCTATACTGGAGTGGGCTTTTCTTGTGATCTAGCCATTTGGGGGTCACCCATGATCCTGTAACCAACCTCTCACTTGTGTCCAATAAACTTGCTAGATCACCAAGTTGGACTTGGATGGAATTGATTCTTTGCTCTGTTGCTGGTGTCCTATCTCAAGTGTGAAGAACAACAGGGATGTCAGTTTGTTCTTTTTGGTAGGGGTTATACACCTAGTTTTGTTCTGAGAGAATGTCAAATGCTACTCTGAACTCCTAAAAATTCTTTCTTTCCAATGGCTAAGTTCATTCATTTTCACTGTGGTAAAATATAGCATGTGAGCCACATAAATTATATGGACATAGTTCATTTTCTATCTTATGTGAAAGACACTATTTTTTTTTCTTTTCTTCATTATGCTTTGTGAGTATTGCATGCTGTGCTATTATGGATATATTTTCTAATAGCTGTTTTGAAAATTTTGTGAGAAATAAATAGCAGTGGAAATTTCTAGGTGCTTGGTTATAAAATAAAATGTAAAAGCTATAATATCACAAAATTTAAATTGATTTATATTATATTCTACAAACATTAGACAAAATACTAGCTTAACAGAATGAACTACAGGCTATATCCTCCTTTCCCTTTCTCTTCTTGTTTCTAGAATTATAGCATAGATTGGAAAATATTTTCTTTTTCATGTATAGCAGAACTTGTATGCTCTTTCCCTGAGGGTTGGATTTTAAATTTGAAATAAATAATTCAGTCAGTTCTTCAAGGTTATAGGAATAATCAGATTGTTAAATTCATTCTAATTTTGAGCAAATTTTATTGTAAGAATTCTTATATTTTTAATATTTTATTATTTATTTGAAAGAGAGGGAAGGAGGGGAAGAGAGAGGAAGAAAGAGAGAAAAAGAGAGAGAGAGAGAGAACGGCCATGCCAGGACCTCCAGTCACTGCTAACAAACTCTGGATACATGCACCACCTTGTGCATATGGCTTACCTGGGTACTGGGTAACTGAACCTGGGTCCTTAGGCATCACAGGTGTGGTGGTTTGATTCAAGCATCCCCCACACACTTAGGTGTTCTGAATGTTAGATCCCCAGCTGATGGCAATTTGGGAATTAAAGTGTACTGGAGTCAGTGTACTGTTGGGGGCAGGCTTATGGATGTTACAGCAAGCTTTCTCTTGCCAGTGCATGGCATGCTTTCCTGTTGCTGTTGTCCATCTGGTGTTGCCCAGGAGGTGATGACCACCCTCTGCTCATGTCATCATTTTCCCCTGCCATCATGGACCTTCCCCTAGAATCTGTAAGCCAAAATAAACCTTGTGTTACCCACAAACTGTTCTTGGTCAGGTGTTTTCTACTGGCAATGTGAACCTGACTGCATCAGTAAAGTTGGTACTGAGAAGTGGGATCATTATTGCTAGAAACATGATTGTGTGGCTTTTGGCCTTTTGGAGCTGATTTTCAAGAAGAAAGTGGAAGGTTTTGAAACCTTAGCCTAAGGGACACCTTGCAGAGCTTTAAGTACAGCTTGATGGACTATTCTGATCAGAGTTGATAGACCTGAATGCAATATGAACCATGGACTGTGAGTTTTGACTTATGAGGGTGAGAAAGAGCTTTGGTTGGACTGTGCTAGAAGCAGTTTGTATGAGAGGCTTGCTGTTATGACTGTGTCCTGAGAACTTGTTTAGGGTTGCATTGGATAGAAATGGACTGGTGTGAGCAGAGGGATATGGCATAGAAAAAATTAAATCTTTGTGTGAAATGGCTGCCCATTCAGCTACAACTCTATTGGTTGAACAACCATTGAGATTGGGCCAGCTGACCTGCATTGGGACAAAAGGATGAATGCAGTTTTAAGGGGCCTGAATGCTGGAGGGGTGCCTGCCCTGTTCTTCAAACTCAGCTTTATTCCTCCCTGGATTAACTAATTGGCAGCCCACTTGGTATTATGGAGTATAACAAATACAGGAAAGAGCATATTATTAAATTTACAACATGGTTTTGTATTTTGGAAATGGCCATAGGCAGTGTGAAGCAGGCTTGTTGGATTACCTGTGTGGAGACCCAATGCAGCCATGAGGATTAGCAATGGGTTGCAGTGAGACCCAATGGAGATGTCAGAAATATGAGATGGCTGCTGTGGTGGCTTGAATAGAATAGATGGCCCCCAATATATTCAGTTGTTTATTTGTTTGTAGTTTGCATCTCTAGCTATCTGGCTGGAGGCAATGCCATTGTGTGGATCTTAAGGTGTGGTGGTGGGTTTGAGATTTCAATCTAAAGATATGCAAAGTGTGCCTAGCTAGAGTTCCTGAAGTTGTGCTCTGGCTTTTGACCTTTAGGCTTGTATTTCTCTCTCTCTGCTTGAGCCTGTGAAGGCAGGGCAGTTTCTTCTGCCATTATGGAACTTCCCCTGGATCTGTAAGCTTCAATAAATATCCCTTCCTCCATAACTGTGTCTGGTCTGGAAGTTCATCTCAGCGAACCTGAAGCTGTCTGCTACAGAATTTGGTACCAGAAGTGGGGTGAGATGAACCTTACTATGTGGATGTTGATCTTGTGGAACCTTTGTTTTGGAGGAATAGGCATGGACTTGGTGCTTGCAACTGAAGATGTCGTCTGGAGTGGTAAGCCAAGTGTTATGGACTATTATGATGAGAGTCTGAGAATTCTAAGTGCAGACAGCATTGAACTTCGAGGTTTGGCTTATGAGCTTTCTAAGGGGAAGGAAAGACTGCAGAGGACTTTGTTGGAACTGGGCTACTGGCATAAGGGCTGGCTGCGTCCTGCTGCCCAGGCCCAGAGAGTTGATCAAGGTTAAATTTGTAATGGACTGATGTGCTTGGCTAGAGATATTGGACTGAGAGATTTAAGATTTTAAGCTGGAAAACCTCAAGCAAGTTAAAATTACAGGCACTGAGACTGGTTTTAGGTTACTGAACCTGCTATTGTCAAACACATTAGCAATCTTAAGGAAGATGTTCCAACTGCTTTACATTAAAACAATGGAAAGGATGCCTGAGGAAAGACTATCATAGAAATGCAAACACTTTTGGAAAGAGTTGACTGGAGAAGGAACCTGCTTTTCAAGGCTATGATTTGTTTTGTACCTGAATTAAGAATATGGCTGTGTCCTGAACAACTGGTATTGGTTTCAGAAGCATGAAAAATGCATGGAGTGGCCATGAATTGCACATGCTTCCAGGAGCCGCTGCTGAGATGCAGCATGAGGTAGGGCCTGATGCCCTGATAGGCTGAAAGAGCCTTTGGAAAATGTGAAGAGTGGTCATGAATTGCACATGGTTCCAGGAGCTGCTGCTGAGATGCGGCATGAGGCAGGGCATGATGCCCTGATAGGCTGAAAGAGCCTTTGGAAGATGGACCGTGGTTTGCATGAAGACCTGAAGATGTTTTGTATATACCAGGACTGTGCAAGGGCTACCATAGAGCACACTGTTGGCCTGGGATGGAAGTGTTCCCTGGGTACTCTGCCCAGCTGGAGGGGTGGAATTGGAAAGTCTGGAGACTGTTAGTCTCTGGGTATATTGAACTTGAACTACAGAAGTTTGATGTTTGTTTGATGGTGGTTGAGTTTGCATTGTTTTAGTCTCTCCTTGCTGTGCCTTATATCAGTTGAAAATGTTTACTTTGTGCCTTTATATGTTAGAAGTGTTTAACTTGTTTGATTTTACAGGTCTTCATATCTTAAATTGGTCAAGACTGTGGGGACCTTTGAAATTGAACTGAGTACAATTTATAATGTGTGATGGTTATAAATCTATTGGGGGCCAGGGGTGGAATGTGGTGGCTTGAATAGAATAGATGGCCCCCAATATATTCAGTTGTTTATTTGTTTGTAGTTTGCATCTCTAGCTATCTGGCTGGAGGCAATGCCATTGTGTGGATCTTAAGGTGTGGTGGTGGGTTTGAGATTTCAATCTAAAGATATGCAAAGTGTGCCTAGCTAGAGTTCCTGAAGTTGTGCTCTGGCTTTTGACCTTTAGGCTTGTATTTCTCTCTCTCTGCTTGAGCCTGTGAAGGCAGGGCAGTTTCTTCTGCCATTATGGAACTTCCCCTGGATCTGTAAGCTTCAATAAATATCCCTTCCTCCATAACTGTGTCTGGTCTGGAAGTTCATCTCAGCGAACCTGAAGCTGTCTGCTACAGCTGCCAAGGAGAGCTGCTGGCACTGGAGTTTTCTGGGACTGTGAGTAGCCTAGCTGGAGGGTCAGAATTGGAACTCCAAAGACTTATCACTAGTTAGAAATACTTGACTTGCAGCCTTGTCAGTGACTATAGTTGTTGGACCTGGAGCTACAGAATTTGATGTTTGCCCCGTTTAAATCTTGTATTGTTTGAATATGTCTTTGATATGCACAATACCATCTTTTGCAGTGTGAATATTTATTCTATGCCATTCTGGGGGGGCATTTTTTGGTATTATGGCTCAGTTAAAAAAAACTTTGGATTACAGAGATGTTTGGACATCATTAGGGTTGCTTAAAACTATGATGAGAGTTTTAAAGTTGGATTGAATGCATTGTATTTTACATCATGGATGGTTATCAGTTTATGGGGGCCAGGGGTGGATTTGGTTGTTTGATTCAAGTGTCCCCCACACAGTTAGATTTTTTGAATGCTAGATCCCCCAGATGAAGGCAATTTAGAAATTAAAGCCTTCTGGAGGCAGGGTATTGATGGGAGTGGGCTTATGGGTGTTATAGTCAGCTTCCTGTTGCCAGTGTTTGGCACACTCTCCTGTTGCTGGTGTCCATCTGATGTTGCCCATGAGGTGATGTCCACCCTGTGCTCATGCCATCCTTTTCTCCTGCCATAATAGAGCCTCCCCTTGAGTCTGTAAGCCAAAATTAACCCTGTGCCCCACATTTTGTTCTTGGTTAGGTGTTTCCTGCCAGCAATGTGAACCTGATGCAGTAGCAAGCAAGCACCTTGACCATTAAGCCATCTCTACAGCCCAAGAATTCTCATACTTTAATTCATGAAGTTATTAGTTAAATGAAACATTTTCTTCTTAATTCTTGATCTTTGATCCAACTGGGTTATGCCTTCTTGTCTTATTGTTGCTTTATTGTATTTAAAAAAATTATTTGTTTGCAAGTAGAAAGAAAAAATAAGAGAAAAAATGGGGAGGGGAGTTATGGGTATGTCAGGGCCTCTTACCACTGCAAACAAACTTCAAATGCATGAACCACTTTGTACATCTGGTTTTATGTTAGTATTGAGGAATGCAACCCAGACCATCAGGCTTTGCAAACAAATGTCTTTAACTGCTGAGCCATCTCCCTAGCCCCTTGTTGTTTATTTCTCCTTTCTTAATTTTTAAAACCAATTTTGTCAGAAATTTTTCAGTTTCCTTAGTATTTTGATGTGCTTTCAGATTTTGACATGGTTGATTATCTCTATTGCGTTTTTATTTTCTATCACATCAACTTACAGTATTTATGAATTGTTTTCATCTTATGTGTGCTTTTTATTTTTTTCTTACTTTTAAGGTGGGTGCTAAGTTTATTAACCTTCAACATGTCTTCTTTCCTGACGATTGCGTTTAGGTTATAGTTTTCTTCTCAGCATTTTTCATTTGAAATTAATTCATTAGTGTCTTTAGGAATCTGGCATCTTCCATCAAAGCAAATTCAAAAGTTATTTAAAATTATCAAAACAAATCTAAAAAATGTTCAATTTTTAAAAATTCCATAACAGTGTCTAACCAAATCTGTATCAGTACAATTTATTTTATGGTATACAAACAATACTTATTACAATCAGCTTAAGTATGCCTACTGAGGATGTCATTTGGGCGATACTGAGAGGCACTAATAGCCTGTGTTGACTTTAACAAAATTTCTTAGCCAGGCATGGTGATGCACACTATTAATCCCAGCACTGGGAAGGCAAAGGTAGGAGTTTACTGTGATTTTGAGGCTACCCAGAGACTACATAGGGAATTCCAGAACAGCATAGGCTAAAGCAAGACTCTACCTTGAAAAAAAGTGTACAAAAAAAACAAACAAATGAAAATAAAATTTCTCAATTCTGAATGTTCAAATTATAAAATTAATGTGGATTTAATCATTTTAATGACAAATGGACTTATTGATTACCATGATTTCTAAGGGCCACATGTTTTCCCTTTTCTACTCAGAACAAAATCTGAGAACTTAAGCGTGCTTGATGTCTAATGCTGAGGAAAATGTTTTTAAAAAATATTTTATTTGGGCTGGAGATATGGCTTAGTGGTTAAAGAATTTGCCTGCAAAGCCAAAGTACCGTGGTTTGATTCTCCAGGTCCCATGTAAGCCAGATGCACAAGGGGGCACATGCATCTGGAGTCTGCAGTGACTGGTGGCCCTGGCATGCCAATTCTCTCTCTCTCTCTCTCTCTCTCTCTCTCTGCCTCTTTCACTCTCATAAATAAATGTTAAAAAATATTTTTATCTATTTATTTGTGAGAAAGGGATAGAGAGAGAAAGAGAGAGAGAGGGAGAGAGAGACAGAGAGAGAGGGAATGGACATGGACAATTCAGGGCCCCTAGCCACTGCAAAGGAACCCCAGATGCATGTGCCACCTTGTGCATCTGGCTTTACGTGGTACTGAGGAATCAAACTTGGGTCCTTGCTTGCAGGCAAGTACCTTAACTACGACTTAGCTACTTCTCCAACCTGAGAGATACTGTTTCTCCTACCCCAGTTTGACTTTAATTATGGAATGTCTCTGATAAGACACCTATCCCTGCAAAGGCTCACAGATCTGTCCTTTGTCACCTCTCCACACACAACTCTTACAACAGCATCACACAGTCTCCTTCAAATGTACAAATTCATCTGAGTTCATTAGTAAGAAACAGACACCTATTGGAGAATCTGCACTTTCAACAGGTGTGATGTATGATGCCCATGCTCTTGGATGAGAAACAGCATTTTATGGAAAACTCTTAGGATTCAATCATGGACACTGTGGGCATCACAAATCTGTGAAAGTAATTGACCTCTTGTAATTTATTTTCCCAGTTTGTTACTCTATTGGTCAGGGTTCTCTAGAGGAACAGCACCACTAGAATGGATTATATTCAAAATGGAATATATTGGATTAGCTTACAGTAGTCCAATAAAAGTTGTAGGCCCATGAATCAGGGAAGCCAGCCGCTGCTCAGTCCATGTGGCCAGATGCATCAGCCATCCCAATCCAGTGCTGAATGCCTGAAGGCTTCCTGAGGAACCACTTGTTTTCAATCCACTTGGGTCTTCACTTGATGCCAGTCTTCAATCCATGCTGGAAGGCAGCCAGCAGCTCTGGAAGCCAAGTGGAAGGAAGGGGACTCTTTTCAGCCAGAGCTTCCTTATATAAAGTTCCCATCTGAGAGCTGCCCACTGTGGAGGAAGGGCTCATTCTGGGGGAAGGACTTCCTCCTTCAGTTAATCCTTCTTGGAAGCAACCCTTGAGACCCACCCTAAAGGGATTTCTGCGGATTACTAAACAGATCAAGTTGACAACACCTAAACCATCACAAGTCCACCCCTTGTCAACTTGACACCAAACCACATATCCTTATATTATACTTAATTTCCAAATGAAAACAGTAAAAAGCTCATAATTCCAGCTAACATGGTATAACCATCCCACTTACAATGGGAAACACAAAATACCCCAACACAAAGCAACATACCTTGAGGAATGCATAGTCTCTAACATAATAGGTCTAATATAAATTCAACAGTTAGCTAGTGATATAATCTTAATATTGGTGTAGATATGTACAAACACTCTGTATCAAGGTAGCACAGAAACATGTCAATTAAAGTCCTCGTTTTTTGTAAGTGGTCACATGGCCTTAGCTGGTATTTGTAACTGCCTTCTTCTACTACCCATTCTGTATTTCCTCTACCTTCAGCAAGCACTTCAGCAGGTTTTGGTTCTTTACTTGGAGGGGTGACCCATACCTTCATTCCTGAAGGATCTGGACCATTTATCACACTACCTCAATTGGGTTGTTGCAGTTGTCTATTGACTTTGATTAAAGGGCATAGTAACACTAAGAGATGCCCTAAAGGCTCTCCTGCCCTCAAGACATACTCTCCCTTACCTCCATTGTGGAGGAGCAGTCCAATTTCCCCCTGGTAGTCTGGATCAATCACTCGTGCTACCACTGTAACTCCTTTCTCAGCCTGTTCACTCAAGGGCATCAGAAGCCCGAAGTGGCCAGGGGGAAGTCTTAGCTTTCAGTTCAATGGAATCTTCTTTATGTCTCCTAGCAAAAGCACTCACCCCTCTGGAACCAAGACATCTAGGCCAGCAGAGCATAAAGTTGCAGGAACAGGAAGCAAAAATTTGGCTAATGGGTCCCTTGGGGTGATGGTAAGTGGGACCATTCCCATTTCCACCCCTTGAATCCTGGACCCATGAATCCAGGCTATAGGAGAAACAGCACCACATGTAGGACAATAATTCAGAACATATGCAGCTCCTCAGCCCTCCATGCTATTGCCACCTAGTTGACACTGTAACTGTTTCTTTAAAAGGTCATTCAACCATTCTATCAAGCCAGCTGCTTCAGGGTGGTGGGGCACATGGTAAGCAATGCTGTGTGGAATACCATGATGGTAGATAAGACATTCTGTAAGACCATGGATGGTAGTTTTGGCAGAAGCACTATGTACAAGAAAGGCAAATGTGTACCCAGAATAAGTGTCTGTTCTAAAAAGGACAAAATGCTTCCCTTTCCATGATGGAAGTGGTCTAATGTAGTCAACCTGCCAACAAATTGCTTGCTGGTCAGCCCAAGGAATGCTACCATATTGAGGTCTTAGAGTTGGTCTCTGCTGCTGGCAAATTTGGCACTCAGCAGTACCCATAGCCAGGTCAGCCTTAGTTCGTGGAGGTCCACGTTGTTGGGCCCATGCAAAGCCTGCATCCCTGCCACCATGGCCACTTTGTTCATGGGCCCATTGGACAGTGACAGGGGTGCCTGAGGAAAGAGGTTGACCACTATCCACAGAATGGATCAGCTTATCTACTTGATTATTAAAGTCACCCTCTGATGAGGTCACCTTCTGATGAGCATTATCATGGGACACAAGTGTCTTTATATCCTTTGCTCACTCAGAGAATTCTATTCACATACACCTACCCCAAATGTCCTTCTCACAAATTTTCCAACTGTGCTCCTTCCAAGTCCTGGACAAGCCAGCTCAATCATTGGCCACAGCCTGTGAATCAGCACATAACCATATATCTGGCCATTTTTCTTTCAAAGCAAAATGCACAACCATGTTCACTGCCCAAAGTTCTGCCCATTGTGAAGACTTCCCTTCACCACAGTCCTTCAGAGTTGTCCCAGAAAGGGGCTGTAATCCTGCAACTGTCCACTTCTGGAAGGTGCCCACATAACATGCTGTAATCCAAGCCCTTGTCCTCTCCTCCTCAGTCAGTTGATCACAGGGCACACCCCATGATGCCATAAGTGCATGCTTCGGGACAAAAGGCATTGTAACAGGAGTAGAAACCATAGGAATTTGGGCAAGTTCCTCATCTAACTTACTTGTACCTTCAGGGCCTGCTCAAGCCTGATCACGACTGTACCACTTCCACTTGATAGACTGCTGCTGTGCACATCCAACTTTATGGCCTGGTGGGTCAGATAACTCCCAGCTCATAATAGGCAGCTCAGGTCTCATAGTAACTTGATGACCCATTGTCAAGCATTCAGTTTCTACTAAGGCCCAATAGCAGGCCAAGAGCTATCTGTCAAAGGGAGAATAATTGTCTACAGGTGACAGCAGGGCCTTGCTCCAGAATCCCAAGGGCCTCTGCTGTGATTCAGCTATGGGGGCTTGCCAAACACTCCAGACAACATCTATATCTGCCACTGACACCTCAAGTACTATCGAATCTGCTGGATCATATGGCCTAAGGGGCAGAGCAGCCTTCACAGCAGGTTGAACATGTAGAAGAGCCTTCTCTTGTGCTGGGCCCCCACTGAAAACTAGTAGCTTTCTGAGTCATTTCGTATATCGGACCAAGTATGACACCTAAATGAAGAACGTGCTGTCTCAAAACTCCAAATAGGCCCATGAGACATTGTGCTTTTTTCTTAATGATAGGAGAGGCCAGATGCAACAACTTATCCTTCACCTTAGAAGGAATATCCCTGCATGCCCCATACCACTGAACTCCTAGAAATTTCACTGAGGTGGAAGGTCCTTGAATTTTGGATGGATTTATTTCCATCCCCTGATGCACATATGCTGTACCAGCAACTCCAAAGTAGTTGCCACATTCTGCTCATTTGATCCAATCAGCATAATGTCATCGATATAATGGACCAATTGTGGAACAGACAGTCAATCAAGATCCCTGTGAACTAAGCTATGACACAGGGCTGAAGAGTTAATATATCCTTGAGGTAAAACAGTAAAGGTGTACTGCTGATCTTGCCAGCTGAAGGCAAATTGCTTCTGGTGGTCCTTATGGACAGGTATGGAGAAGAAAGCATTTGCAAGATCAATGGCTGAACACCAGGTACCAGGAGATGTGTTAAATTGTTGAGGTAAAGAAACCACATCTTGTACAGCACCTGCAATTGGAGTCACCACCTGATTAGGTTTTTGGGTAATCCACTGTCATTCTCCAGGATCCATCTGTCTTCTGAAGAAGCCAAATAGGAGAGTTAAAGGAAGATGTGGTGGGAACCACCACCCCTGCATCCTGCAAGTCCTTTATAGTGGCATTAATTTCTGCAGTACTCCAGAGATGCTATACTGTTTTTGATTCACTATATTCCCTGGTGGTGGGAGCCTTTATAGCTTCCATTTGGCCTTTCAAACCATAATAATCCTCACTCCATATGTCAGTGAACCAATATGTGGGTTCTGCCAACTCCTAAGTATATCAATCCCAGTTGTGTATTCTGGGGCTGGAAATAACTGCAGGGTGAGTTTGGGGACCCACAAGACCCACTGACCATCTAACATTTGCCAAAATTCCATTGATCACCTGACCTCCACAATACCTACTTTGACTGGAGGGCCATGGTGCTTTTTGGGTTCTCCTGGAATCAATGTCAATTCAGAGCCAGTGTCCAGTAGGCCCCAAAAGTTCTGATTATTTCATTTTCCCCAGTGTACAGTTACCCTAGCAAAAGACTGCAGGTCCCTCTGAGGAAGGATAGGAGTAAGCTTAATATTGAAACTTTTGGGGGTTGTAGGAGGGTCCTTCCTTGAGGGGACCTAGCCACCCCTTCAATGAAGGGGCTCAGGATCTGTAAACTGGCTCAACTCTGGAAATTTACTAAGAGGTCTTGATTCTCTGTTGCTATCATTCAAAGTGGCCTTATGTTCCTTTGCTGTGGAATTTTTTGCTTATACAGATCAAGAAGGAACTCAGTAGGCTTCTTATCTATTTGACTTCTGGGAACACCATGAGTAATGAGCCAGTACCAAAGATCCATACACGTCATACCTTTATGTGCATTATTTTGCCTCCACTCTCTATTATGATAAACACGCTCACCTCACCTTTGGCGATTCAGTGCTGCCACTTGACCCTTGTTACCCTGAGATCCAGTTATACCCATTGCATCTAAATCACCTAATGCAGCAACTGCAGCTGCCACTGTGAGGTCTTCTTTACATAAAAGACCAATGATAGGGGACTTTAAGTATGCTGGTGCTCCCCTCACAAATCTGTTTCTTAGAGTCTTAGTGAAGGGCACGTCTTCTGGATGCTCCTATTATGGGGGCAAAAATGAGTTTACATGGCAAATCCATGCCAACATTCCAAGTTCTCTGAGCTTTTTAATCCCTTCATCAATATTAAGCCAAGGGATATCAAGCATCACAAGCTCATTTGCAGAAGGCCATCTTCGGATTCATACTTCAGCCAACCAATCAAATAAACTCTCGGCACCTCTTCCAGCTGCATGAGCTACAGTGTTGAATCTAAAATATCTGCTAAATGGGCCCATTTCAGTAAATTCAGCCTGATATAATCTTATATCCCTTCCTCCATCACCCCACATCCTTGAAATCCATTCCTACTCATATTCCCCATGATTCTGCCTATACAAGTTAGAAAACTCCTAAAGATCTTTAGAGGTGTTCCCCACCTCCTCTTGAGTCACACTTTCTGTCTCACCCTTAGGGCCTACCTAGCTTTATGTATGGTTATAGGCCTAGAGGCAAAGAAGGGTGGGCACTGAGAAGCACCAGCACCTCCTGCTGATGATTCCTCAGACAAAGAAGGATTTTTTCTCTCAGGTAAGGGTTGGGAGGGTAATACTTCAGGATGTGGGGGTGGGGATGCAACTGCCCTAAAGGAGAGAAGGCCACATTCTCATGCAAAACAACTTCTTCAGAATCTGAGAGTTCAATGTCCCCAGATTCTTGAAGGTCTTCCCACACATCACAATCCCAAATCATAAGATCCCACTGTTTTCCAATCAGTGCCCTCACTTTAACTTCTGATAGCTAGTGAAGCTGGGATTTGAGTTTGTGTTGCAAGTTAGCCAATCTTACAGTGAGAACTTGTGCTTGGTTTTCTGCAATTTGAACCCTGTTCTGGCTAGAGAGGAGACTCTTCTCCAGGGCACCCTTAGAAACCTTAAGATCATGTGTGTGAGTCTTAAGCTTGGAATTTTCCTCTCTGAGATTCCATTGTTCCCTGAATATTTTGTCCATAGATGCTAGAAGAAACCTACCAGAATCATCATTTGTCTTTCTCCTCCTCAAATATTTAAATGTTTTAAATACAGTCACTAAGTTCCTTGCTCTTCATAAGGCATGACTCAGGATCACCAAATACATCTATCTCACAGAGTTCTTTAAATGGTTCACACCATGGATTATTAGTGCCCATTTCCAGTAAAAGCACTTTCCTCATTACCAGTAAAAGTGCTGTCCTTAGTACTAATAGGGCCTTTAGTAGCATTGAAGTTGGAAAGCCAACTCCAGATAGCACCAAGCTCACTACGGCAATCCATCCTTACAGTTCTGTTTCTCTAGAACTACTCCTGATACCAAAATCTGTATTAGTTAGGGTTCTCTAGAGGAACAGAACTGCTAGAATGAATTCTATTAAAAAGGGAATTTATTGGATTAGTTTCCAGTAGTTCAGTAGCAGTTGCAGGCCCAAGAATCAAGGAACCCAGTAGCTGCAGAGCAGTCCCAATCCATCACTGAAGGCCTTTAGGCTTCCTGAGTTGCTGCTGGTTTTCAATCCATACAGGTCTTCAGTCCATGCTGGCCTTCAGTCTGCACTGGTCTTCAATCCACATTGGAAGGCAGCAAGCAGCTCCAGCAGCCAAGTGGAAGGAAGGAAGGGGCTCTTCTTACCCAGAGCTTCCATATATAAAGTTCCCATGTGAGAGGGGCTGCCCACTCTACAGACAACACCTTAACCATCACAGTTACTGACTAGAGATTTCATTTAACTTTTTGCAATTTCACATTTTATTCAAAAGAAACTCAAATTTTATTGAACATTATTTCAGTGTTTTATAGTATGCAAGTTTCAGTTTATAATGTTATGTCAATGGAATTTCAAGAAAGACAAGAAAAGGATCTTTTTTATTGTTCTGGTGTGTGTGTGTGTGTGTATTTACATGTGTGTGTTTGCATGTGTATATGTATATCTATGTTCATGTTCATATGTATCAGTGCAGGCATGCCTGCCACAGTGAGTATGTAGATGGCAGCCTTTGTCTTAAGCCTTTCTGGGGGGGCATGATTTCTAGTTGCTCACTCTCTGCTTATGTTGCTAGCTGGCCAGTGAGCTACTATCAGGTTCTTCTGTCTCTGCTATTTTTGTTGTTGTTGTTGTTGTTGTTGTAGGCATGGTGAGATTACAGATGTCTACTACAGGGCCTGGCTTTAGGTGAGGTTTTTGTATTTGAATTCAGGAAGGTCCTCAGCCTTGCACAGCATTATTTAATGAGCCATCTTGACAGACCCAGAAAATATTTTTATACACCTTTGCAGCCATACCTAAACTGATGCCACTATTTATACACCATAAAACAAGTATTGATAGAAACAGACTTAGAGACATTTTCATGGACTAAAAGTTAAAATATTTTCATAGTTTTATTTTGGTCACTTTAAATGAGTTCTAAATGTATTTAATGACAGCTACAATAAAGAAACATGAGGAAATTAACTGAAAATACAGAGAACCTTGACATAATTCTTGCAAATTACAGATGAAGATAAGCATCATACAAGCATATTAGAAGTCTATAGTTTTGCTATTTTCTAATATGGCTATTTGAGAGTATCCAACTTTATTTTTGATCAATGAATTTCAAAATATTCCAAAATCTCTCCTATACAATTTTTTTTTTTTTGAGGCAAGCCCAGCAGACTGCCCTTTTTTAAAATGAGAGAGAGAGAGGGAGAGAAATGGCACACCAGGGCCTCCAACCACTGCACTTGAACTCCAGATGCATGTTCACTTTTGTGCACATGTGCGACCTTGCATGCTTGCATCACTGTGTGTCTGGCTTAAGTGGGTCCTGGATAGTAGAATGAGTCCCTAAGCTTCACAGGCAAGCACCTTACCATTAAGCCATCTCTCCAGTCCTTTCCTATACATTTTTGAGTGAGAGTTTCATTTATTTGTCTGTTTAACATATGAGTCAATAGTCATCTTGAGTTGACTTACAATATTCACCCAAACACTTTCTGTGTTACTTTGTAGCTTTAATTAGTTAGTTAGTTAGTTGATGCAGAATAATTAGTTTTTGGTGGTTTCATGCCAGGAAGGTGAGTTCTGTTAAAAACTCACTCTCTAATTATTGAAACACCATTGTAGCGATAACTTTTTAAGTAATAAAATGTTAATAAAAGAAACATGTTTGTTTTAACTACCCTTTAAAGCAACCAAGATCCTAAAGTTTATCCTAGTGAAAATCTCCAAAAGCTACTCAAATCAGCATTGACAAGTTGACACACCTCGTGGAATTTGTAATTTAGAAGAGAGCAAAATGAGTAAATGAATGCTGAAAGCTTAAATATACATATCGTTCATGTGGTCACATGTGACTTTATAAGCAGGGTGTCCATATGTGCAAGTTATAAAGCACATTCTAAATAAGTAGATGTCCATAAGAAGAAGTTAAAAATAGAAAAGAGCCCATTCTTCTACCAAAAATGGTGTCTCAGAAAAGAAATGTCTACGTTAGAAATAATGAATGAAGATCAACAGAACATGGGTTCCTTTAACTAAAATGTACGAATGAAAAGGACATATAACAATGAATTTTTTAATAAAAAACACAATGAATGAGAACATGCTTCCAAATTATTTAAAGAAAATGATGAGATTATCCAAAGTTAAATTATATACCAAGAAACAGGGAAATAAACAGGCAATACAATAATTTTTCTTAGAGGCTAATGTTATGAATTAGGACAGAAATAATTTGGCTCATTGAGGATGATAGAGACTCTGTAGAAAGGGCCATTTGTAGTAGGAAATGCTAAAAAAAAATCTTGAACATAAGCTAATTTCCAAAGCAGGATGGCCTAGAAGTAAAGTGTCTCAAATAATTTACTTTATTTGCACTTGAATCCCTTAAAACCATTGTTATGTTATCCTTAGAAAGAAGGCTGGGAAAAATTTTAAAAGGAAAACAAAAACCAAAACCCGGAAAGAATGAAACTGCTGGGGATGGCATTCAGTGGGCAGTGTTTGCCTAGCAGTATAATGCCCTGAGTTCCATCTCCAGTTCCGCATAAACCAGGCATGGTGGTGCATGCCTTTAACCCCAGTATTTGGGAGGTCGAGGCTAGAGGATCAGAAGTCAAGTTATTCCTTGGTTACCTAGCAAATTCAAGACCAGCCTGAGATATAGGAAATCTTGTCTCAGACAAAACAAAACAGACAAACAAAACAAAACAAACAAAGGAAGAAAGAAAGGAAGTGAGGAAGGTAAGGAGGGAGGGAAGAAGGAAAATCAATTTGACTCAAGATCTGAGATAAGTGATCCCAAAGTCACATGACTTGCTGTAATGTAGTAGTGTAAATCTATTAAAAAGTAAATGTAGATGGGTGTGGTGGAGATGCATGCCTTTAATCCTAGCACTCAGGAAGCTGAGGTAGGAGGATCATTATGAGTTTAAGGCCAACCTGAGACTACATAATGAATTCCAGGTCAGTCTGGGCTAGAACGAGACCCTACATTGAACATCCTCCTCCCCATCAACACAAGTGAATGCAGTGGGTAGGAATATCCTGAGGAATACCTCCCTCCTCACCCACAGAGACTGATGCCTTTGTGACCCTATAGTCAATACCAATTACCCCACGGAGGAGGACCCTCCAGTGGCATTGGAGCTGTGCAAAGATAGTAAAAAAGTATAAACTTTTACAAAATAAACCTTTAAAACAAGAAGTAAATGTGGAGCTGAGGAATGGCTCAGTGCTACATGAGGCTGACTTCTTGAGTTCGGATTGTTAGAACCTAGATAAAGACAGATGCAAAGAGCTCGCACGTCTGTAATCCCACCATGCCTGTGCAATGGGAGGCAGAGGCAGGAGAATCACAAAGTTTGTGGACCAACTAGTCTGGTATTGGCAGTGGAATACAAGAGAACGTCTCTCAAAGAAGGTGGAAAGTGAGGTCAGACACCTAGGGTTACCCTCTGACCTCCACGTCATGCCATCCACCCTCATCCATACATGTACTCATGCATACCCTTACACGCAGCCAAAAAAAAAAAGTTAGGCTATAATACTTCATAACTTGTTCACATTAGATCTCTTGGTGATACGTTCTCCCTGTGATAACAGTGGAGTTGCAGACAAAGCACATCAAATTTTTCCAAGTTAGTGTCTCTGATATAAATCAAGAAATCTCAGATGTAATCAAGAAAATAAGGAACTTCATACTCGTAAGTATGAAACTCACCCACACCTCCTCTGTGCCTGTATGAAAGGCTATGTCAGAGAAACCACACCCATGCTCCTTTTGAAAGGATAGTACCTCACATTTCTGTCATTGTCTGGTTAAAATGCATCCTATTTTTTTTCTTTTGTCTGGTTTTGCTAAGAAGGAAAGGAGGTAGTGATTTACCTCAGAAAATAAGGAGGCTAGAAATTATTCTTTAAAGGACTTTTATACAGCTTACATTCTAAATATCTCATATAATAAAATTTGAAACAATAAGCTATTAATAACCCATGCTCACATGACCTTATAAATAAGGCAGTGTACTTTGAGAATCTTAAATCACTAATGTTTTTTTATGCCTGTATTTTTTCTCGTACATGTACAGGTCTGCACTAGCCTGCATTAATTAAATTTAAGTAGGATTTCTGAGTCTGAATCATCATTAAGTCTGTGGCCCTGATTTAAATCTGCAGTAAAACATTTCTCCATTAACTCTTGTGCTTTGTGTCATATTTCATACACTAGTTGTCTCTTAATTAAATCCATGATGGTCCACCAACACAGACTATTAAAATAACTATACTTTGCACTTGACATATTTATGAGACAGAGTCATGAGACTATAGACTGATACTTGAAGTACTCACTGAGAAATGCTAATAAGATTATGATGAAGGCAAGATTAGAACTTTTCTCTTTTCTTCATTCTACAGATTTATTTTTATAACTACAGTTCCTTTCTATTTCTGGTTTTGACTTTTTCCCCTAGACCATCTGAAAGCTTTCTTTTTTTTTTTCATTGTAGAGTAACAGAAAATTAATAGTCAATGCAAGTCTTTCAAGGTGTTAATTTATATTACATGAGGTTAATACAAACATTGAGATATATTCTCCTCTGAATTTTGTTCTATTCACAGCTGCAAGTAAGTACATTAATCTAGATATGTGTTTGCCAAGCCTTTAGGTGTTCTGAGTGGAGAAAATTTACAAGGACTGAAAAGAGAAAATAGCCCAGAGTAAGAAAGCAGTTAACTTTTAGATGGGGTGAAAAGAAGTCCACGTGTGTCAACCTCAGATATACTGAATTTTCAATCTACTTGCCACAAAGAATGATGGTCTCTGCCTAGATGAATTTTCAGCATATGGTGAAAGAGAGTTTCTAAGTTATTTTGTTTGCTTTCAGTGGCCTGCTGCACTCTTTGGTTCTTGTTTCATTTCTCTCTGTAACATTATTTGTTTGCCTGTTTCCAACGAAGGGGGAAGGCTTTTAAAGGGGACATATGCCATTCGAGTATCAGAAAGTTTCCTGAAAGCATGTCAAAACAAACCAACAGGTCACCTCTTCAAGAGACCTAATGCAAACAGGCCTTATTAAAGGAGGAATTCATGAACTGCAAGCATTAAATATGTCTTACTAGTATCTGTAGATATTCGGAGGTTTCTGTGCCATGTATCATTCAGGTCTATTTTTTTAGGAGACTTTTTAAAGTACTGCAAAATGAGAGATTAACTTAAAATAAAATATACTTTTGCGATGAAATTTGTCTGTGCTGAACAATGTGAGTATAAAATAAATTCTAATGTCTTGTCAAGAATAGCAGCTACAGTCAGGCACTTCCACTAAACACATTAAATCTAATAAAATCACCCTCACGTACTCCTGACACTGGTAGTAATTAAAATAACTTGTTTCAAAAAAATTGGTCCTATATATGAATACTTATTGGCAATTATTTCTTAGTTCTTCAAAGCAAAGATAACATAATTTGATCCTTGCACAATTTTCTTATAAATGCAGATCATATTGGGTTTTATATGCAGCTTAAGACTGCTAATTGCCATTTTGAGCTTCACAGTAAAATAGGGTTCAATATGTCGCTTTTCTCAAGCATAGAGAAATGTTTGAGAAATGCTTGTCTTAGTCTAATGAACTGTGAATAATTTACATCCAGGGTCCTATTTTTTCAGTATAAGTGGTCTGACTTTCTTGAAGCTTGTAAAGCCTAATCAACTTGTTACATTTGTGTGATGAAAGAAAGCTGTGGCAAAGTAAAGAATGAGCCAGGGCTTCTTCAAGATTGCCTTGGTAATGTTTGGATTTTCTCAGGGTCCCCTTTTCATTTGGATCTATTTTTCCCTTTGTTGTTCTTGACAATGTACTATAAACTAACAATTTTTGTTTTCCATTTTTGCCAGAAAATATTATCTGACTTCAAATATTTTCAAAAAAAAATCTGTAGCTTCTGGGAGTCTTGCTTGATAACTTCCTGAATTTATACAGACTTAGCTGTTCTGTCAGGAAGAAAAGGGGATGTTTTTGGGTGTGAGTATTTTTCATTCTGAAAGAATCACAAATAGGAAATGTGATCCTAGCTAGTTTCTGAGCATGTGTGTGTTAACAGTGTATACCAGACAGATTAAGAAAGGGAATTGGTATTCGCCAAAGAATACAGCGTCTTTGTGTCACTAGCATGAGACATTTTACCTTACCTAGGAGCTTAGAAAAGAAGTAAACTAAGTAAGTATTTGCCATGCTCAAAGTTTACCTTTTATAAAACACAGAATTTTAGCAGGGAGGTTTTTAAAATATAATAGCTAATTTGAAAGCTGAAAGGAATTGTACAGGGATAGTCTAATTTTGTGTCATTCTGTAGTATAGGACGTAAAGCCTATGGAAATTGCAGAACACATTTGTAGTTCCTCAGCTCTGCAGCAGAATGGTTGGCTGGTAACAGAACAAAGGGAAATTTCAGTGTTGAAGATTTAAAATTAGGGAGGTAGGGAGGAGATGTGGGAAATATCTGTAAAAGAGATCTGTAAACGATTATTCTAAGATCATAAAACTGTGCTTACTAGGAAGAGAGATCTCTTCCCAAAGCTACAGATCTTCAGCCATGTGAGTTCTTTATCCCCATTGCAAATGTTAAAGCACCTTTGTTGTAGAAAATACTGGGGAAAGGAAAAGAATTTGTTTGCCTTTGAATCTATCAAATATCAAGAGTTCACAGGGTTAAGTAGCAGAAGGGAATCCCATTGTTGATATATTTATTCAATGAATATTGTTATTGGGAAAACTGGGAATTAGAATATGTCATCAGAATCATCAAGCACAGGAAAATATGTGGGTATGAACTGCTAAAAAAGGTCAAAGTCTGGAAAATGAGGGAAGAGAAGTAGGGGAAACATAAAATTCAAGTTTGACAGGCAAAGAATGACAGGAATAAGCAAGCCAGGAGATATAATCCTTAGTAACACAAGAGAAATGATGACTTATGGTGATGGAAATTCAAGGTCTATGTAAATGTGAGTGAAATGTATGATTAGCAGCTGTCAATTGTTTTCTAATTTTATGATTTGGCTAGAAAACTTTTAAATGACATTCTCAGAGAAAAGGATAATCTGTACTGATTGATTAAATTTTTGTGACACTATAGAGCTGAAAGGTTGTTGATGCAGAGCAAAATTATGTTTGGGTTGTTTTAGCCACTTCAATAGCCATTTGTTGTCCAGCTCTGGGTTTTTCCTAACTTCATTGTGACTGTCAGGTAAAATCCTTTTTGCAGTGTATGAACAGATCTTCTACCAACGTGAAGGCTAAGAATGTCATCAGAAAGCATCTGAGGACTATACCAAGGATGATCTCAGTTTGTTGTAACCCACCTACCTATTGTTTTCATGTTTCTACCAAATGAAATTTTTGAAAAAGTGCTGTGATTTTTTTGTTTTAGTACACTTACAAATTTCATAAAACTGTTACTACATTAGAATATGATATTCGGGGTAGCCTGAATCTATGTTCTTGGGGAATGGTGATTCACATCTGGCTCCAGATTAGACGATGCTTATTCCTCTTAAAGTGAGAGGTAGGTTTTTGTATCAGCCAAGAAACATGTGAGGCATATTATGTAGTTTCCTCCACAACTATGCTACACCCACAGCTGCAGATGATATGAATAATAAACAAATGGATATGCCTATGTTCTAAACTAATTTTATATACAAAATGAGATACCTGGCAGAGTTAGCCTGTGGGCTATAATTTGTCCACTGCTGTTCTAGATAGTATAGTAGACTTAGATAAATAAACGATAGGTAAGTAGATAGATGACAGCCAGATAGTCATAGAGAGGTGTTAGAACTTTGATCATATGTAACACATTGATTATAAGTTTTATAATTTTATCCCATCATAATGACATTTCACCCAAACTGGTATTTTGATATTTTTTTTCAAATATTAAAATTGACACCACAGTCATTTTCCTCCCTGTCCTTTCTGTAGATACCTCACTTTCTCATGTCACAATATGGTTAGCCTTATTTCAGTACTTAGGTGTGAGCTAAACTGGGAAGCCACTAGACACCATCTCTTTCTCACTCTCCATTGTGCACCTTTCTACCATCTGAAATTACTTGACTTATGTAATCATTTTCTGTATCCTCAACTCAAATAAAATTGTCTGGGGAGGGTGGAGTAACTATGCTTGTAATATTTCTCACTCTATGCCAAGATTCATAAAAATGTAGATGCCAATTAAATATTTTTCAATGAATGAATGAGCAGGGTTCTTTTTTACATATTTCCTCTTATGCATACAGAATAGCTATGCAGTATATTTAAGGCATTATTAACAGATAATAACAAAAAATATTGGGGCTGGAGAGATGGCTTAGCAGTTAATGTGTTTGCCTACAAAGCCAAAGGACCCAGGTTCAATTCCTCAGGGCCCACGTAAGCCACATGTACATGGTGGTACAAGCATCTGGAGTTCATGTGCCGCAGCTGGAGGCCCTGGCATGCTGCCCCCAACTCTCCCTTTTTCTTTCTCAAATAAATAAATTAAAAAAAATTTTTTTTAAATTTTTTTTTGTTGTTATTTTTATTTATTTATTTGAGAGTAACAGACAGAGAGAGAAAGAGGCAGATAGAGAGAGGGAGAGAGAATGGGCGCGCCAGGGCCTCCAGAGTCTGCAAACGAACTCCAGACGCGTGCGCCCCCTTGTGCATCTGGCTAACGTGGGTCCTGGGGAGTCGAGCCTTGAACCGGAGTCCTTAGGCATCACAGGCAAGCGCTTAACCGCTAAGCCATCTCTCCAGCCCAAATTTAAAAATTTTTGAGAAGTTATTGATTTATCAATTAAATAGCACCACTACAGTGTTCATTTCAATGTTTAACTCTAAATCTAGTTTATATATTTAATTATTGTTATATATGGAAAGCTTTACCATATTTCTTACATATAACCTCTATAAAACTGCTCTGACATAATAAGGCTACTATGATAATCATTGCATAAGGGAGGAAATGTTGTACTGTATTGCTGTCTAAAACCATCTGTAGTGAGTGGTAGAGCCTGGATTCACACTCTTAGCTCTACAGTTCTTAGTGTGTTGTGCTGCAGTCCATGGACTGTAACCTATGCATAGCACTCTCAGATTCAAGTAATCATTAATAATTAAGTTTCTTTCACAAATGACTAAAAGTTAATATTTAAAATAATAAAAATTTACTCTTATAGTTTTGAAAGTTAAACTATTAAAATTAATCTTACAAAGCTAAAATTAATGTGGCTGGAGGGATTGATTAGTGGTTAAGGCACTTTTCTGTGAAACCTAAGGACCCAAGTTTGATTCCCCAGCACCCTCATAAGTCAGATGCATAAGGTGGTGCATGAGTGTAGAGTTTGTTTGCAGTGGCCAGAGGCACTGGCATGCCCATTTTCACTCTCTCTGCCTCAGGTAAATAAATAAATAAAACAAAATTTAAAAAGCTAAAATCAAGATGTCTAGAGTGTAATTCTTATCAAACCAGGAGATAATCCATTGCTTTGCATTTTCTTGCTTGTAGAAAATAACTATGTTCCTTAGCTGGTAGTCCTCCTTTCCTATAGAAAGCCATTGTCATCACCTCTCTTGTTCTGTTCCTTATGTTTCTATTGTCACTTGACTTACCTCTGACTGTGTCTCCTTTGCCTCCCCTTTGTGAGGTCTTTTATGTTAATATAAGATCCATGTGCAGATGCATGATCACATCCCATCTCAACAGCCTTAACTATATTTCATCTGTGAAGTTATTTAATACATGAGTTAACATTTGAATGTTCCAAGGATTAGAATACAGAGATTGATGGAAAGCCACCACAAGTAACAGCTTCCTCAGCGTGTTAGTTTGAATATGAAATGTCTTCTATAGCCTCATGTGTTTTGATTAAACTTCATACTCAATTCCAAGATGATAGCAATTTGAAATTGGAGCCTTTGCTGCAAAGAGGTGTGTTTTGCAGGGGATGGGCATTGGGGTGTTACAGCCCCGCTCCTCATTGCCAGCACTAGCTCACTGTCTTGCTGCTTCCTGCTAGATGTGATGCCCAACTTCTGCTCTTCCATGCCTTCTCCACCATGATTAAACTTCCCCTCCAAAGTATAAGCTTGGAATAAACTCTCTTCTCCCATCAGCTATTTGTTTGGTGTTTTGTCCCAACAAGAAATTATTGCGACACCTATTCATTAACAGTTTGACCACTCATCACATTTAAATTATAAATGGAATGAACATGAATTAGCAACACTGCTACTATTCAGGTGTCACTTAGAAATACCCATCTTCACACCAATCCCTGAATATGGCTGAAACGAGGAAGATCTTATTTATTTCTAGCTGTCTCAAGAACATTTTTGTAGATATTTTGCTATTTCTACTTCTATTAGACATTTTGATATGAATAGCTAATATAGTTATTTATAATCCATATCACTATATTGACCTTTGTGACCTATAAAACCATTGTTTGCTTTCAATTTTAATGTTAACATTCTAAATCCTGAAGAAGGCTTAATGGGTAAAATGTTTGTTATATAAACACCAAGAGCCACTTGATTCTCACCACCCATATAAAATACCTGGTATGATGCAGTCACCTGCCTTGAATGAATCCCTTTGCTGAATTAGCAGAGTCAGGAGGATCCCTGGGTCTCAATGGCTAGCTAGTCTAGCCAAATTGGGTGAACTCTAGTTTCAGTGATAGACCCTGTCATAAAGAATAATGTGGAGAGTCACTGAGGAAGGCCCCTGATGCTGACCTCTGGCCTCCACATGCATACATACACACTTGTGAACATGCATGCACATATACCGCTCACAAATACACATCCAAAGAAAAATTTAAAAGAACATTATAGACTGGTTAGATAAACATCGCTTATCTTTAACTGGCCCTGCCTGCTCTGAACCAGTTTCCTTTTCAACTCATATAAGCATCTATGCATGACTCCTATGATGGCTTTTTGCACTTGAAAATTCTCCTGAGTTGTAACGTAAAGTCCGTTTAAATCTATGCGCTTTTTTCTTCCTTCCTTCCTTCCTCCCTCCCTCCCTCCCTCCCTCCCTTCCTTCCTTCCTTTCTTTCTTTTTGAGGTAGGGTCTCACTTTAGGCCAGGCTGACCTGTAATTCACTCTGTAGCTCTGTAGTCCTAGGCTGTCCTCAAACTCACAGTGATCCTCCTACCTCTGCCTCCCAAGTGCTGGGTTTAAAGGTGTGCGCCACCACGCTGATAGAAAACAGCTTTCCTCCCATTTGAATTCATTAGATCACTTCATAGTTTAAGGTTAGAACCTAGATTCTAACTTTCCAGAAAGCCTTTTAGGATTAATGTGAGAGAGCTGAGCTGTGCTAGGAGTCTCGAAATGTCTCATGTCTGAGTGCCAGGCATCTGGTGGAAGTACTGTGATGAGTGCAGTGAGTGTGGACTCCAAGTTGCTTTGCGTTATTGCAGTGATGTGTCTTAATTTCAATTCAAATAAACTGTCAATTCTGTTTAAATAAATCTCAGTCTCATAAAGCCCAAACTGTCTTTGACTCCCCCATACCTCCCTCTATCCTTTTTTAAAAAGCTGAAGCTAGCACAGAGCTGGAATATGAGGCGATTTTTTACTTGAATTTTAAAAAGTGAAAGTTGAGTTGGCAGTGATGTTAAAATTTATTGGCCAAATTCAGTAAGAAAAAAACAAAATCTACAGATGGACTCATAATATTTAACTTTTATTCTTATTTCATAGAGATGGACTGCTGCTTAAGTAGGAGGTGTGGAAATTAATTATTTTCCTTCCACGTGGACCATGCTATCATGGCTTCTGTCACAAATCAGCAGTGTATGGTTGTGTAAGCTGCATGCTGTCTCGAGGAGCTCTTCATTCAAAGGACAGTATCACCTTCTAGCTTGGGGATTGGTTCATTTTTGTCATGCGACTTGATGTCCAGTATTGAGATAGGTCCAAGTGAATTCAAAATGAGAGGAAGCACAGACGTCCCTGATGGAGGAGGACCCTCTTGGGGAGATTGTTAAGTGGTTTCCTACTGGAGGTCAGATCCCTAGCAAGTATGTAAAACCAAAGGCAAACTGGTACAGGCAATCTGTGATACAAAAGTGCCTATGACAATGGGAGGTACAGAATACCAAAGCTCCTGGGTCAGCTATTCTAACCTTCCCAGCACTAAAAGCAACAAGAGAGACTCTCACAGACAAGGAAGAGACCAACACTCTGAAGTTGTCTTTTGCATTCCCCACGTGCATGGTGGCACACATACACAAATATTAACAACAATAATAATCATACATAAAAACTACCTGACTGGTACTTTTATTTGAATGTCACTGAATATGTCAGATTGTAGCACATGGATGCCCCTCTGTGAAAGCTATCATTACCTCTGCCCGCACAGCTCTTTGCTCAGAAGCAACAGGCATATATGTACCCTTATATATGCACCCTCAGTAATCAAAACAATATTTTGTTTCCTATGTCTTCCACACTATTTAGGTACTCTATAATTCCCTCACGATGTGTATTATGTTCACAATGCTTACATTTTCACAACACTCTTGTAATCATGTATCATCAGGAATTTTCTATTAATTTGAGCATTTTGGTCCCAGAAACCTTAACATGTCTGTGTCTTCATTCTCAGTACCTCACATGGTGTCTAATTCTGGTAGGCACACGATGTGTTTGTTGAAAGAATCAATGCAGACTAACATGTGTCTAATTGATCACACATTTGTTTCCCCTTTTGTCTTTATTTCCATCTTTATACTTATGGCTACCACTCTGCACACAGTTTCCAGCTTCCTGTCATCATTTCTCGATCTGGCAGAGGAACATGCAATTCCTAATAGTAAAATAATTCCCAGAAACTCTTAATTGCTTTCATTTTCAACTATACTTCCCAGGGGACCACAACAAAGGTTAGGTCTATGCATCAAAATGTGAAGGGGCAATTTGGCAGTCTGAGCATTAATTGGATAAAGGTAGATAACAAACCCAAATAATTTAATTCCTGGAAAAGAGGTAAGTGAGTTTGTCTGGCATTGTAATTCATATTTATATTTTTGTAGAAATATGAAATTTGTGGAAATTGTGTGGATATTTCAGGTTGAGGTCTAACTCTAGGATGTTTATATAGATCATATTAATGAGATGTATGGCGAGTTTCCACTTCAATTATGTGTACTTATTGTCTCAGTAATGAGATGGATATTTTTCCTGAAATGTACCAATGTAAAGAAGGCATAAAGTGTTTCTCAGAAGAAAGAAGTTCTATTATATGGGGTATAAGAAAAATGTTTGAAAACTGGATTTATTACTAGTTATTTTGTAAGTCATTAAATCATGAATAATATTGTTTTTCCGATGAGCTTATCAGATGGAATATGATGAAAATATAAAATATGTGAGATCATGTTTTTACAAAGAAAGTATATTTTAGACTATTTTCCATGTTTATTAGTGTCTAAAATTATAAAAACATGTTAAGATCCCTTAAGACATAGTAGAAATGAATATAATTCCTCATGTAATAATTTTGATGTATAATTATTTTAAAATAGTCACAAAACTTCAAGTTACAGTGCCATTTTAACAGAACTTCTTAATGTTGCTAATCCATTTAAACATGGTACTCTGTAATGATTCATTTTCATAAGCTCAATGACAAATGCTTAGAAACAAAATTATCAAGAAAAGTAAAGCAAGCATTATTATATAGGAAATTTTGTAAGACTGATGAAGGAACTGAATATTCCTCTATGTTCAGAAAGAACATTGTTTTCTTGAAGAAAACTTCTTGTCAGTAAGAACATACAGACCAGTCTGTGCTGCAAAACCCAAACCAACACAAAACATCAAGAAAATGTAAAACAATGTAGTCTGCAAAGTAGTTCCTGTATTTCTAAGGCATCTACTCTGGCTGTTTCTAGGATATACACTTTTCTCTTCATTACTGTTATGATTTATCCTTCAAAGTAACAAAACTTCAGCAATTCAAGGCTGTATCTGAGGGTTTGTCCCCCATGTAGGGGACAAGGAAACCAGTCCTCAAAGGGCTATTTTAGGTTGGATCTGTGATTCTTTATATTGTTTGTTGACTTGATAGGTCCTAGAATCATCTGTGAGGGATTATCTGAGCTATCTTCTAAGAATTCCTGTGAGAAATTATTTTTATTAAGTTAATTGAGGTGGGAAGACTCACCTTAACTGTGGGCTGGGGTCCTGGATGGTAGAAAAAAAGACAACTGGCTGAGCAGCAGCATTCTCTGCTCTCTGTTCCTCAATGTGGACTGAATGTGACCAGATGTCTCAAAGAGTTGCTGCTGTGCTTAACCATTATGATGGGATGCACCCTCAACCTGTAAGCCAAAATACACCCTTTCTTCTTTAAATTGCTTCTGGTTGGTATCTGTTCATAAAATATATAAAGTGACTAATACAGGGTTTCTGGATAACTTTTTGGGAGAGCATTTTTTAATTGAGATGTCCCTTAATGAAACACTCAAGCAATTCAGTCTCCTTTACTTGGGTCTTCACAGAGTGTCATAAAGTGTTTTCCATGCAAAGGGTAACAATAGCTAGAGAATGAATAGTAATGGCTGCTCAGTGTCAAAGGCATTTTCAACCTGTTTCCAAAGTTCAAGCAAACTTTTCCACAAAACTTTATTTAACTTTCTCTATAGCTCACCAGCAGAAATTTGTGGGGAGAAGAGAACTGTGGTGGAAATAAGACAGTCCAAGTTCTGATAGGAGTAATGTTCTTGACTTATAGGGAAGAATGCATTTTTTCCTGACTATAAAATTAGGTGAAGTATAAAGATCTTTAGAAAATATGTAGGTGCTAGCTTTGTGTTTTGAAATAAGGCATTGTATAAGGCATTGGAATCACCCTGTAATTTTTGTTTCTTAGAATTTTCTTCTATTTTGCTACTACTATCCTTAAATATATATTTAGTTTTTTAAGAATGTTTAATGAGTATAGATATTGTTTTCTTTCCTCTAAGTTTCTCTTCAGTACCTACAAAGTTTCTACCTCTGCAGTATTTTTAGATATCTATGTTTAGTTTAATATGTATTAGGGAAATTAATTGATATGTGGAAGCCATCTGACCCTTGCTATAGTCTTTCTTTTATCAGACCCTCACAGTAAACATAACCTGCTTGTTCATTGAGAAGATTTCATTCAGCAAATCAATCAACGTGGCAGACAGATTTTTTATTCAAATGAGGAGAATGAGTATTGTTAGCATTCACTAGAACAAATACAGGAAGAATTCAAATATTATAAGAATTTCCACAAAAGTAGTTTTTTCTTGCTATAATTATTGATTTGTAAGTTTTCTACATTTTAAGATCCCCATCATGTAATGAGTAATGTGTATTATTTTAGATAAAATCATTGCTTTGTATTCTGATGGCTGGACTGGTCTGAGTGTTCCTAGTTTGTGCCTGCACTCTCTTAGCTTCTGGGGAGCTGTCTTTTCCAGCTATCAATAGCATAAGGCTTTTTTCCTCCAGAGTAATAGCAGCACCATGTCAAATAGGAAAATGGGCTGTGCCGTGCCTGTGGTTTGATGTAATGGTTGTTAGGCACAGGTCCACGGAGAGACATTCAACATCTGCCATAAGCCTTGACCCTACTTTTACCGCAGTGTCCATAAGCTTTGGGGGAACATGTTATTGAAGGATGTTGGATTCCAAGAACCATCACAAGCTGTCACTGGGGTTTATTCTATCCACTGGCTGCCGTTCTTATCATAAAACCACAAACCTTCTATCGACTCCTGTTCAGATCTTGACTGTTCCCATTATACAAGAGAGAGTTAGAAAATAAACACTCATAGCAGTTTCAGCTTAATGCTTTTCAGAACTGTGTTGGCTAGACAGCAAATCAAATATCCTCTTCCTTCTCCCTTCCCTTCCTACTTCTCCATTAAAACAAACACACACAAAAATCAAATAAGGCATCAAATCATAGATCATTGTGGTCACATTGCTAATGCTTGGAACTCGAAAATTGGGCTTAAGGAACAGATGCAATTTTCAGCTACTAGAGATATGTAAATCAACTCTAGCTTATAGGATAAAGAAATAATGACAGAACTCATGCTCTCTTTGAATGTAAGAATTCAAATATTATTTTTCACTCTAAGGATTAATTGATGTACTATTGTTACTTGTGATTATCAAATATATCTATATCTATCTTTCTATACATATATACATATATATGGAGCAAGAGAGAGAGAGAAAGAGAGAAGGTAGAAACATCCTTTCCAACTTCTCCACTTGTTGGATCATCTGTAAGTTCTCCAACTACATATATTTGTTACACCCCTGTCTTAATTGTTCATTAGTAATTCTCATACAATTACTTTATTATTTCCATGAAGGGCCAATATGTGTTCTTATGTATGCCACCTTGTTTTGTTTAATCAGAAGAGCTACTACATTCCTTTTATATTCTAAAATAAGTACACTGGCTATAGTAATAGATAGCAGAATGAAATATAGAAATCTGTGACACAAAAATGAGTTAAAGAAAGACTGTCAGACAAGTTGGTATCTTGTCCCATTGAATCTGACTGAATAGGAAAGATGTTCTTCATGTTATTCATATTGCCTAAACATGGTAGAAATGATCTGATTTTGGGCAAAACTCCTTAAATGTCACTCTCCAAATGTTGCATTCTTATTGCACTACTCTGAGAAAAGACTTCTTGGGCTATGTATCCATCATTCTCAGACACTGGGGACATTGGTGGCACTTGGAATAGCCTTGGCTATGCCCATATCTCTACTATGATGGTTTGATTCAAGTGTTCCCCATAAACTTAGGTGTTCTGAATGCTAGGTCCCCAAGAAACCTGATGCTGTGACTTTGGCCTTTTGGAACTGCTTTGAAGGGGGAATGTGGATGATTTTGAAATCTTGGCCTAGGAGATACCTTATAGTGCTGTAAGTATAGCTTGATGGACTACTTTGGCTGTGTTGAAAAACCTGATTGCAGTAAAAACTATGGACTGTGGGCTTTGGCTTATGAGGGTGAGAAAGAGCTTTTCCTGGACTGGTCTAGAAGCAGTTTGTGTGTGAGAGGCTTGCTGTTGTACCCATGTCCTGAGAAGCTGTGCAGGGTTACATTGTGTAGAAATAGATTGGTGTGAGCAGAGGGATTTGGCACAGAAAAATGAAATCTTTGGGTGAAATTGCTACCTGTTCAGTTGCAATTGTAGTGGTTGAACAACCATTGAGATTGGGTCAGCCAACCTGTATTGGGAGAATAGGAAGTATGCAGACTCTTTGGAAAGCACCTGAATACTGAAGGAGTGTTCCATTCTTAAAGCCTGCTTTATTCCCCCTGGATTAACAAGTTGGTAGCCAACTTGGTATTACAGAGTATAACAAATTCAGGAAAGAGAGTGTCATTGAATTTGTGACACAGTTTTCTATTTTGGAAATGGCTGTGGGCAATGTGAAGCATGCTTCTTGAATCTCCTGTGTGGAGACCCAATGGAACCATGAGTATGAACTGTGGGTTGCAATGGAGACCCACTGGAGATGCCAGAAGTATGAGATGGCTGCCAGTGACAGCTTCCCACCCCAGGATAAAAGTTTTTGGGACTGTGAATAGCCTAGTTGGAGGGGCAGAATTGTATGTAACTCCAGAGACTTATCAGTGGTTACAGATATCTGACTTGGAGCCTTGTCACTGACTAGAGTTGTTGGACTTGGAGCTAAAGGATTTGATGTTTGCCCTGTTTAAATCTTGTATTGCTTGAATATTTCTTTGCCTTGCCCAATGTCATCTTTTGCAGTGTGAATATTTATCATGTGCCATTATGGATTTTCTTTTCTTTCTTCAGTATTATGGCTCAGTTAGAAGATCTTGGGCTATAGAGATGTTTGAACATCATTGGTGTTGATAACAAGTATGGGGATTTTTAAAGTTGGGCGAATGCATTGTGCTTTATATCATGTGTGGTTATCAGTTCATGGGGGACAGAGGCAGAATGGAAGGGCTTGATTTAGTTGTCCTCCATAAGCTTAGGTGTTCTGAGTGTCAGGTTCCCAGCTAATGGTAATTTGGTAATTAACACCTCTTGGAGGCAGTGTATTGTTCGGGGTGGGCTTATGGGCATTATAGCCAGCTTCCTCTTGCCAGTGTTTGGCACGGTTTCCTGTTGCTGATGTCCATCTGACATTGGCCAGGAGGTAATGTCCACTTGCTGCTCATGCTGTCATTTTCCCCTGTCATCATGGAACTTCTCCTTGAGTCTGTAAGCCAAAATAACCCCTTTTTGTCCATAAGCTGCTCTTGGTGAGGTATGTTCTGCTAGCAACATGAACCTGACTGCAACATCTAGCATATTTATTCTAGGTCCTGAGATGAATAAATCTTAAAAAAAAATGGAAGGTGAGTACTTTACTTTCTATATGTGATTATCTTAGTCACTTGATTCTTTTTTTTTTTTATATTTTTTTACTTAGATTTTCCAATGCTGGGTATCAAACCAAGAACCTTTTTGCCTGTTAGTGCTCTAGCACTGAGCAACATTCCCAACTTCTTGGAACCTCGTTTCTCTTTGTTAATGGTTTGCTATGATTATTGATATGTAAGTTTTCTACATTTTGCCAGGCTCCCCGGGGCAGGTGGTGCTGAGGAACGACCAGGCCCTCTGGTTCCTCCCAAGGGGTTGAGGAGGAGGGTGAGTGTCAAGGCCAGGAACAAACCACCCAGCAGGGAGTCTTGTCTAAGCAGGAACTCACTTTATTATTACAGGCGGGTGTTTATATACCTTGAGAACGAAGGCGGGGACTTTAGGGTGGGTGAGATGTAAGGGCCAATAGCATACTGCGACCTCTGAGATGATTGGTTCTAAGCACACAAGGGTGGGACTCTAACTTCCTCTGCGGGCGACCTCTGAGATGATTGGTTCTAAGCACACAAGGGTGGGACTCTAACTTCCTCTGCGGAAGTAGCAGACCAGAGGCCATTTGGCCCCCTGCTGAGTCATAGCTGGGTGAAGGCAGTTTGCCAAACTTTAGCTAGGCTCAGGAAGTTCCATTAGGACTCACGTCCAGCCGTCTCAAGGCCCAACACATTTTTGCAATCCCTCTCATATAATAAATAATATATATTATGTTAGATAAAATCATGGGTATTATTTTGATGGCTATAATAGCCTAAGTGTTTCCTATCTGTGTCTGTACTTTCTTAGCTTCTGGGAAGGTATCTTTCCAGCTATGGTTTTCTTTTTTTTAAATTTTGTTTTGTTTTTATTTTTATTTATTTACTTGAAAGTGACAGACAGAGAAAGAGGCAGATAGAGAGAGAGAGAAAGAGAATGGGTGTGCCAGGGCCTTCAGCCACTGCAAATGAATTCCAGATGCTTGTGCCCCCTTGTGCATCTGGCTAACGTGGGACCTGGGGAATCCAGCCATGAACTGGGGTCCTTAGGCTTCACAGGCCAGCGCTTAACTGCTAAGCCATCTCTCCAGCCCTCTTTTTCTTTTTTCCATATTTCATTTTTATTTATTTATTTGAGAGAGAGAGAAGGAGAGAGAAAGAGGCAGATACAGAGTGGGCATGTCGGGCCTCCAGCTACTGCAAACAATCTCCAGCTGCATGTGCATCTGGCTTACATGGGTCCTGGTGAGTTGAACCTGGGTCCTTTGGCTTTGCAGGCAAATGTCTTAACTGTTAAGCCATCTCTCCAACTCGGGTTTTTTTTTTTTTTCTATGCAGGGAATTATTTTCGGTTTCTGATGAGTCTCTAAATATAATGAGCAAATATCTATTTCTCTCATATCATCTCATGTTACTATATGATTTATTCTACTATGATGGTCGATTTTGAGGTATCCATTTCCTCTTTCTTTTTCATTGTGGTTGGTAGCTAGTTTATTGAACACACTGCAAGCAGGCAGTGGGCTGGGCAGTAACTAGAATACTGTCTACAGCCCACTCCCCATTTTATATTTACTGATTCATTTCTCTCAGCTATCTTTACCCATGCTTTAACGTTGAAGCTTTTAAAAATATTTTGTCATAAATAAGGTTAAAAATATTTTGTGGTGGGTTGGAGAGATGGTTTAGTGGTTAAGGTGCTTGCCTGCAAAGCCAAAAGACCCAGGTTAGATTCCCCAGGACTAATGTTAGCCAGATGCACAAGGGGGCACACGCATCTGGAGTTTGTTTGCAGTGGCTGGAGGCCCTGGTGCACCCATTCACTCTCTCTCTCTTTCTCTTCTCTCTCCCTCTGTCAAATAAATAAATGAATAAAAATATTTAGAAATATTTTGTGATATGTTCCTTCTCTAAACACAGAAATGAACATCTATTTTGTTTTGTAAATATAAAACAAATTATCAATGATTTTCTATTGTCATGCCAATTCTCTCTCTCTCTCCCTTGCTTTCTTGCTCTCACTCTTTCTCTCTCATAAAAAAATTTAAAAATATACTCAACAAAAGTGTACTAGACACAGGATTATTTTCCAGTATGAGGAGAAAGACATAGTCATTACCCCAATTCTGCAAGATAGAACCCCGATAGAAGCACTTATTATACCTAAGGACCTGTTTGAATGCCAGTAACATCTGGACAGCAATAATTGTACTGCAAGAACCTTTAGTATTCTTATACCCCCTCCCCCCACCACCACGGTGTCTTTGAGGTATACTCATAATCCATTCTGTAAGGACTTTTAGCCATTCTAATGTTTGTTACTTGTGTAATCTTTGTGCCTTTCTGGATTCCTTCACTAGGGCTTCAACTTGGTAGAGTGTTTCCAATAAGATAAAAGTGTGTCATGAAAGCCAATCTCCTAATTGATCAAAGTAGTAATTGCCTGTTATGGGTGGAGGAGTGATACTGTTGGAAGGAGACCCAGTACTTAATTCTACTCTTGCTAAGTGGAAATACCAGGTCAAGGAGTGAAGGGTATGTTTATTCTACTACAATTCCAAGAACATGTGTACTGTGAAGTCATTTGTATGACTTGTAAGGATAATTGTATTTGTGATTGTTTCTTCTAAATGTGCTAATGCAGTAAGACACCATGAAAATATACTAAATGTGATAGCATTAATAACTATACAAATTTTAGAATCCGGAATGGAACACCTTAGGGATAACATATTATTGTCTTATTGAGAACACTTTGTATTTCGTTCTAACAATTTTGCCAGGGTGTCAAATTTCGAAGTTTTAAAAAAAAATATTTCTTTCAATTATCCTTTGGTTGAATATTTATTTCCTTAATCTGCAATACTCTAAGGACTAACTAACCATCCTTCTTCCTTCTAGCTCCCCAATGGCCTCTAAGATTAAACTTTTGAAAACACCATTTTGTTGAGCTTTAGAACCTCATTGCCTTCTGTCACAGGAGCATGGATTCGAATTTTCTCAGTGAAACCTTGGATCCCTTCTCCCTCTACCAGCATCTTTCTCTCCTTTAAATGCTTTCTGGACCCTCTTAATGGCATCTGATGCAATATTATCTTCATAATGGTAATTTCTAATCATAGCCAGTTTTCTGGATACTACAGTCCTGCCATTGATAGTGTATTTGTGCCCAATTCATATCTAATCCCCATCAAGGCCCTGGAAGAATGCCAGTCACAAAGGAGCAGAATGTGGTGCTCAGTGAATATTTGAAGAACAGACCACTGAAGAATCTTGGCACCTCAGAAATAGTTCTGAACATTTCGGCAAGCTATGTGTGATAGTGTCACCCAATATATATATATCTTAATCAAACATCTGGGACCCTATGTGTTATAGTTCTAAAGTACAATGAATAATTTTAAAGCAGGATAGTTGAGAGAGTATTTTGGCTGGGTGGCTAATTATTAAAAAAAAATCCACCAAACCACTTTCAATTATCCTTTGGTTGAGTATTTGTTTTATTCATCCATGAAATGGGAATAATAGCAGTTATATGTGATTATTCCCATAGTTGGCAAGTATAATTTCTGTGAAAATGCTGTAAAAACACCAAGAATTATATAAACAAGGGTTATTATCTTAATTTGCAGTTTGTAGTTATTGAATTTATTACTTGCCTGTCTGCTCTTTTCATATTTTTACATGTGCAAATAAATGGGCAAACAAAATCAAGGGAACAATGTACTTAAACAGTACCTAGACCAAATATTTTTAGTATTCTTTGCTATGCTTCTAAATATTTAATAGATCATTAGTAGATCCAAACATAGATGGCATTATTTCACATTTGCATGTTAATGAAAAATCATGAATTATACATTATTTGCTATGTGGAGTAGTGGAAACAGTATTCATTTTTCATGGCCATAAAAACTTAGATTGTCTCCTGAAACACACATCAAATCCTCTTCTGTAATAGTGCCAGAAAGGTCTGTAAGCTTTTTAAAACCATCTCCAGTGAAATTAGATAAATTTGTTTGTGCTACTTTGCAACATGTTCATGTGAAAGTTCATTTTAAACAAAATAGTTTTAATAATGTCATCACTAATGTATATTTGGTTATCACTAAAAATGGGGTTTTAATACGGATGTTTCATCTTAGTAAATGGCAGTGGAAACTAGTTGTCCTGAGTCAGCAGGAGGTGGTTATACACCAGAGAAAAACCTGATTGTCTTAGAATCATCCAGAACACTGAACAGTCCAGAGATAATCCAAGAAAAAACAACTGGTTTTATTCAGATGATTAGGCATCCTGCAGCTCAATGGTGAGATTCACACATTCTCCTATTATTTCTTGACCTTATGCCAAATACTCCCACTTACAGTAATAATTAGAATTAGTGTTTGCATTGCATACCTCCATCTTCCTAACAGTGAAAACAAATATGACATGTACAAACTATGCAATTAATGAGTGTTTCATTCACCCTGTTTTGATTAATATAGTTCAGTTTTCCTAACTGTATACCATTGTGCCCAAGGAGATCTACCTTAACTTCTGAATGTTATCTCTAGGACTGATGATCCTACAATTTTGTAAAGGAGCAATGTTCCTTTCTACCTCTCATCAAATTCTGAGAAACTCTTTACATGTGTCTGCTCTGTCATTGACTGCTGTCATTCTGGGTGCTTGGCTCAATAATGTGGAAAAGTGTAAATACCTCAAATGTTGAATCATGAATTCATGAAATTAACATAGAGTACAAATTATGGTGCCTGATCTTTTAATGAGAAGCAGGTCAGGGAGAAGGTCTGGAAAGGTCTGTGAAATCTCTATAGATGTCCATGACAAGCTTCTATTTCACTTGTCTGACCCTTCACCAGGCTTTTCGGTGGGCTCAGTTGGCACATCTCCAGAGGGAACAGTGAGAAAGACTCATGTCATATTCATGTGCTTAGTGATTCTCATAGTACTGTGGTTATTACCACTCAAAGAAGGCTAACACATACATCCATGGAGTTTAGCCTTATTTGTCAGAATCTAATGGGAAATCAAATAGAAATCATAAGGTGTGAAAAACAAATAGGAGAAAAAATAATCAAAACTTAAAAATAACATTTAATAGAATAAATATGATTGCTAAACCAAGTGTGATATGAATTCATTGTAATACATATATGACAGGATTGGAATTGCCACACCGGGAAGAGACTCCATAACTGTCACTAACGGGTCTTACTTGGCCTGCCTGAGCATTGCACTGGGGGAACTTTGGCACTCTGAGCCTCCATGTTCTTACTGGTGAAATTGGGAGAACAAACATCCCCACTTCCAAGAACCTCCCTAGTCTGCCATCAAGAGCAGATGCACCGAGGCAAGGAATGAAAATTTACATGACTACACACAGATAATGTTTTGGGTTCATGGCAAGCAAGAGCTGTGGGTCAGTCCACCACCTCACTTCCTTAGCTCCTGACATGGCTTATGATATGGTCCCGTGTCCCCGGGTTCTACAACTGCAGTTGTTTTTGCCATAGTGCAATATGAAAAGCAGTCCCAACTACCTGGATAGAGACTACAGTCATTTTCACTTGGAGGTCTTTCCTGTGTAAGAGACTGTAAATGTAATGTTCATTGCTCAGATCACCAGGAGGCTGCTTACTCTTTCCTCCTGCTGGGTTGAAATTTATCTCTTAGTTTCACCTTTTTAGCCTCAAACTATGATATTTTGCCCACAGCACATTTTAGCTAACCCATTGTCTTTATACAGTCTTGGCTCCTTTATGTATATATTGTACTGTCCTTCCAGAATTGAGGGCTTGATGTTCAGCACCATTGTCAGTCTCTTAATTCTTTATGCATTTTGCACCTGGAAAGATACCCAGCCCATAGCAGAGACTGATTAATATATATCAACTGAAAAATTTAATATCACAGTTGGTCCTGAGTGGGAAAGATGGCAGTGAGGTACAGCTGAAATTCAGAGACCCTGACCATTCCCCTGGCAGCCATTCCCCTGTGTATCCTGTGCCTCCCATTGTAGTGTGACTTCTGATCTTTCCCCAATGGACCCTCGCTTGTGTCACCACACTGTCTACCATATCAAGTCAAAAGTAATTATTATTATGGCAGTGTTGCACTTAGGTTCAGGTTACTGGCAGAAAACACCCATTGGAGAGCAGCTTGTGTAAGGAAAGGATTTATTTTGGCTTACACACTTGAGGGGAAGCTCCATGATGGCAGGAGAAATGATGGCATGAACAGAGGGTGGACATCAACTCCTGGCCAACATCAGATGTTCAACAGCTGCAGGACAGTGTGTCAAATACATGCAAGGGGAAGTTGGCTAAACACACATAAGCCTACCCTCAACAATACACAGCTTCCAGAAGGCTTCAACTCCCAAATTGCCATCAGCTGGGGACCTAAGCATTCAGAACACTTAAGTTTATGGGGGACACCTGACTCATACCACTACAGGCAGTAATAAAAATCCACATTAATGTGGAAATAAATATTTTAGACAAATGAGCTTATTTACATCTGAAGATTATATACATTCAGCAGTTTGCTAAAGGTCTCTGCGCAGGAAACTGACAGTCATGTTTTGTAGCCTTCTACAGTGTGCTGTAACAGAGTGACCAATCTTTTGCTTCCATAGAGCTTGACTTAGTTTCTTTCTACTCTGGTATCTCCTATCCTGGGTGGTACACTAATTATATTGTGAGTTAAATGAATAGGATTGAATTTGTTCACATTTCTCCATTAAGGTATATAGCTCATCAAAGCCTATTAAATATAATAAGGCCAACAAGTGGGAACTCTGGATTTTGGTGATCATAATGTTACCTTATATTTATGAAACCTGCTTTGAGTGTTAGGCATTTGAAACTTCAGGACATCTCTGTGAGATATGCACTTTGTATATTTAATAAATGAGGAGACTGGACTTTGTAGGGTTTAATATCTTATCCCCTGGCATCTAGTCAGCAAGTGGTGAAGTTGGGAGTTCAGCTGACTAGGTAGTGTGTTCAATCACTATGCTAAACTGGTGGGAGAAAGAGGAGGGCTAGTTTGCTTGCCCTGTATGTAAAACATCCTTGAATGGCAACTCATTTTTCCATGGAACATCTGGTCTAAGATGAGCTTTCAAATAAATCATTTTCCATTTTTGGCAATATTAGTGCTTTAGTCTTGTGATTATTTTTAATATTAGAATGATTACAAGAAGCATAGTCATGAATACATAAGCAAACTATCTTTCATGATACAGATGAGCCATCAACCAAACTACGCCATTAATCACCTTGATATATCTATCCCTACCAGTTTTCTTAGAATCAGTTATTTTTCCCTGAATGGCAACACAAGAAATAAAAAAGTTGTGTCGTAAGACATCGTGCAGAGTTCACTGGCATTTGACATTTACATTTTAGGCTTTCTTGGCTGCTCCTCTTAAGACTTGAAATCATATAGTTTTAGATAGTCTTGCAATTTCTTTTAGATGCAATAGCTTAAATGAGGAAGGATTTTAAAAAGAAATAGAACTAAATAGTTGTGAAAAGACTCCTGGAATTAATGGCATTTAAAAGAAGCATTTTTAAAAATATTTTTGTTTATTTATTTATTTATTTAACAGAGAAAGAGGGACATGGAGAGAGAGAGAGAGAGAAAAATGGGCACACCAGGGCCTCCAGCTACTGCAAACAAACTCCAGATGCGTTCGGCCCCTGCGCATCTGCATCTGGCTAATGTGGGTCCTGGGGAATTGAACCAGGGTCCTTTGGTTTTGCAGGCAAATGCATTAACCGCTAAGCCATCCCTCCAGCCTCAAAGAGGCAGTTTTTAAAAACTTGAAACTGGAATGGGGATGGAGGGATAGTGTAGCTGTTAAGACATTTGTGTGCAAAACCAAAAGACAGAACTTTAATTCCCTAGGACCCACATAAGCCAGATGCACAAGGTGGCACGCGTGTCTGGAGTTGTTTTGCTGGAGGACCTGGCGCGGCCTTTCTCTCTCTCACTCTCTGCCTTACAAACAATAAATGAATAAATAAATAAATAAAAACTGTAATGTTTTTTAAGGAAAATCAACAAAAGAAGAAAAATGTGACATTAGAAATGTGTGGATCAAGCACTTTAGTAATTAGCCATCCAATTTCCAGATGATAAGGCAGAAAGCAAGTTATGACTCCGAGAAATTACTCTCTGGAGAGAAAGGGTGAACAAAAAGCCAGGAAAGGATTCTGAGTTGGACTGTAGAACATTGCACTACATTTTCCTTTCCTGCTGGTTCAAGGAGTTTTAAGCATGCTTTTGTAAATCATCATCTCACATCTATTTATTACCTTGCAGCTCAGTGCACAATAGTGTCTGTTACACATGGATACCAGCAATACCACATGGAGGGCTCCACTGTAAGACTGGTAGCTCCGGGCTCAACTGTGTCAGGAGCCTCAGTCTGTTAGAGGGAGTTTCTGCTCACACTGTAACCATAACTATCAGCAATTGCACATAGGTATTACACTTCTAGTCTTTATTCCTCTGAACTTTACTCATGCAATGTGATGTTAGCCATCCAGTACTACATGGATACAGAGAGAGTTTGATTGCAGACAGTTGAAGAGATTGTTTATTTATTTTATTGCTATGAGAGAGAGAACAATATCACCAGACTTTCCTAACCTGTTATATGAGATACTTGTACCCATAAAGTTCCATTTCTGTTCAGTGGAGGGCTAAAATAAAATGAATTCCATATTCCCACCAGAATGCTACAAAACTGTTAGCTTAAATTATTGTATAAAAATCAGATTCTGTGGAACAAAAATGAAGAACTGTAATTATATATTTTATTGTAGTGACTGTCAATATGGGTTCCAAAAATCCTCCAAAATAGACTGTATACTTATAGACATCCATAGCCCACTCACTGGAGTGACTGATCCAGTGAACCTATGGTAAAGTTCAGACAAAGAATTTTAATAAAATATTTTAATTTTTATTTATTTGAGAGAGAGAAAAAGAGAGAAGCAGAGAGAGAGAATGGGTGCTCCAGGGCCTCTAACCAGTGCAAATGACCTACAGATGCATGTGCCACCATATGCATCTGGCCTATGTGAGTACCGGGGAATCTAACCTTGCTCCTTAGGTTTTGCAGGCAAGTGTCTTAACCACTCAGCAATTTCTCCATCCCCAGACAAGGAATTTTTAAAAGCTGTTGTGATAATTCCACTTTGTAGGTAGGACTGAAAAAAAAAAATTAACAAACAGGTATGTTAAAAAAAAAAAAGATGACTACAAGTTCAATTTCTTAAGTTACTAGCATGTTTCTTCATGACTTAGACTTTACATCAGTCCATCATCCTTCACTTTTTTAGGGTTTCTTCCAGCATACAGATGTTCCATGATTATTAATTAAACCTTGAAAGTGAAACATCCGTAACAAATGCTACAAAATAGACAGTAAAAAAGAAATGGAATAAATCCCTGAAATCAATGATTCTTGAGGTCTGCTTGTTGATTCTCACATGTTTTTTAAACCCAGGATATTTGACAGCAAATGCATTCTTTTACATAAACTTAACCTTGTTTCTTAACCCTGTGGTTACCTGACAAACTGGCAGAAGAGGGAGGCAAATTCCTCCATTTCGTGGAAATGTGAGGATTGATAATTGTTTTAAGGTACAATTGTAATATGTTTTAGTTTTTCTCCCATCTTCCATGATCTTTCTGGCAATCAAATTGACTACTTGTATGGAGAGCACGTTCTAATTGTAATTTATGCTCACTACGTTGTTGTTATTGCTATAAGTTTTCATTATGCTCCAGCTTATTCACTTATCAGAAGTTTGGATTAAATCATTCTACATATATCTTTCAAGTATTTTAGATCTGTGATGCTTTAAAAACATGGAATTTGTATTTGTCTGATTCTGGTTGTGCGCAGGTGTGTGTGTGTGTGTGTGTGTGTGTGTGTGTGTGTGTTTTAGAGAACAATTGAAGGAAATTCCTAAATTGCCTTTGCTTATTATTCAAGCACACTTCCTGCCTGTACTCTCTTCTCTGCAATAACACAAAGGACCTTACTGAAAAGTTCACAAGGAAGATCGCTCTCTGGTCTGGAGGTATAGGTCCAACTTGACCTTCACCTTGGCAGGGGGTATTCACTCTAGTTAGGTGCTGACATCCAATGTTGTTTCAAGTCAGAAGGCCGAGGGAACAGCCTGGTGACTATGCTGCACCCTAGAATAGCATACAAAATGACTCTTTTTGCTGTCCTGTCTGAGTCAGACACAGAGCTGCCAGCCTCTTCAGTCTCTGTGACCAAATTTCTAATGCAGAGTTTGGGGAAAGGAAATGCATTTCTACATTTGTGACAGCATTTGAGGATAGCAATAGGAAAATTATGTCTTCTGTCAGAAGGTGTCTGCTTCTGTAGATTCTCTATCTATTATGCAAATCTTTAAGCCCTGACTTGTCCTCCCTGTGGGTTCAATTCCTTTAGGATATAATATGCTCAGGTTTCTCCAGTCTTAAAGCCAAAAATAATTGAAAATAGAAATTAAAAATTCTTCTAGCCAGTATTGTTTTCTGGCTACAGCTACTTATCTTCCTGCTTTATATAACCAGCCCAGTGAAAGCTAACTTTGCTTGTTAAAAGGCAGCAGATGGGCTGGAGAGATGGCTTAGTGGTTAAGCGCTTGCCTGTGAAGCCTAAGGACCCCGGTTCAAGGCTCAATTCCCCAGGACCCTCATTAGCCGGGTGCACGCATCTGGAGCTCTTTTACAGTGGCTGGAAGCCCCGGCGTGCCCATTCTCCCTCTTCCTCTCGGTCTGTCGCTCTCAAATAAATAAGTAAAAATAAACAAAAAAAATTTTTAAAAAGCCAGCAGATAGCATAGCTTTGTCTCTGCCTTTGGCCAAGGTTGGCAATGGCCTTTTCATTGTTAATTTTCAAGTGTCAGTCCTTGTCTTACTTGATCTCGATCACAGATCACCATTATCTCTCTGATCCCATTGACTATTCCTCTTATCTTATACTTTCTCCTCCACTTCTCCATTGGGTTGAGATACTGGGCACTCTTTTCCCTGTCTCCTCTGTATTTGGTTTTCTTCATGTCCATCTTTTATAACTTGGCTCTCTCTCTTTTTTAACTCTGTGCAGGTGTATGTGTTAGACTGCAGGAACACACACACCATAGCACACACGTGGGGGCCTCAGTCATCAGTCCTCGCCTTCCATCTCATTTGAGATGCTATTTCTTATTTGCCTCTGTCTATGTCAGGCTGCCTGGCTTGCAGCCTTTGGGATTCTCCTGTCTACATCTCCCATCTCGCTGTAGGAGTGCTGGGATTATAGATGCACAGACTACTTCATTCAGTTTACCTGGATTCTGGACATCAGAATTCAGGTTGTCACACTGTGCACAGAAGGCACTTTGCTCAGTCAACCATCTCCAAGGTCCTGTCACTTAGTACTCACTGGTTTCCTAGGAAGCCATCTCTTGACTTTTCCGGTTGCTCTGCACATAACTTCATATAGCCTAGGAAGCCTAGGGGAAGTCTCCATTGCCTGTTGTTCCTAGAAAGCAGCCTGGCAGAGACACACTCCCCATGTTACTGCTTCTGAGGAAGTACAGTCTCAGAGAAGCATGAGTAATCAAAAAGTCAAATGAACATTGGAAAGACTAGGAGCAACTTCCAGGGTAGAAATAAGTTGCAGCTTGGTTAATAGCATTTGATTTTTTCTGTTTGCTTCAAAGAGGTCATATGTATGTCAGGACAGGCTCCTGTGTGTTTCCAGACTCAACAAATATTACATTAAACTCAGAATCTTTTTCTATACAATTTTGCCACAAACTCTCCTTCACTATTTAATTTTTTTTTTTTTATTGTGAGTGGCACCAGCATCAACTAAATAATTCCAAGTCAGAAAAAGAATAGTCATTGCCCACATTCTCCCTTTGGCTCACCACCAAGTCCTGACATCTTGAGATCACTTGATTTCAATCCTTAATATCTTAACATTCTTGCCTTCATTTAATTTTTTAAACTTTTTTCCAATCTTCCATTCATCATCTTCTTCATCCATGGTTCTCTTTGCATCCCAAATTATCTTTCTACAATAAATATCAGATCAACTAATCCCTTTATACACACATAACTTGAGGACTCGAAAGAACTTTCAGGATACAGGTGAAAGTCTCATGACCTGGACCTCATTTTCACTTTAGTGTCAATCTCTAGTTTTCCTTTGAAACTCTGAGTGTTGTGTACTTGGTTTTTGAGCTAACTGTTCTTTCTCTCATGTGCTATGTTGAGTTATGGCATTCTGTCTGCACAAATTCTCTTCACTGTTTGAAAGGAACTCTTCCTACAGCTCCTTCTGATTATTGCTACTCACTCTTCAAGATTGAGTCATCTAACAAAGAAACATAACCTCACCTAACCCCCTTCCTGTGACATAAACTTAGACCTTCATGTTTGGTTTCTTTATATGCTAACAGCATGCTTGTCATACATTCTAGGATGGTTGTTTTGAATTAATATTCCCATGACAATGTGCGAACACAGACCCTATTATACTACATGCTTTTGGTTTTCTAGTACTCAATGTAGTAAGTGGCATGAGGACATATTTTATCAAAGCTGGGCAATAACACAATGCTTAGTATAGTAAATATCAGTGTTGCAGAGATCAGTTACTTAATTTGTATCTGTTACCATTGTATTAGAAGATGAAGAAGGGATTTTCTTTTTTTTCTCAATTTTTATTAATGTTTTCCATGATTATAAGAAATATCCCATGGTAATACCCTCCCTCACCCCCTTTCCCATTTGAAATTCCATTCTCCATCATATCCCCTCCCCATCTCAATCAGTCTGTCTTTTATCTTGATGTCATGATCTATTCCTCCTCTTATGATGGTCTTGTGCAGGTAATGTCAGGCACTATGAGGTCATGGATATCCAGGCCATTTTATGTCTTGAGGGAGCACGTTGTAAGGAATCCTACCCTTCCTTTGGCTCTTACAATCTTTCCACCACCTCTTCCGCATTAGACCCTGAGCCTTGGAAGGTGCGATCAAGATGTTACTCAGTACTCCAGTCACTTCTTTCCAGCACTATGATACCTTTTGAGTCGCCGAAGGTCACTGCTATCTGAAAAGAGAAGATTCTCGACCCAAAGTGACAGTAACATTAATATAAGGGTATGAATATTAAGAGAAGTGCTTACTGGGAAGTTTGATAAGCATAGTATATACATTTATCCAGACATCAGCAGATATTACACTCCTAGGGCTCATGACTACCCCTGTTTTAAGTTTTCAGTATCAGGGATATATTCCCTCCCATGGAGGGGGCCTCCAGTCCAATTGGAGGACAGTTGTTTTCCACCATGATAGACGTGCCACTATTGCACCCATTGGCTCATTTGGCCTGATGGGACAATTATAAGGCTTGCAGTGTCCACTGTTGAGTATCTTCACTGGTGGTATCTCTTTCTCCCATTGAACTGCATGTAGAATGGCTTCTTTGAGCTTTCTGTCAGCTGGTCTACATGGAGGAGGTTATCAGCTCAGTTCAAGCAGGATTTCTCAGTGGCCTTGCAGCCCAAGTATGTGGAGTCTTCAGCAATAGGGTCTTACCATCTATTCCTGGTGGGAAACCAAGGGCCTGGGCAATGGCCTATAACGTTTTGAGGGCATCAGGGATCTCCCTGGCCAACAACTCACGGGAAGATATTCCATCCCTGGCACTGAAAATTTTCTAGCAACAATGTACGGCTCCTGAGTGTTCCATTGTCCAAAAAAGTTGGATTACATATGTTTTATTTATATCCTCTTAGATTTTGATTAGCTGTCCCTCCACCTTTCCTTTACTCAGTCTCTCCCTCAGACCTCATTCTGTGCTTTTCCACCCCCATTAATCTACTCTTCTACTTACATATATACAATACCATCCTATTACATAAACCCCTCTCTTCTTTTCTTTTCCGTTTCTATCTCTTTTCCAGCTTACTGGCCTCTGCTACTGAGCTTTTTCCTTCTCACACAGAAGCCCAGTCATCTCTAGCTAGGATCCACATATGAGAGAGAACATGCGACGCTTGGCTTTCTGGGCCTGGGTTACCTTACTTAGTATAATCCTTTCCACATCTATCCATTTTCCTGCAAATTTCATAACTTCATTTTTTCTTTACCACTGAGTAGAACTCCATTGTACAAATGTGCCACATCTTCATTATCCATTCATCAGTTGAGGGACATCTAGGCTGCTTCCATTTCCCAGCTATTATGAATTGAGCAGTAATAAACATGATAGAGCATGTACTTCTAAGGAAATTAGATGAGTCCTTAGGATATATGCCTAGGAGTGCTATAGCTGGGTCATACGGTAGATCAATTTTTAGCTGTCTTAGGAACCTCCACACTGATTTCCACAATGGCTGGACCAGATTGCATTCCCACCAACAGTGTAGAAGGGTTCCTCTTTTTCCACATCCCTGCCAGCATTTATGGTCATTTGTTTTCATGATGGTAGCCAATCTGATAGGAGTGAGATGGAATCTCAACGTAATTTTAATCTGCATTTCCCTGATGACTAGGGATGTAGAAAATTTTTTTAGATGCTTATACTCCATTCATATTTCTTCTTTTGAGAACTCTCTATTTAGTTCCGTAGCCCATTTTTTAATTGGCTTATTTGATTTCTTATTATTTGATTTTTTGTGTTCTTTGTATATCCTAGATAATAATCCTCTATCAGATGTATAGCTGGCAAAGATTTTTCCCCAATCTGTAGGTTGCCTCTTTTCTTTATTCACAGTGTCCTTTGCTGTACAAAATCTTTGTAATTTCATGAGGTCCCAGCAGTCATTCTGTGGCTTTATTGCCTGAGCAATTGGGGTTATATTCAGAAAGTCTTTGCGAAGACCAATATGTTGAAGGGTTTCCCCTACTTTTTCCTCTAGCAGTTTCAGAGTTTCAGGTCTGATATTAAGGTCTTTAATCCATTTGGACTTAATTCTTGTGCATGGAGAGAGAGAAGAATCTATTTTCATCTTTCTACAGATAAATATCCAGTTATCCCAGCAGCATTTTCTGAAGAGGATGTCTTTTTTCCAATGAATATTTTTGGCATTTTTATCAAATATCAGGTGGCTATAGCTACCTGGACCTACATCTGGGTCCTCTATTCTGTTCCACTGATCTACATGTCTGCTTTTATGCCAGTACCATGCTGTTTTTGTTACTATGGCTCTGCAGTATAGGTTAAAATCTGGTATGGTGATACCACCAGCCTCATTTTTGTTGCTCAGTGTTATTTATATATTCGAGGATTTTTTGTGATTCCAAATCAATTTTTGGATTGTTTTATTCTATTTCCATGAACAATGCCATTGGAATTTTGATGGGGTTTGCATAAAATGTGTAGATTGTTTTTGGTAAAATTTCCATTTTCACAATATTGATACTTCCAATCCAGGAACAAGGGATATTTATCCATTTCCTAGTGTCTTCTGCAATTTCTCACTTGAGTGTTTTTATAGTTTTCATTGCAGAGATACTTTACTTCCTTGGTTAGGTTTATTCCAAGGTACATATTTTTTTGATGCAATTGTGAATGGGAGTGATTGTCTGATTTCATTCTCTGTGTGTTTGTTGTTAGCATATACGAAGGCTACTGATTTCTGTGCATTCATTTTGTTTCCTTGTACATGGCTGTAGGTGTTTATCAGCTCTAACAGTTTGCTGATAGAGTATTTATGGTCCTTTACATATAGAATCATGTCACCTGCAAATAATGACAAATTGATTTCTTCCTTTCCAACTTGTATCCCTTTTATGTGTATCTCTTGCCTTATTGCTATGGCTAAGACTTCCAGTACTGTATTAAATAAAAATGGGGACAGTGGACACCCTTGTCTTGTTCCTGATTTTATTGGAAAAGCTTCCAGTTTTTCCCCATTTAGTATTAGGTTGGCTGTAGGCTTGTCATAAACACCCTTTATTATACTGAGATATGTTCCCAGTCTCTGTAGACTTTTATCATGAAGGGATGTTGGATTTTGTCAAATGCTTTCTCTGTGGCTAATGAGATGATCATATGATTTTTGTCCTTCAGTCCATTTAAATAATGTATTACATTTATCGATTTGCATATGTTGAACCATCCCTGCATCTCTGGGATAAAGCCTACTTGGTCAGGGTGAATGATCTTTCTGATATATTCTCGTATTCTGTTTACCAATATTTTGTTGAGAATTTTTGCATCTATGTTCATGAGGGAGATTGGTCTGTAGTTTTCTTCTTTTGTTCGATCTTTGCCTGGTTTTGGTATCAGGGTGATGCTGGCTTCATAGAAGGGGTTTGGTAGGATTCCTTCTTTTTCTATTTTATGGAAAAGCTTAAGAAGCAAGGGTGTTAGTTCTTCCCTGAAGGTCTGGTAAAATTCAGCAGTGAATCCATCTGGGTCTGGACTTTTTTAGATGGGAGATTTTTGGTAACTGCTTGGATCTCCATACTTGTTATAGGTCTATTTCAGTGATTAATCTCATCTTGATTTAATTTAGGTAGGTCATATAAATCAAGGATATCATCCATTTCTTTCAAATTTTTATACTTTGTGGAGTATATGGTTTTATAGTATTTCCCTATTATTTCTTGAATTTCTCTGGCATCTGTTGTGATGTTACCTTTTTCATCTCTAATTTTATTAATTTGTTTCTCTTCTCTTTTTCTTTTGGTCAGATTTGCTAAGGGTTTATCAACGTTGTTTATCCTTTCAAAGAACCAACTCTGTTTCATTGATTCTTTGGATTTTTGTTTTGTGTAGCCCACGTAGTCGTCTCGCCAGCAAGAACGCACGCGGACACCAGGATCCTTCTGCAGCAAGCGTTTATTGAACAGATGAAAAGAGGAAGACCCAGAGCCCCGAAATGGCGCCGCTTATATAGCCCCTAGGTGGCGTGCACTCTGCTGATTGGCTGCGCGCTCATATGACGCTCATATGACGCTCATATGCCCGGGCTGGGCAGTGACTTGGCGCGCTTTTGCCACTTGCACATGCGCTATTCTACTTGTTCACCAGGGCCGAGGCCGGATGTCAGCGCCATCTAGTAATGGCGGTCACCTCTCGGCTCTCTACATCTCCCCCTGTTTGTTTTAATAAGATGACAACTGCCTCATAGCCCAACCAGCGCAGCACCAAACAACCCTATGCTCGATCAAGCAAATTCCTTCCTTGGGGAATAAGCGATCAAGAGCTCACTCCCTCACCTTATCAGGTGCAATGGAGACAAGTCCTCTGAGTGCAAAGGCCAAGGGAGAGACAAAAAGGGGAGTTAACACCCATCCCTGTGCAATGGAATATTGTTCCTGGGGGTGCAAGGGCTGTCAATCTCATATTTTGGTGCTGCAGCCACTTAGGCAAGGGCTGATTAGACTTAGATCTCTCATCGACTCAGTGCAATGGGCTAAACCCCTGAGGTGCATCGACTGAGGGTCTCAGTCTAATTAATTAACCAAATTTCAGGAGATGATCCCTGTTCCATAGCCACAAGTGCTTGCGCAATAACGGCCTTGTCACATTGCTATTGAGCTCTGAGCTTGCAGAACAACCAAAGCAGGAACACTAAGCCACAACATAGGGCTGCACCAAACAGCGCTACTCCCACCCATTCCTTAAAGAAAGAGAAGGCTGAAGAAATCCAGGATGTCAGGCCCACAGCTAGGGAGGGGTCAACTCTAGTAGAGTAGGGTCTTCATAATGGATCTTGTCCACTTCTTCGGCTCCTGCACAGGATCTCGATGATTCGTCAGGTCTCACAAGTCTACGTGTTAGGCGTTCTGGTAGCCAGAATGGATTGTCTTCTTCCTGTGGAAAAACACAAACAGCTCCCCTGGATCTTATTAAAATAGGATCCGGGCCTCTCCATTGACCAGTCAAAACATCTTTCCACTTAACCATCTCCTGTGGCCTGTTAGGCTCTGAGCAATGACGGTCAGCCGCCGAATGGCCCTGACTGTCCAAATTTAAAAAATTAAGAGTAAAGAGTGCTATGGATATAGTCACTCGTGGGACTGAGGGCAGAGCCTCATCGACTCCCCCTTTTTGTTTTATTAAATAAGACTTTAGAGTGCGATGAGCCCGTTCTATAATACCCTGTCCTTGAGGATTATACGGGAGACCTGTCAAATGGGTCACTCCCATCTGGTGACAGAACTGTCCAAATTTTTGAGAAGTATAAGCTGGTCCATTGTCAGTTTTAAGAATTTTGGGCTTCCCCCAGGCACTCCACGCCTCGAGGCAGTGTTGAATAACATGGGCTGCTTTCTCCCCGGTTAATGGGGAAGCAAACATAACTCCAGAACAAGTATCAATGGAAACATGTAAATATTGTAATTTGCCAAAAGATGGGACGTGAGTAACATTCATCTGCCAAATTTGTAATGGGCGAATTCCTCTGGGATTAAAGCAAGGAGAGACTAAAACAATGCAAACACAACCACCATCAAACAAACATCAAACTTCTGCAGTTCAAGTTCAATAGCCTTGAAAAGCAGGTTCCTCCTCCAGTCAACTCTTTCCAAAAGTGTTTGCATTTCTATGATAGCCTTTCCTCAGGCATCCTTTCCATTGTTTGAATGTAAAGCAGTTGGAACATCTTCCTTAAGATTGCTAATGTGTTTGACAATAGCAGGTTCAGTAACCTAAAACCAGTCTCAGTGCCTGTAATTTTAACTTGCTTGAGGTTTTCCAGCTTAAAATCTTAAATCTCTCAGTCCAATATCTCTAGCCAAGCACATCAGTCCATTACAAATTTAACTTTCATCAAACACTCTGGACCTCAGCAGCAGAACGCAGCCAGCCCTTATTCCAATAGCCCAGTTCTAACAAAGTCCTCTGCAGTCTTTCCTTCATTGCCATAGTGGCGAGTCTCTCAAGCTGCATGACTGTAAAATTAGCATCTACTCCATACTTATTAACTGATTCAGCAAGTTCCTTAATGAGGGCATACTCTACCGGCGCATGGACGCGGTTTCCATCCGCAGCCTCAAACACCGGGAAGGCTTGTAAGCACCTCCTTCTGTCCCCCTCTGAAAGGAAGGAATCTGAACAATGCTTGCCGGCATAAGGCGGAGGAGCACTGGGAATGATAGGGGCGGCAGATTGAAAAGCCGCGTGGTTCTTATCTCCTATCTTCTTTTGTTTTCGATTTTGCGGTAGCTCATCAAAATAATATCTCTCCTCCCCATAGCGAGCCGCTTCACCATCTAATTCTTCCTCCTCGGAGGGACTAAGATCCTCAGACTCTGAGCTATCAATTCCTAAAGCCTCCAATTCTTTTATCGGATAAAGAAGCCTCCTTTTTGGACTTCTCTTTTCCCTCTCATGTTTCTCTCTCAGGGCGTCTTTTCCCTTGTCTTTTCTTTCTGTGGACTTAGCGTCCGCGGAAAGGCCTTTTTTCTTAGAGACGTCTTTTTCTTTTTCCTCAAGGGCCCCTAACCTTTTATCCCATTCTGTTTCTGACATGCTGTCTTGTAGCTCCGAATGTGAGGCTCCCATGTTCACAAAGAAGAGAACGAGAGCCACCATCACAATAGGGAGAGCAAAAATTGCTCCTACCAATTTGGATGAGAGATGAAACAAGTCAAGACCAGACATGCCTCTCAGAACCTACCTTAGTGCTGCAGTTCTGAATCCTTCCCCGTGAATGGGGGGTCTCCTCGGCGCCGGCGATGACAGGCACCCGGCGTCCCGGATGTTTCGGCACCAGTTGTAGCCCGCGTAGTCGTCTCGCCAGCAAGAACGCACGCGGACACCAGGATCCTTCTGCAGCAAGCGTTTATTGAACAGATGAAAAGAGGAAGACCCAGAGCCCCGAAATGGCGCCGCTTATATAGCCCCTAGGTGGCGTGCACTCTGCTGATTGGCTGCGCGCTCATATGACGCTCATATGACGCTCATATGCCCGGGCTGGGCAGTGACTTGGCGCGCTTTTGCCACTTGCACATGCGCTATTCTACTTGTTCACCAGGGCCGAGGCCGGATGTCAGCGCCATCTAGTAATGGCGGTCACCTCTCGGCTCTCTACAGTTTTGTTTCTATTTCATTAATTTATGCCCTAGTATTTATTATTTCTTCCCGTCTACTGATTTTGGTTTGCTAGTTCTTCTTTTTCCAAGGCTTTAAGGTGAAGCATTAGGTTGTTTACTTGCGACCATTCTAATTTCTTAATATAGGCACTTAAAGCTATAAATTTCCCTCTTAGGACTGCCTTCATTGTGTCCCAGAGATTTTGATATGTTGTGTTCTCATTATCATTTGACTCTATAAATTTTTTGATTTCCTTCTTGATTTCTTCATTGACTCATTCATCATATGGTAGTGTGTTGTTTAATTTCCATGATTTTGTGTATGCTCTTTAGCCTTTGTTGCTATTGATTTTTAGTTTGATTCTATTATGGTCAGATAGAATGCAAGGAATTATTTCAGTTTTCCAGTATTTGTTAAGATTTGCTTTGTGTCCTAATATATGGTCTATTTTAGAGAATGTTCCATGTGCTGCTGAAAAGAATGTATATTCTGCAGCATTTGCATGAAATGTCCTGTTTATATCTGTTAGGTCCTTTCCTTCTATGACCTCATTTAGTCGAGATACCTCTCTGCTTATTTTTTCCCAGTCTGACCTGTCATTTGATGAGAGTGGGTTTTTGAAGTCACCCATATCACTGTGTTTAGTTCTAATAGCATTTGTTTGATGAATTTTGGAGCCCCCATATTAGGTGCATGTATGTTTAGGATTGTAATTTCCTCCTGTTGGAAGGGTGCCTTTAATCAATATAAAGTGGCCTTCCTTAACTTTTTTAACTAATGTTGGACTGAAGTCTACCTTGTCAGATATTATGATAGCAACCCCTGCTTGTTTTCTAGTTCCATTTGCTTGAAACACCATTTTCCAACCTTTCACCCTAAGATAGTTTCCATCCTTTGTAGAAAGGTGGGTTTCTTGGAGGCAACAAATGTGTGCTTTACTTTTTCTTCAGCATGGAGGATTCCTTCAAGTATTTTCTGTAGAGCTGGCTTTGTCTTCAAATACTCCTTTAGCTTGCTTTTGTCATGGAATGTCCTTATTTCCCTGTCTATTTGAATGGATAGCTTTGCACGATAAAGTAATCTTGGTTGACAGTTGTTGTCTTTCAGGAGTTGGAATACATTACTCCATGCCCTTCTGGCTTTTAAAATTTGTGTTGAGTAATCTGCTGTAATCCTGATAGGCTTGCCTTTGCAGGAAACTTGATTTTTCTCTGACTGCTTTCAATATTTTTTCTTTGGATTGTGTGTTTGGTAGTTTGATTATAATATGGCGAGGAGAGGTTCTTCCCAGGTTTTGTCTGGCTGGTGTTCTAAAGGCTTCCTGTATATCCATTGGAACCTCTTTCCCAATTTGGGGGAAATTTTCTTCTATGATTTTGTTGAAGACACCTATTGTGCCTTTGGAGTGAAATTCTTCTCCTTCTACTATGCCCTGAATTCTTATGTTTGATCTTTTCATAGTGTCCCTAATATCTTGAAATTCCCACTCATACTGTTCTATTAGTTTGTCTTTCTCTTTGTTGGACTGTATTAGATCTGCCACCTGGTGTTCTAGTGTAGATATTCTGTCCTCTCCTTCATCCATTCTACTGGTGGGATTTTCTACAGATTTTTTTATTTCATTAAATGTGTTCTTCATTGTTACTAATTCTGACTGGTTTTTCTTTATTATTTCTATTTCCTTATTGATGTCTAGTATTGACCTCTTTATTTCATTAAATTGGTGTCCTGTGTTTTCTTTAATTCCTTTGATTTCCTCTTTCATTCCTTTGATTTCTTTGAACATTTTTATAATCATTCTTTTGAAATCTTTCTCATGCATTTCCTCTAACTTGTTCTCACTGGAGGTCATTTCTGATCCATTAATACTTTTTGGTGGTTTATATTGTCTTGATTTTCGGTGTTTCTTGTGTTATAATGTATATATTTTTGCATCCTGTATTATTTGATTATTGGATTTTCTAGGTAACTGGGTAGTATTAGATGTATTAATCTATCTGATGTTATATAACTTCAGGGTAGGATATTAAGGTGCTAGGTGCGGCTCTCAAGACTCTCAGAGTATCTACAAAAGTGACCCTACATGTTGGGTTTGCCTGCTATGAGAGTATTCATGTAGGCTGAATGGCACCAAATACAGATAGTTTCTAATATTTAAGTAAGCAATGTACACTTTCAATGAAAAACAGCACAGAGTATTTATCCAAGAGTAGGTATTATCACAACCAGATCATCTGTCTGTCCCTTAGGCTATGTGAACCTCACCCACTCCCTTGATGCTGACAACAAGGAGGTTAAGATTTCTGTTGTGTTGAGGGTTCCAAGTCAGCTTGTGACCAGGTGAGACCCTTCCCTAATGTATAACAGAAGAGGAAACAAAGCCACTATAAATCAAGAAGCAACAAATAACAAGCCCAAAATACAACTTATTTCAGAATGGCAAATCTGACCACCCACCAGATTTAACATATAATTTATCCTGATATGGAAGGTGCAATTAGCACTTCTGTTTCAGGCCTATATGCCAGGTTTATTAGGCAGGTACTGACCTGGTGTAACCCCAGCTACCTTTTGGGATGATTTTGGTCTCTGCTCCTGCTTGAGTCCTGCTGTTGGTTCAAGTAGGTGTGGCCGGGTCCCTGGACCACTGCTCTATTCACTGGAGCTGGGCGCTGCAGTGGGGGAGGGGAAGCTGCGGATGCTGCTCTAGTTCTCTTGCTGTTCCATGTGTTCTTCTACCTTGTGATCTGCTCCTCTGTTGTTCACTGCCGTTCTCCCTTCACGTTTCTTGAGTTTGCTGAGAGCTCCAGTGTTAGTGGAAAATCCCCTCACCTGGCTTTCCATGTGTCTCAAGTCAAGCCTGGCAGCTGGCTGGCGTGCCACCATAGTCCTGTGCATGGACCTGCCGGAGCTGCTTCTGTCAGCCCGTGTGGGCTCTGGATGCTCTGTATCTCTCCTACTTCTCCACTGCCTTTTCAATTTCCTATAAACCTCACTTTTTAGTAAAAGTGTGTATTTTGCTGTTTTTTTTTTTTTCCCACTAGTCTGCTTTAGCGTGGTACCTACACCGCCATCTTAACCAGAAGCCAAGAAGGGATTTTCTAATAGATAAATTATGTCTAACTAAAGCTGCTGCACATGGCCAAATATCTATACCTCCTATAGTTTAAAAACAGGAAGTATTTCCCGAGTATGATATATTTAAGAAGGATTTTTCACCTTTGAAGGTCTTAAAAGCAAAGAAAGCAAAGCATCTACTCAGAAGTGGTTTCATCTCTGTCAGTTGGAGAGCAGGGGAGAGAATGACTGTTGGCCTAATAGCCAGTGATATGGTAACTCTCAATGGATTCACAGCACGATGAACGACAAAAGTAAAGAATGTTCAAATGTAAGTTACCAAGAAAAGAAGTTCTGGGGCCTATTATTTCACTGTTTATAATATTTCTGTCCTACAGAATAGGACTTCATGCTCAATTCAAGAATACTCATGATTGGGCACCAACATAGGAAAACAGAACTAGAAGAGTGAGCTGGGTGATGCCCCACTAGATAAGCATGTAAAAGTTTAAGCATATGGATGGTAGGCTACCTACATTTTATTAGGAGAGTGCTAAAATATAATTTTCAGAATCATGATTGCAATGGTTAAGTTTTCATGTTAGCCTGACTGGGCTAAGGGATGCCCAGGTAGCTGGTATAATATAATTTATGGGTGTTTCTGTGAATGTGTTTTAGAACATATTAGCATTTGAATGGTAGGCTAGATTAAGTTATTATCTCACATTAAGTGTGGGTAGGTATTTTCCAGCCCTTTGAGGTCCTGAGTAAAATTTTTAAAAGGGGGGAATGAATGTGGATTCTCTTATCTTCTCATGCCTTCATTAACCAGAGACCATGGTGGTTGGTCTTTCAGCCTATGATTGAATGGTTCCCATTGCTTTCCTGGTTCTTTAGCATGCAGAGAGTTGATAGAGATTTGTCAACCTCCATAATTATGGTAGACAATTCCTGAAGTAAATCTGATATAGATATATCTTCTACTGGCCCTCTTCCTTAAAGAAGCCTGACAGTGTATTAAGTCTAAGACATTTTCTATTTGCATGTGCTGCTTAGCCTATGTGGCCAGAAGTGAGACATCTGGCAATGCTGGCATTGCAAAAGAAAGTGGATGTGTACCCAGCACTCAACTTGGGTTAGGAAGAGTGCTGAACATTATACATGCATAATCTTATTTGATTCCCACAATAGTTAATTTTTCTTATTCCACTGCTATTCCTTTAAAAACTGAGATAATGCATTGGCACATGGTGTCTCTGTGACCTAGATCAACTTTTCTTTCCAACATTTCCTGCTTTTATTCCATGACTCTTCCTTTTTCTCCACATACCTACAATGTTCTTACTGTATTGAGCTAGGTAGGAAGCAAAAGCTATTAATTTTTACAGTACCCTAATGTGATGGGAACTATTTTATTCCTGGGATGCAGATGAAGAAACCATATAATAGGCAGAATCAACAACTTTATAATGTTTATAAGCAAATGTCAGAGCTCAGATTTCATTATAGACCCAGATACAGAGACAATACCCCATACCTCTGGCTAAATAATATGTTTGAAAACACAAGATGGTATTAGCACCTGGGTTCTATTCCATGCCTTTAGTAATCAAGCTGGAGCAGCTTTCTTTCTCTTTCTTTCTTTCTTTCTTTCTTTCTTTCTTTCTTTCTTTCTTTCTTTCTTTTTTTCTTTTGGTTTTTCAAGGTAGGGTCTCACTCTAGCCCAGGCTGACCTGGAATTCACTATGGAGTCTCAGGGTGGCCTCAAACTCATGGTGAACCTCGTACCTCTGCCTCCCGAGTGCTGGGATTAAAGGCGTGGGCCACCACGCCCAGCTTGGAGCAGCTTTCTTGAGCTGTCAGTCTCTCCCTCTGTAAGAGGGATGGAGTGTGAGTCCTACATTCACTGTTGTCCCTACTGAGTCACATTTTGGAGAATCTGCTGAGGGTGTCAAACTGAGCTTCTTCAGTTCAATGTGAAAGGGGATCACTGTGGATTTTTTAAATTATGTATTGATTTTATTTATTTATTAGAGAGAGAAGCAGGTAGATAGAGAGAATGGGCCATTGCAAATGAACTCCAGAACATTGTGCCACCTTGTGCATCTGACTTACGTGGGTCCTGGGGAATCAAACCTGGATTCTTTGGCTTTGCAGGCTAGTGCCTTAACTGCTAAGCCATCTCTCCAGCCCCACTGTACATTTTTCATAGCCAAAAATCCATTTGTAAAATGCAGGAGCAAAAAAACAACAAAAAGCAGGCATCTACGAGGGAAGGGACAGATCAATTACAGGCCCATTTAGCACCTGCTGATAATGCAAGTTACCTTTTTTGAAATCAGCTTACTATAAATAAAGCCACTGGCTCCTGTTATAGTTGTTCATTATGGTACCAGTTGAATATGACTATCTCTGTGTTCAGTTTTTTTTTTTCTCTCTCTCTCTCTTTTTAAGTCCTTGACTTCTCTTGCTAGTGAGTTAGAGATGAATAAAAATACCTTTTCAGAACTATGTTGCAGATCCTTAGGTCTACAGCAGCAGAGGGAAGCCATATTGTAGCTCATTTCTCTGAATGAGAAGAATCTTTTAGCTAAAGAAATTATTAAATACACCCAGTATTTCCAAAAGCACATTTCAGGAAAAATATGATTCCAAGAAAAAGCAGCCTTTGTTACATATTATTCTTCCTGGTCACTTTAGTTAAGAGCTCATAGTTAGGAATATGACCTATGTCATATGTGTGTATAGAAGGCAGAATCAAATGTCTTTGTAAAGTGGTCATTTTGCAATGGAATTCTAATTCTGTGTGGGTGATTATGCATGTGGAAGTCAGAGGTTGACATCAAGTGCCTTCCTTGGTCACTATCCACTTTGCATGGTCTCATTTGAACTCAGAGCTTGCCAAATCAGTTAGCCAGCCAGCTTGACCTATGATACTCAGTTTTTCCTCCTGTCTGTTGCTATTAAAATGGGTTGATAAACCCACCTGGTATTTACAAGGGGATGAGTTATCCAAACTGTAGGCCTTATATTTGCAAGCAAGTGCTTTATCCACTGAGTAATCTCCCCAACCCCTCAAAGCAATTCTGTATTTTTTATTTTTTTGCAATTAAGGAAAGGTTGAGGAGAGCTTCAAGTACTGATTTTAGGTTAATTCTTTTTGAATATTTACAATATTTTATTTATTTATGAGAGAGACAGACAGACAGAGAGACAGAGAGAATGGGTATACTAGAGATTCTAGCCACTGCAAATGATATCCAGACTCACGTACCACCTAGTACACCTGGCTTGACCTGGGGAATGGAACTTGGTCTTTAGGCTTTGCAAGCAAGTGCCTTAATCACTTGGCAATGTTTCCAGCCCAAGTACTGGTATTTATCCATATTGACAAATCTTATCTTTCTGAGTTTCTGCTTAATCATTTATACAATGATTAGGGCCCTGCTAGCCTAGCATTATGTGTTTCAGAGTGTTGCTAAGATTCTTTTTTTTAAATTTTTAATTGTTTTATTAATTAGTTTTGTATTCAGCAAATACTGTCAGTTTGGTACCATTATTAGGCTCATCCATAACCTACCCCCTCCCCTTGGCCCCTCCTTGTTGAGGTACATGAGTCATGCATTGTGGAGTTAGCCTACAGTTATGGGTAAAATAAATGTCTCTGCATATCATGCCCCAACATGTGACTCTGACATTCTTTCTGGCCCCTCTTCCACAAAATATCCCTGAGCCATGTTGGGCTCATTTTTGGTCTGCTTCAGTGATGAGGTGTTGGGGGCCTCTGGGTCTCTGGCTCTCTGATTTGGTAGGAGTTGATTTTTCTCTGTGTTGATCTCATTCACCCTTGTGGTGGTGTCTGGTTCACCAGGAAAACAGCACCCTTGCTTGTTTCGCCAATTGTTCTTAATTTCAGCTGGGGCCCTTTAGAGGTATGATGGGGTGGCTCTCTCCTTAGGATCTATGTCTATCTGAAAAAGAGAAGCAGATTCTCCAACAGAGAGTAAGTTAGTACCAGGACAAAAGAGATAAGGCTTACTTTTTTAATAGAGAATTTAATAGGTGTAGGCCCTCTTGTAGCCCACAATTGGTGGTAGCTTGATAATGGAGAGCAGACATATGTTTGGGTATGTTTCTGACTTGTTTCCCAGCTCCAGCTATGGGTTCTGTACCACTGAGGGGATCAGTTAGCCAAATCAAGAGCAGTTGGTTCCCCACCATGGCTGTGTGCCACTATTGCACTTGTGTGGGCATCACAACAGGTTATTTGCTGCTAAGTAGGTTAGACCATGAGTTGCTTGGACAGATATTGGTCATTTTCCCCCAGTCGCCCATGTAGCACCTTCTGGGACTATACACGCTGAGTGTCTGGGGACTGACTCTCTTCCAGCTTCCAACCATGCCATTCCATTTTTGAATTTGTTCTCTCCCGGATATTGACACAAACATCTTTTGTTAAGTCAATTTCACAATCACAGAATTGTCCACTTAAAGAAAAACACATGGAAGGAAAAAAATACAACATGCCTTGTGTTACTCTCATGGAGATTAAAAATGAGATAGTAGTCTGCCAATGGTGTCAGATAAGCTGCAATGTGTCCCAGCCACCTTCTTGTGCATTCTGTTCCTCTGGGTCAAAACCAGGATAGGAAATCATCGTTGACAGGAAGTCACTTTCCACCTTATATTTCTTCTGAGTGTTTTTTTTTTATGAAAAGAATTGCAAACAAAACTCAGAAAATGTTCCATTTTTAGAACTCAACAAATTTCTATAACTAAACTTGGCTCTGAATCTACTTTATTTCTTTATTATTTACTCTTTTGAAACCAAAAAACCTCATTTGTAGCTCACAAAGTAGCATTTGCTCTTATGGTTCTATATATTAGAAGTCAACTGATAATTCATACAAATTAAATTAGAGATTTCACATTTAATTTACTGTAAGATTCAGCAGTTTCTCTCTGATAGTCTTAAAATGGATTAATTTCACTAGTGATTTACATAAGGCTTTATTTCCCACTGGGAAAGCCTCATTCTCCAAAGCAGCAGTGCCCCATGGCTTTTCAATTTGTTACCTAATCAGCATAGTATATTTGTCCTTTTCTTCTTTTTATGTCGTATCCTAAATTTGAGGCTTCAATATTTGAAGAAATTGTACCAAGAAATCTCACACAGCTTTTCTATTTCTGTGAATCATTAAGGGAATAAACAGAAAAAAAGAAAGTTATTTCATAGAACTGGGGAACTACTTCCAACACTGGTTTTAAGATGATTACATTCAAATTACTTTTTTATATCATAATACTTGGACATTACAAAAATATTTCCCCAAATCCATCTGAGGCTCCTAATATCAATGTATCAAAACTTCTGCGAATAACACCAGTGACAAATATGCAGGTTCTGAGAAGCAGTTTCCTAAGGTGACTGTGATGAGACATTCTGTTTGGAAAAGCTTTTCTCTAGATCCTAAACCCTTTCAATTGTCTCCAGGCTGCGGCATTAGTCCTCTTCTGGCTCATTCTCTCATGTGGGTACCCCAGAACTGCACAGAGAGTAGGGTTAATATTAGTGTTCAGAAAACTTGTGACTTGCTAGTCTGACAGACTTCCAGTTTCTCTAATTAATAATAAGAATAATAATAAACATGCTTTACTAAGATCTGGTAAGGGAAGGGGAGATCTTTCAAATTTCATGGAGGTTTGTTAGTAGGAGTCATCAAAAAGGCAGGGAAATCAAGCTGCAAATTGAAAGCACAAAAATGATTGTTTTTTCTAAAAACTTAATCCAACAAAAGTTCTCATCTCATAGGCAGAGAAAATAGCCATCTGAGTTAGAATATAGGAAAATGCCCACCACAGGTGCCCAGAGTTCTGTGCTGGAGGTGAACATTTTGCTGAACCAAGGTGGAATGTAACATGGGGACAAGATTTTGGGAAAAAATGAAAGTTCACTTGATGCTTCATAGCGAGCAAAAGTCAATGCTGCCAAGCACATAGGAAGAGGTCAGATCATTTGAGCAGAAATACCCACTTATGTGCTTAGAAATTCGACAGAAAACAAGCCTGCAGGGAGACTCTTCCTTGAGGCCTGCTCTGGGGAAACCTGTGTAGAATGCAAAATGGAAGGACAAATAAGACCATGTAAGCAACTGCAGCCTGGAAGAGACTCCGTAGTCTATGGAGATAAAAAGATCCTTAAAAAAGCCACTTATTTTAAAACATCTTACTCTTTTGATTACATTGTATTTTTATATCTATGTACTGAAATGTTTGAGTCCTAATATACTGAATTTGGGTAAAAGTCTGATATGCTGCAAATTGTATTTGGAAGCAAATTAAACACACCATGATCTAAGCTTTAAAACCCACTAGATAAGTATCACTAAATTTATTTTTACTGATATATTTATTATCAAATAAGTTTTCTTATATAGTTAAACAGTTAGCTTATTATATACTGTTTGTTTTTATGAAAGAGGAACAGGTTTTGTTATTTGCTTAAGGTATATGTTATTTAAGCCAAGCTCCGTTTACTCAGCCTTCAGTTTGTATGTCCTGTTTTCAGGATCAGTTGCTATTCTGAATGAATGTTAGGATTTTCTACATAAGCTATCTCAGTTGATAACTATCCTTTAAATTTATTTACTTCATACTTTTGACTCTCACATTACCATGATGACTAAATAGTGGAACAAAGACTATAAGTCTGACTTAAGTAGAATCTGCATTTTATGAGACCAGTGACTTACCCCTACTTCCCCCATATCCCCACCACATCCCCAATTTCTAGGGCATTACTTGGCATGGAGTAGGCAATCAAAAATATTTTTGAAGGTTCAGCTTAGTTGGCAGAGTTCTTGTTTTGCTGGTATGAAACTCTGGATTTGATCCCCACCACTGAATAAACTAGAAATTGTGAAACCCACTCAATACCACATGTTTCAGTGTGCTATAAATTTTGCTACAGATTTATAAAAGATTAAGCAGAATACTAGTGTTAAAGTAAATATGCAGGACATAGTAGTACACACCTATAATTCCAGCATTGAGGAGGCAGAGGAAACAGGATTTTTTATGAGCTCAAGGCCAGCCTGGTCCACAGAGTGAGTTCCAGCCCAGCCTGGGATACATATCAAGACCTTGTTTAATTTAAAAACATAAAATAAAAAAATCAGTGTATAATAGTATACATTTCTTTTCTCTAAAAGGGGTCTCAGGAAAAGAAAGTCACTTCCTCTTCTGTAATGTTCCTATAATTTTAATTGTCCCTAACTTTGACCATTATACAGCTACATATTTAATGATTTTTCCTTCTGCACATTGGCATTTCTTGAGCTCTGAGATTAAGCTATTTATTGGTACTCTTTTTTTTCCATCATTTAGGAGTCACGCAGGATCTCTGAATGCTTATTGAATATACCATATTTTTAGTTTTATCCCCAGAATCAACTTTAATTTCCTTCATAGAGACTGATGCTATTGGGCAGGGAACACCACCAACTTTTCTGCACAAGGGACCAGCTAGTAAATATTTTAGTGTTTGTGGGCCACAAGCTCTCTTGTAATTAACCAGCTCTGCCACAGTATCATGAAAGCAGTTTTAAACAAAATGTGAATGGATGAGCTGGGCTTTGGACCAATAAAACTTTATTTATAAAATCAGGCACTGAACTGGACTTCTTTTTGGAAGTTATATTTTGTTGATTCCCCCTCTAGTTTTCCTTCTCATTTTTCTTTCTTCTTTATTTTACTTCCCTAGTGCTCCTATGAGTTCTTATCCTCATTCTCCCCTCTTTTCTCATCTAATAAATTCCTTTGTGAGATATGTCTTGAGCTCCTTAGGGACCGTTGACCTCTCTCCTTTCACTCCCGCTGGGGCTCCATTGTAGACTGGATCTCCTACCACAGATGACACTCACTTTCGTGAATTTCTCCCTGGTTTTGGACCAATAGTGTTTGGTAGCAGGAAATGTATCATGATTACCTCCATTACCTAACCAGGCACATAGTAGGAACTTTATTAAATGCTAGTCAAATTGCCAGAAATTATTATTATCTGAGATATAGAGCATGTTCTAAAACACAATTCTGTAATTTAACTAGGTGTTATGCCTTTTATATTTGCTTCAAATATATTCAACAAAAATCAACAAATTTCTCAAAATGTGACCAATTATATCATGAAGCAGCTAGTATTTCAGTCTGTTCCATTAGGATAGAAATCACATCCTCTCACCGAAAAAATATGCAGCTGGAATAAAAAGGAATTCCAAGTCTGAGGGCTGGCAATTAGCAAAAACAGTGTCTGGGGCACTGCCCACACATAATTGGACACATAGACTAGTGCCTGTAACAACCGCAATAATCAGACCCAGCACTTGCTTGATTCAAGTTACTTTACACAAAAGCATCCATTATAGCTTATGAATCCAAAGCGGAATACCACACTCCTACATCAACTATGAGCCCTTCCCAGCCTGAATTTTATTGCTCTTGATGGCCTGTGCTCTTCAATATCCTGCTTCCCACAACTGAGGTGCTATCTTTTAGAACTAAAAGGATAGGGAGGGCTTGCTTCCTAGTCAGAAAGCACAGCCTACACCACCAGTCTCAGGATCCTAGAGCAAGAGAAATAGTTGTGCTCTCCTGCCCATTAGCTTCATTTTAAGCAAGCATGAGAAACGTTAGTGAAATTATGGCTGGGCTTTCACTATGGAAATGGAAAGGGTTCTGAAAGCTTCATTGAGAACTAGCATCTTAGTACTGCAATGCAAAGATCTGGAAGGATCTTTCAGGACTGTTTGAAACTAATGCTCACCTCTGAACTCCTCACCATAGGGCTTATTCCAGTTGCTACTACCATTTTTATTCAAGTGACTCATTGTAATATTTTTATTTATTTATTTGAGTAGGGAGCAGGCAGAGAGAGAGAATGATGATGGGCCCACCAGGGCCTCCCGCCACTGCAAACGAACTCCAGACACTTTGTGTATCTCATTTTTACATGGTACTGGGGAATCACACCCAGACCAACAGACTTTGCAAGCAAACACCTTTGACCAGTGAACCATCTCTCCAGCCCTCCAGTGACCCATAATCTGTAGTCTTATTCTAATTTTTCTATGAACAACAGACTTTAAATTTAGGAAATGAAATTCAAAAACCAATCCAGAGCTGGTTTAACCTTCTCTGTCCAAAGCCCCTTTCTATGTGTAAAACACACCTAGAGAGAAGCCATCTTGGGTTCCTAAAGAGAGCCTAATTCTGTCATTCAGTGGACAGAATGTGTCCTGCTCAAATAAACCTTTGCTCATTATTAGAGATAGGAATACAGCAGTTAGGATGGAACAGGGTTATAAGGTGCCTAGTTAAATTTAAATTTTGGATAAGCAATAAGTAACTCTTGGTATAACTCCTGAAATTTGCAGAGGATATACTTATAAGATGAAATTGCTCATTGGTTATTTGAAACTAAAATGTAACTGGGAATTTCATATCTTTGTTGGTAAATTTGGCAATTCAAGATTCTTCCACTATAGTAGTTACCTTCTTATTGCTGAGAAAAGAAACATCAGACCAGAAGCAGCTGATGCCAACAAAGGGTTTCCTTCAGCCTACAGTTTCAAGGGAAAGCTTTATTATGGCAAGGAAAGCACGGACCAAGAGGCTGGTCCACATACTTCACAATACCTGGGAAGAAGAGGCCAGAGAGAGCCAGCTAGCACTGGTGAGAACGGGACTGTGAAGTTCCAAGAGCTGTTTCCAGTGACACACCTGCTCCCAAATAGCTCTACCTCCCCAAACCTCCCACAGCCAGGGATCAAATATGAGGCTTAGACTCAAATATATGAGGATATGGGACATTTCACATTCAAACTTCCACACTAACTAATTGTCCTAACATTGGTGAGCTACTTAGCCATTCTGCAGACTGGGCATAACAATATTTTCCTAAGACACTTGACAACCAACCATGTGACATGCCTTGCTCTATGTTCATAGTGATATGGTGAGTATTTAATTCATGTTAATTGATTTTATTATTCTGATTTTCTAATATTGAGCTCAACAAACTTTTCTCCACAACAAGTAAGATAGTGAATACAAACTCTGTGAAGCTATGGACTCTGACAAATTTGTACAGAGCAGCTTAGACTACTTATACATACAGGCATGGTTGGATAAGAATAAAAACCCATTCACAAAAGCGTGCAGTAGATTGGACTTGATCAGAGGTATTCTTTTCTCTGATAAACTACAACACTGTAGTAATTTTATACTACTTATAGCATCCATCCACTGTTGATTATCATACCAATTCAGTTTCATTATAACATTTCATATTTAAAAGAAAATCTTTTTTGGGGGGAGTGTGGTTTGAAGTAGGGTCTTGCTCTGGCACAAGTTGACCTGGAATTCACTATGTAGCCTCAGGCTGGCCTTGAACTCATAGCAGTCCTACCTCTCCCTCCTGAGTGCTGAAAAGGCGTGCTTCACCATGCCCAGCTTAAAAGAAACTCTTGATAAATCATTTTTACCTATCTATTTAATAATTCTTCCACCACAGAATATTTATAATACATTTCATTTTAGAATGATTCAGAGAAATATATAAGAAGATATATCCTGATGATTCTAACAATATGTGTATGTTCATATGTATTTATATATAGCAGTATCATGGACCAGATTGGTATCAGTGATATACCTTGATTATTTCTTATAGAGAAGGTTGTTCTCCCAGTGACCTGGAGGTTCGCTGACTTCCTCTTGCAGTCTCTGGCAAGTGTGCTTTGGCAAAATCTGCCTACCTTCCACAATGGTCATTTCCAGAGTGTTCTCTGGCGCTTACCTATGTGCCACATATTCCTCCAATATCATGACATGACTTTTACTCCACTTCTTTGTGTCAACACACTGTACATGTGTAATGTTATTTTTTTGGAAATATCTGGAAACATTGCACTTCTGAAAAAGAATAAAAAGCAAAAATAAAAACCAAGAGGTTATTTATAGCCTTCTCATTTTATAATTGTCTGTTTGTATGTGTCTGTGAAAGAGTATTTATGTACTCCATCAATTTCGTAGCTTTCTTTTTATGCACTTTGAAATACAATCACTTCTTCATCCAGTGTTTAGGAAATAAAATTCCAGTGTACCCGAGATCTAATTTGGCATCATATTTCTGGATACAGGTCTGATCACTGCCGTTATTAAGTGGTTGTGGCTCAGCACATTAATGGTTCTGCAATAGAGCAAACTTAAAACCAAAAGATAGTTGGGATTTTTAAGGAAAAATTTGCAACAGTTGAGAAAGTAGAAGCTCTTTCTTGTTATTGTATTGCTTTCCTTTCATCTTGAGCCTTCTGATGTTTTCTTTTCATTTCTTCCTTGATGACCTAAACATAGTTCCAGACATTTTAATGAGATGTGGTTATGTACAGCTCTGTCCAACAATTACCTCCTTCTCCTCTGTCAGACTGTAAGCATTTTATGTCATCTCTAGCTTTGGGAGTTTAAGCCTGGGCCTTTTGTAAGGAAGGGGGAAGCACCTACACAATTTCTAGGGCAAGCTGCTTCAAACCGGCAATGAATAATTCCATTAAAGGCAATGCTAGATGGAGTCTGGGGATAGGGAAGCAGAAGGAGCAGTGCGATAGAGGCTCAAATACAAAAGTAATTTTTGGCAGGCTTGGAAGAAGCACAGTGAGATGTAAAAGATGAAACTGAGGGGAAGATTACTGCAGCACTCACTGCCAAAAGTGAAGGCATACAGGGTTGCTGTCTAAGTGAGACAAAGACTTGAAGCATTCATCTTCCTCATCAGGAAGTAAAGTTCACAAAGTGAAATGTGGGGTAGATAAAGCACAAATTCCAGTACGGAAGAAATCTGTTTTACTTTAGAAATATAACAATTTGACAAGTTTTGATTATTATGCATGGATGGTCTACATCTCTCAGAAACCAGTGACTATGCAACATTTTATTTTATTTTTTTAATTTTTTAATTAAATTTTTTAATTAACAACTTCCATGATTATAAAAAAATACCCCATGGTGATAACCTCCCTCCCCCCACTTACCCCTTTGAAACTCCACTCTACATCATTCCCCCTCCCCATCTCAATCACTCTCTCTTACACTTTTGATGTCTTGATCCTTTCCTCCTCTTATGATGGTCTTATGTAAGTAGTGTCAGGCACTGTGAGGCCATGGATATCCAGGCCATTTTGTGTCTGGAGGGAACATGTTGTATGGAGTCCTGCCATTCCTTTGGCTCTTACATTCTTTCCGCCACCTCTTCCACATTAGACCCTGAGCCTTGGAAGATGTGATATAGATATTGCAGCACTGACCACTGTGGTCATTTCTTTCCATCACCATGATACCTTCTGAGTCATCCCAAGGTCACTGACATCTGACAAGAAGATTCTCAACTAAAAGTGAGAGTAGCATTAATATAAGGGTGTGGACACTAACAGAAGTGCTTACTGGGCAGTTTGATAAGCATAGTATATACATTTGGCCAGACAACAGCAGACATTAAACCCCTAGAGCTTATGACCACCCCTGTTTTAAGTTTTCAGTATCAGGGATGTATTCCCTTCCCACAGAGTGGGCTCCCAGTCCAATTAGAGGGCAGTTGGTTTCCTCAATAACAGACATACCACTATTGCACCTGTTGGCTCATTTGGCCTGGTTGGCCAATTGTAAGGCTTGCAGTGTCCACTGATAAGTATCTTCACTGGTGATTTCTCTTTCTCCCTTTGAACTGTATGCAGAATGGCTTCTTCCAGCTTTCTATCAGCTGGTCTACATGGAGGAGGTTATCAGTTCAGTTCCAGCAAGACTTCTCAGTGGCCTTGCAGCCCAAGTATATGGAGTCTTCAGCAATAGGGTCTTACCATCTATTCCTGGTGGGAAACCAAGGGCCTTGGCAATGGCCTATAATGTTTTGGGGGTATCAGGGATCTCCCTAGCCAACAACTCACTGGAAGATATTCCATCCCTGGCACTGAAAATTTTCTAGCAACAATGTACGGCTCCTGAGTGTTCCATTGTCCAATAAAGTTGGATTACATATGTTTTATTTATATCCTCTTAGATTTTGATTAGCTGTCCCTCCACCTTTCCTTTATTCAATCTCTTTCCCAGACCTCATTTTGCGCTTTTTCACTCCCATTAATCTACTCTTCTACTTACATATATACAATACCATCCTATTACATAACTCCCTCCCCTCCTTTCTTTTCCCTTTCTATCTCTTTTCTAGCTTACTGGCCTCTGCTACTGAGTTTTTTCCTTCTCACACAGAAGCCCAGTCATCTCTAGCTAGGATCCACATATGAGAGAGAACATGCGACGCTTGGCTTTCTGGGCCTGGGTTACCTTACTTAGTATAATCCTTTCCAGATCCATCCATTTTCCTGCAAATTTCATAACGTCATTTTTCTTTACCACTGAGTAGAACTCCATTGTATACATGTGCCATATCTTCATTATCCATTCATCAGTTGAGGGACATTTAGGCTGCTTCCATTTCCCAGCTATTGTGAATTGAGCAGTAATAAACATGGTAGAGCATGTACTTCTAAGGAAATGGGATGAGTCCTTAGGATATATGCCTAGGAGTGCTGTAGCTGGGTCATATGGTAGATCAATTTTTAGCTGTCTTAGGAACCTCCACACTGATTTCCACAATGGCTGGACCAGATTGCATTCCCACCACAGTGTAGAAGGGTTCCTCTTTTTCCACATCCCTGCCAGCATTTATGGTCATTTGTTTTCATGATGGTAGCCAATCTGATAGGAGTGAGATGGAATCTCAACATAGTTTTAATCTGCATTTCCCTGATGACTAGGGATGTAGAAAATTTTTTTAGATGCTTATACTCCATTCATATTTCTTCTTTTGAGAACTCTCTATTTAGTTCTGTAACCCATTTTTTAATTGGCTTATTTGATTTCTTATTATTTGATTTTTTGAGTTCTTTGTATATCCTAGATAATAATCCTCTATCAGATGTATAGCTGACAAAGATTTTTCCCCATTCTGTAGGTTGCCTCTTTGCTTTATTCACAGTGCCCTTTGCTGTACAAAATCTTTGTAATTTCATGAGGTCCCAGCAGTCATTCTGTGGCTTTATTGCCTGAGCAATTGGGGTTATATTCAGAAAGTCTTTGCCAAGACCAATATGTTGAAGGGTTTCCCCAACTTTTTCCTCTAGCAGTTTCAGAGTTCCAGGTCTGATGTTAATGTCTTTAATCCATTTGGACTTAATTCTTGTGCATGGAGAGAGAGAATAATTTATTTTCATTCTTCTACAGATACATATCCAGTTTTCCCAGCAGCATTTTCTGAAGAGGCTGTGTTTTCTCCAATGAGTATTTTTTGGCATTTTTATCGAATATGAGGTGCCTGTAGCTACTTGGACTTGCATCTGGGTCCTCTATTCTGTTCCATTGATCTACAAGTCTGCTTTTGTGCCAGTATCATGCTGTTTTTGTTACTATGGCTCTGTAGTACAGGTTAAAAACAGGTATAGTGATACCACCAGCCTCATTTTTGTTGCTCAGTATTATTTTAGATATTCGAGGTTTTTTGTGATTGCAAACGAATTTTTGGATTATTTTTCTATTTCCTTGAAGAATGCTGCTGGAATTTTGATGGGGATTGCATTAGATGTGTAGATTGCTTTTGGTAAGATTGCCATTTTCACAATATTGATTCAGCTGATCCAGGAACAAGGGATATTTTTCCATTTCCTAGTGTCCTCTGCAATTTCTTGCTTCAGTCTTTTATAGTTGTCATTGTAGAGATCCTTTACTTCCTTGGTTAGGTTTATTTCAAGGTACTTTATTTTCTTTATTGCAATTGTGAATGGGAGTGATTCTCTGATTTCATTCTCTGTGTGTTTGTTGTTAGCATATAGGAATGCTACTGATTTCTGTGTATTTATTTTGTATCCTGCTACGTGGCTGTAGGTGTTTATCAGCCCTAACAGTTTGCTGGTAGAGTCTTTAGGGTCCTTTACATACAGAATCATGTCATCTGCAAATAACGATAACTTGGTCTCTTCCTTTCCAATTTGTACCCCTTTTATGTGCTTCTCTTGCCTTTTGCTATGGCTAAAACTTCCAGTACTATATTAAATAAAAGTGGGGACAGTGGACACCCTTGTCTTGTTCCTGATTTTATTGGAAAAGCTTCCAGTTTTTCCCCATTTAGTACTATGTTGGCTGTAGGCTTGTCATAAATAGCATTTATTATATTGAGATATGATCCTTCTATTCCAAGTCTCTGTAGGACTTTTATCATGAAGGGATGTTGGACTTTGTCAAATGCTTTTTCTGCGTCTAATGAGATGATCATATGATTTTTGTCCTTCTGTCCATTTATATAATGTATTACATTTATTGATTTGCGTATGTTGAACCATCCCTGCATCTGTGGTGTAAAGCCTACTTCTCTGGGTGAATGACCTTTTGGATATATTCTTGTATTCTGTTTGCCAATATTTTGTTGAGAATTTTTGCATCTATGTTCATGAGGGAGATTGGTCTGTAGTTTTCTTCTTTTGTTCGATCTTTGCCTGGTTTTGGTATCAGGGTGATGCTGGTTTTGTAGAAGGAGTTTCATAGGATTCCTTCTTTTTCTATTTTATGGAAAAGCTTAAGAAGCAATGGCGTTAGTTCTTCCCTGAAGGTCTGGTAAAATTCAGCAGTGAATCGATCTGGGCCTGGACTTTTTTTAGTTGGGAGATTTTTGATAACTGCTCGGATCTCCATATTTGTTATAGAATTATTTAAGTTATTAATCTCATCTTGATTTATTTTAGGTAGGTCATATAAATTAAGGAAATCATCCATTTCTTTCAGATTTTCATACTTAGTGGAGTATATGCTTTTATAGTATGTCCCTATGATTTCCTGAATTTCTCTGGTGTCTCTTGTGGTTTTACCTTTTTCATCTCTAATTTTATTAATTTGTGTCTCTTCTCTCTTTCTTTTGGTCAGATTTGCTAAGGGGTTATCAATCTTGTTTACCCTTTCAAAGAACCAACTATTTGTTTCATTGATTCTTTGGATTGATTTTTTTTGGTTCTATTTCATTAATTTATGCCCTAGTATTTAGTATTTCTTCCCTTCTACTGATTTTTGGTTTGCCTTGCTCTTCTTTTTCCAAGGCTTTAAGGTGAAGCATTAGGTCGTTTACTTGTGACCTTTCTAATTTCTTAATACAGGCACTTAAATCCATAAATTTACCTCTTAGAACTGCCTTGATTTTGTCCCATTGATTTTGGTATGTTGTGTTCTCATTATTTTTGACTCCATAAATTTTTTGATTTCCTTCTTGATTTCTTCACTGACCCATTCATCATTTAGTAGTGTATTATTTAGTTTCCATGATTTTGAGCATGCTCTGTAGCTTTTCTTGCTATTGATTTATAGTTTGATTCCATTGTGGTCAGATAGAATGCAAGGAATTATTTCAATTTTCCTGTATTTGTTAAGATTTGCTTCATGTCCTAATATATGGTCTATTTTAGAGAATGTTCAATGTGCTGCTGAAAAGAATGTATATTCTGCAGCATTTGGATGAAATGTCCTGTATATATGTGTTATGTCCATTCCTTCTATGATCTCATTTAGTCCAGATGCCTCTCAGTTTATTTTTTCCCAGGATGACCTCTCAATTGATGAAAGTGGAATGTTGAAGTCACCCACTACCACTGTGTTTGGTGTTATCTGTGACCTTAGTTCTAATAGCATTTGTTTGATGAATTTGGAGCCCCCATGTTAGGTGCATATATGTTTAGGATTGTAATGTCCTCCTGTTGCAGTGTGCCCTTAATCAATATAAAGTGACCTTCCTTATCTTTCTTGACTAATGTTGGACTGAAGTGTACTTTGTCAGATATTAGGATAGCAACCCCTGCTTCTTTTCTAGGCCCATTTGCTTGAAACACTGTTTTCCAACCTTTCACCCTAAGGTAATGTCCATCCTTTATAGAAAGTTGAGTGTCTTGGAGACAACAAATTGTAGGATCCTGCTTTTAAACCAGTCTGCAAACCTATGTATTTTGGTTGGGGCATTGAGGCCATTAATATTATTTATGTTTGCCTTTTTTTTTTTTTTTGTAGTTCCGGTTCTACCTTTGCTCTCTTGTGTTAACTACTATTTGAGTATTTATTTTTTCCAGGTTCCTTATATGTGTGTTTTTCCTTCTCTTCGGCATGGAGGATTCTTTCAAGTATTTTCTGTAGAACTTGTTTTGTCTTCAAATACTCCTTTAGCCTGCTTTTGTCGTGGAATGTCCTTATTTCTCCATCTATTTGAATGGAGAGCTTTGCAGGATAAAGTAACCTTGGTTGAGAGTTGTTATCTTTCAGAACTTGGAATACATCACTCCAAGCCCATCTGGATTTTAAAGTTTGTGTTGAGTAATCTGCTGTAATCCTGATGGGCTTGCCTTTGTAGGCAACTTGATTTTTCTCTCTAACTGCTTTCAATATTTTTTCTTTGGATTGTGTGTTTGGTAGTTTGATTATAATATGGCGAGGAGAGGTTCTTTCAAGGTTTTGTCTGGCTGGAGTTCTAAAGGCTTCCTGTATCTGCATTGGCACCTTTTTCCCAATTTGGGGGAAGTTTTCTTCTATGATTTTGCTGAAGACCTGTACTATGCCTTTGGAGTGAAATTCTTCTCCTTCTACTATGCCCTGAATTCTTATGTTTGATCTTTTCATAGTGTCCCGATTATCTTGAAATTTCCATTCATACCTTTCTATTAGTTTGTCTTTCTGTTTGTTGATCTTCCACCTGGTCTTCTAGCTTAGATATTCTGTCCTCTCATTCATGCATTCTACTGGTGAGATTTTCTACAGAGTTTTTTATTTTATTAACTGTGTTCTTCATTGCTAGTAATTCTGACTTGTTTTTCTTTATTATTTCTATTTTCTTATATATGTCTTGTATTGACTTCTTTATTTCATTTAATTTGTGTCCTGTGTCTTCTTTGCCTCCTTTGATTTCATCTTTGATTCCTTTGATTTCTTTGAGCATATTTACAATTATTCTTTTGAGATATTTCTCAGGCATTTCCTCTAACTCGTTCTCATTGGAGGTCATTTCTGATACATTAATATTTTTTGTGAATTTATATTGTCTTGCTTTTTAGTGTTTCTTGTGTTACTATGTATATATTTTTGCATCTTGGATTAAGTTAATGCTTGGATTTTCTAGCTAGCTGGGTATTCTTAGCTGTATCAATTGATCTGATGTTATATATCTTCAGGGTAGGAGCTTAAGTTTTAGGTGTGGCTCTTTAGACTCTCAGAGTATCTACAAAGGTGTTCTAGGGGTTGGGTTTGCCTGCTATGGGAGTATTCAAGTAGGCTGAGTGGAACAAAGTATAGACAAATTCTAAAATATAACTAAACAATGTACACATTCAATGAAAAGAAGCACCGAGTATTTATGCAAGAGTAGGTATTATAACAACCAGATCCTCTATCAACAAAGAGGTTAAGATTTCTGGTCTGTTGAGGGTTCCAAGTCAGCTTGTGACCAAGTGAGATCCTTCCCTGGTGCAATCCCAGTTACCTTTTTGGATGATTTTGGTCTCAGTTATGCATCCCTCTTTGGTGCCCTGTGGGTTCAAGTAGGCTGGCTGGATCACTGGACTGCTGTTCTGTTTTCTGGAGCTGTGCACTGGCTTTTCCTGTGGGGCAAGCCTAGCCTGGAAGCTGTAGCCCCACAGACCTGGCACCTCCGTTGCTGGAGCTGCCGCTGCCAGAGCCCCCGCTGCCACTGCCACTGCTGGATCCACCACTGCCGTAGCTGCCATTGCTGCTGCTGGATCCACTGCCGCTGCTGCTGCCAGATCCGGCACTCACATTTTAAATGGCTGGATTAGGCAGCCCAAAATGTCCAGAGCATAAATTACATAAGTATTGCTGAAAGTGTCTCCATTGTGGCTTTCAGTGATGTCAGGTTCATGCCCGTCCTTGACTCAGGTGCTTCTGCTTCACCTGAAAGCACGTCACCCTTTCTCACAAACATGCTCTACTGAAATCGGCCAAGCATTCCAATATAACTGACAACTTTTAATACCAGAGTCTCAGAACATCTCAACAATGAGGAGTTAATTGTCTTCATCTATTCCAAAGAACGTTTAGGAGGAGAGAAACCTAATCCAGTTTCCTCTGCCTTACTGGTGCCCTGTAGCCCTTTTCTGTTAGGGGGTGATGAGAAATCTTCAAGAGAACACATGGTTGTGTGTGAAATGTCTCAGATCAATGCAAGCAGAAGCCTGACTGTTCCTGATGGCTCAAACCTCAAGGGTGTCCCCATGAGTGACAAGGACCTCTCACTGGGCAGCACAGTTATGACAGTGAGGAGGACGGGTGTCTATGGTGGTGGTTCAGCCACCCCCTTCTTTGTTACTCCTCTTCCTTCATAGAACTGTGCTGAAACCTCCATGTTTTCCCTGGCTTCCTTTTAGCCTTACTGTCAAGAATTCCATTTCTTTGGTGTAGAATAAGAAGTTGTTCAATCTCACAGATGCCACTCTCACTGCGATAATGTACTCTGCCAAGTCATGCCTCAAGGATAGAGGCATATGAGCCATGTTAGGCCAGTCCATGGTTCTGGATTAAAATCTGAACTATGAGTATCTGCCACTCAGAAAACGATGCGGAGAGGTCCATCCACCTCATATCCGGGAAACAGGAGTAGATAATACTATTTTTTTCCCCCCAAAGTAGTGTCTCACTCTAGCCCAGGCTGACCTGGAATTCACTATGTAGTCTCAGGGTGGACTCAAACTCACAGTGATCCTCCTCAGTGAACCTCTGCCTCCCAAGTGCTGGGATTAAAGGTATGTACCACCATGCCCAGCGATAATACTATTTTGATGTAAGACATTTTCAACCATCTCAGATTCAAGGTCTCTGAAAATGTAGTTGCCACAATCCACTCTCAAGCCTGTTTTCAAGCCTTCTAGTAGATTATGTGAGAATTCAGTATCCCTCAAGAATATTACCTTTACTGTAGGTTAGCCAGTTTCTTCTGCTGAAACTAGATGCCATGTGACAAGTCTGAGTATGAGGTGAGACACTGTGAAGAAGTATTTATAGAAATCCCAGGGAAATTTATGTATTGTGTTTTTCTATATACTCTTGTATTTGATGAAAAAATATGGATATAGATATATTTTCACCTGGAAGTTACAGAAACTAATATATAGAAAATGTTTTATGTTTTGCTTTGTTTTACCATACTATGCTTAACACGAGTCTAGTTACTTCTGTACATTTCTATACTTGTGCTAATATTCTGTAATTACTTCCTTTCTCTTTGAAACACCACCAGAAGTTTCTGTCAGCACATTTTTGTTCTCAACGCAGCATTTAGTCTATTAGGTGCCCCACCCCTACACTCATAGGAAATCTGTTCCAAGAAAGAACCCCAATGAATTCCTGAATCCTATGTATACTATGACTTTCATGTAATAGGTACACATGATAAAAATGCTTAATTTACAGATTAGGGCCTATGTGATTTAACATTAATAATAACAAAATTGAAAATTTATGACATTTTACTACATATTATATGTACCGCATTGTAGCAGACAGCTTCAGGTTCACTGAGATGAACTTCCAGACCAGGCACAGTTATGGAGGAAGGGATATTTATTGAAGTTTATAGATCCAGGGGAAGTTCCATAAATGGCAGAAGAAGCTGGCCTGCCTTCATAGGCCCAAGCAGAGAGAAAGAAGTACAAGCCTAAAGCCAAAAGCCACAGCACACTTCAGGAACTCCAGCTAGGCACACTTTGAATATATTTAGATTGAAATCTGAAACCCACCACCACACCTTAAGATCCACACAATGGCACTGACTCCAGCCAGGTGGCTACAGATGCAAACTACAAACAAACAACTGAATATCTTGGGGGCCATCTATTCTATTCAAACCACCACATTCTGCCCCTGGCCCCCAATAGAGTTATAACCATTACACATTATAGATTGTACTCAGTTCAATTTCAAAGGTCCCCGCAGTCTTGACCAATTTAAGATCTGAAGACCTGTAAAATCAAACAAGTTAAACATTTCTAACATATAAAGGCACAGAGTAAACATTTTCAACTGGCATAAGCATAGCAAGGAGAGACTAAAACAATGCAAACTCAACCACCATCAAACAAACATCAAACTTCTGCAGTTCAAGTTCAATATACCCAGAGACTAACAGTCTCCGGACTTTCCAATTCCGCCCCTCCAGCTGGGCAGAGTAGCCGGGGAACACTTCCATCCCAGGCCAACAATGCGCTCTATGGTAGCCCTTGCACAGTCCTGGTATATCCAAAACATCTTCAGGTCTTCATGCAAACCACAGTCCATCTTCCAAAGGCTCTTTCAGCCTATCAGGGTATCATGCCCTGCCTCATGCTGCATCGCAGCAGCAGCTCCTGGAACCGTGTTCAATTCATGGCTACTCCTCACATTTTCTGAAGGCTCTTTCAGCCTATCAAGGCATCAGGCACTACCTCATGCAGCATCTCAGTGGCAGCTCCTGGAAGCATGTGCAATTCACTGAAATCCCTGTGGTTCAAAATGATCACCATTTCTAAGGAAAAGGAATGAAAATTACACTGGGAAAATATGTTCTGTGATATCTTCAGACTTATGATTAGGGAATGTACTTTTGACATTATCAACCATTTTCATTTGAAAGTTATGAAAAATGCTTCTCATTGCCTATTTACTGATGGTGGTAGCTATATAGGAAAGATACTTTGCTCTTGTTTTACAGATTTTAATTTTCATATACAAGTGTGCATGTGTACACACAGGAACACTCACACTTCACATAAGTTCTGGTAAGTAATAACTGTATTTTCTTCCTTCCTTCTCACCCATTTATGGCCTTCTGACTTTCCTTCCTTTTCTCCTCTTTTTTTCTCTTTCAATTTTTATTATTTTTTCAGTTCCAAATGCCATGTAATTAATAGATTAAGTGAACAATTGATGGTATGAATAAGGGACAAAATCTGCTGAGGAAATAAAATATAGGATTTCTTGGAGAAAAACAGCAGCTCCCTTACATTTTTATTATGAAAATTACTGTGTACACAGCAAGTTTCTCACCTTTCAAATGAAACATTATTCTTGACTTATTTTTTCCTGGTTTATTTTGGTAGCCAAGTTAAATTATAAATTCATTGAGCTAGAGAACCACTATATTTAAAAAATGTTAGTTTTAAGCATCTAGAAAAATGCTACTACTAAATAGCATGTTCCATATTTATACTTATATGATGGCTGACTGAAGACTTATTGTTTTATCAATGGACCAGGAGTTGAAAAAGAAGTTGGAATGTAGAATTTCAGACTTGGGAAAGACTGAACTTTTAGGAGAACAATTACACTTCACTTTCACAACTTGCAGATTTGCTATAAAAGTTAATTTGTATACCACAAAAAATTAGAATCACAGGTAAACACAGTCCCAAGATCTTATAGTGCCTGGACCATGGGTTATCTTTGGTCAGGTAACTCAGTCTTTCTCTGTCTTCAATAAAACTGGCTCTGAAATGGAGAAGGAACTTCTAATGAGTTTTGTGAAGTGTTGTTTGTGAGAAAACCTTTGCTGGACCTTCCTATGAATCCTTTTCAGCTTCATGGATTAGTTTTCATAAAAAAGAAAGAAGGGGGTAGGGAGATGGCTCAGTAAGTAATAACACTTACAGTAAGCATGAGGACCTGAGACACCCTGAGATCATCTGAGTTTGATTCCCCACCACCCATGTAAAAAGTTGCCATGCATGTCTATAACTCATTCTTGCACAGGACAGAAGCTGGAGAATAACTGGGGATTTAGAAAACCGCAGCTCTGTATTCAGAGAGAAACTCTATCTCACAAAAATATACAGATGACTAATATACGAAAGACATCTGACATACATGTGCATACAACACACAAACACACACACACACGCACACACACCACAACACACATACCACTTATGCCAAAAATTAGCACGGAGTGGAAGGGAAGTTAGGAAGGAGGGGGAGATTGAGTGAGAAAGGGAAGGAGAGAATGTTGGAGGACAGAAAGAATTATATGTCTAATTTACCTTGCTTTTATTAACAGATAAAAAGAAATATAATTTGTGCATCAAGGATTTATAAGTTAGGCTATACCTGTGTGACCAAAATGACAGTGATTTAAACTAAATGAAAGTTTATTTCTTCCACTTAGCAGTCTAAGCTTCAACAGTCATTCTAGGTTGACTGGTGATTTACTCCTTGGCTTTCCTGCCTTCTTTCTCTACCATCTTTCACACAGGCTTTTCCTCTGATAAAAGAGGGCTGGCTCAACTCAGCCATTATATTAAAATTCCAGGTGATATAGAGAGGAACAGGAAATTGCACTTATACATGTCGTTCCTGTTCAAGCCCTATTTGCCAGAACTAAATTCAAAACCACCACAGCCAATTTAAATAGCATCTGAGAGCTGTGCTGAGCCACACTCCTGTAAAAATACACGGAGGAAAAGCAGGTAATGAGGGATCAGCAGGCAGTGTCACTTTTACAGACAAACACTTTAAAGGTGATTCAAAATTTCATTTTGCATATCATACATGCTTCAGAATAGTTTTTCCAGATGTAAGGGGCAGGAATAAAGGGTTGGTATTTGATTTTGGCATTGTTCATGGAACATGTGGAAGAGGAGAAACACAGAAAAGTGAGAGAAGCATCAGGTCTGTGAGATATGGTTACATCATCATTGCTATCCCATATCAGAATGCTGGGAATAGGCAGCTAATGTCCAAGATGTACTTTTTCACACAGGATGTCTTTAAAGAGCTAGCAAGGACCTTCACTCCAAAGTGGGAGGAAGAAAACATCACCTGTCTATTTCTTCTTTTTAGACAGGGTCTCATCCTAGGCTCACCCTGAACTCTCTATATAGCCAAGGATGACCTTGAACTTCTGATCCTCCTGCTTCTATATCCAAAGTTCTTGGTTTAAAGGTGTGCACCTCAATGCCAGGTTTATGCAGTATTGAAGATTGAACCAAGGGTTCTGTGCATGCTAGGCAAACTCTGAACCAACTGAGCTACATCCCCAGCCTCAATTCTTGTCTTCTAATACTCAAGATTTAACCATTTAGAGCTGGGTCCTCCAAATTTCTTAGTGGAGACATCCCCCTCTCTAGGACTTCTATTCAAAAGAGCCAACTAGGTTTAGGTGAGCAATAAAAACAAAGGAGGAGATGGAAAGTATGTAACAGACACTTGAAGAAGGTCCACTACATTCTGTCTCATATAGCATGCAGGTATGAATCTAATAATCCCTATTCAATGCCATATATATATATATATATATATATATATATATATATATATATATATCTCCTCATGATGCATTCTGGGTAAGTACTCTAATACTGAGACATACCTTCATATCCTCGGTTCTCTTTTTTAAAGATTTTATTTATTTGATAGGCAGAGAGGCAGATAGAAGAATGAGAATGGGACCCAGCAGGGCCTACAACTACTGCAAACAAACTCCAGAAACATGTGCCACCTTGTGCATCTGGCTTTATGTGGGTACTGCGAAATTGAACCTTGGTCCTTGGTCTTTGCCAGCAAGCACTTTAAATGCTAAACCAGCCAGCCACTCAGCCTTCTTTTGAATTTTTTTTCAGACATTGCCTCAGTTGCCCAATCTGGCCTTGTACTCACCTTGTACCTTAGGACAGCCCTGAGATCTCCTGCCTCAAGTTCCCAAGAAGCTGGGACTACAAATCTGTATAACTAAGTACAGTAAAAATACTAATTATTTTATACAATTCAGAAGTCAAAAGACATTAATAGAACCCAATTTTACAGCAACACAGTTAAGTAGTTTCTTTTTTATAAGTTTTGTTAGTTTTCATAATGTACATATTGTATTTTGATCATAATTCCCTCCAATACTTTTTTTTCTCACCCTTTTTCCTTCCTCCAATGAACCCCTTCTTCTTTCCAAATAATCTGTTTTTTGCATGCCCTACTCCATCATCTATGACACAATGATTAACCTAATATTATGCAGATAATGACAGCCACGATGAAACCTTTTTAGTTTATATTTTAATTTTAATATTATTTTTTATTGGCAACTTCCATAATTATAGACAATAAAGCATGGTAATTCCCTCTCACCCCGCTTTCCCTTTTGCAACTCAACTTTCCATTGTATTCTCTCCCCCTCTCAATCAGTCGCTTTTTATTTTGATGTCATCATCTTTTCCTCCTATTATGATGGTCTTGTGTATGTACTGTGAGGTCATGAATATCCAGGCCATTTTGTGTCTGTAAGAGTGCATTATAAGCACACAGACCCTTCTTTCTGCCATGTCTTCTACAATGGACCCTGAGCCTTAGGATGTGTGATAGAGCTGTTTCAGTAATGAAGACTCCGCTGTCTGTCGCTTATCAGCACTATGGTGCATTCTGAGTCATCCCAAGGTCACCACCACCTAAAAGAGAAGCTTCTCTAACAAAAAGTGAGAGTAGCATTAACATATTAGTATGAACATTAAGAGAAGTGCTTACCCAGCAGTTTGGTGAGCTTAGCATATGCTTTCATCCAGATACCAACAGACGTTACACCCCTAGGGCTCATGACTTCCCCCATGATAGGTTTTCAGTATCAGCATGTGTTCCCTCCCATGGAGTGGGCCTCTAGTCCAATTCGAGAGAAGTTGGTTTCCCCCGTAACAGACATGACACTATTGCACCCATTGGCTCATTTGGCCTGGCTGGCCAAACTTAAGGCTTGTATGTCCAGTGTTGTTTACCTCCAGTGGTGACTTCTCTCTGTCCTATGGATCTGCATGCAGTGTAGTTATTTCCAGCTTCTATTCGATGACTTTGGGATGCACCATTGTCCAAAAAAGTAGGTTTCCATATGACTTATTCATACCCTCATACATTGTTTTATTTTTATTTATTTATTAGCTGACAGACAGAAGGAGACAGGCAGGGGAGAGAATGGGCACACCAGGACCTCTAGTCACTGCAAAAGAACTCCAGATGCAAGTGCTACCATGTGCATCTGGCTTACATGAGTACTAGGGATTTGAGTTTGGCTTCTTAGCTTCACAGACAAGCTTCATAACTGCTAAGCCATCCCTCTAGCTCCTCTTACTTTAGTTCTTATGATAGCTACAACTTATGGAGATGTGGTGGTCCAGAAACTGTGTTGAGAACTTCATGATCAACATTCACTCACACCTAGAACAGATGTAATTATACCTTATTTACAAATATTCTCTCATGATGCCAGCACATATTTATTGAGTATATACTACACACCAGTTCTAAATGAAAACAGCTGACAGATCTATGTTACAGAATGGAGAGTGTAGTTGTGAGATATGCATTCATCAGCTGTTCATGTGAGGAAATGTAGTACAACTGTAATGCATCTCCTACAAAGGGATACAGTATGTATAACATCCTGGGAGAAAACTGACTCATTCTCAAGATTCACTGAAGACTAATTAACACAAGTATGTACACCTTGTGTTTGTTAGGAGTGTGGAAACGGCATGAGAAGCAGGAATCGCAAACAGAGTTGATAGCATATGCAAAGTCCCTGTGGCTTGAGAGAAGAGGAGAGGAAAACTGAGCAGAGGATATGCTACCCTGGAACATGGGCCAGGCCGTGCATCTGGGTTCACTCAGGCATCTTAGCTTTTTATTATAAGGAATCCAAGTAGTTGATGGCTAGTAAGTGTGTGCCGGTGCAATATTTGCTTTGCCTTCAGTTTGGAGACAAGCAGGCAGAGAAAAGCAATATGCATGCTTTTTATCCGTCAAGGTTCCCTACATATAGGGGAAACAGACTAGTGAATATAGCAAAAATGTTTGTGAACACTTGAAAAGTATGTAGCGGACAGAATGGATTAGGTATAGGAAAGAGTCTGGTGTCAATAATGACCCTTATGCATCAGCATGAGGTGGCTGTCTCAGAGTACCTGGTGAGCCTAAATACAAATACTGCTTAACCAGGTTTGCAACAGACAAATTACTCTGGCTCATGCTCTCAGTAAATTTCTACCTTCAGATATCATAACCAGAGAATCCCTTTATAATTATCACAACATGTATTACTGTGGCATGAATCAATACAAAATAGTCTTGAGAACCAGTTCAGATCCAGATCAGGCAAAAATCATACAATTGCTTAGTATTTCTGCTATAAACTTCTTGTGGTAATTAAAATATCCTATGATTAATCTACATTTAGAGAACAGAAATGCTGGGCATTATTGTAATTTTGAATATTTGGAGGGATTTTTGAACATGGAGTAAAGTTCTGAGAGCCATTAGTGGCTATGAAAGGTAAGAAACAAAGAAAATTGTCATTAGCCAAACACTGATTTATCAAGTAGATTCTCTTTTGGCATTGTCTTTTTCACATTGCAAATCCTTAAGGCAGATATAACCTTACCAAAATATCTATTGTGATTTTCAACTGTGTGATAGATGTGTTCCTGGTTATGGCTTTACAGATACTACATCTCAGCTTAGCTAACAAGGTCTATTCCTCTTAAAAGAGGCAAAAGAGTGGTGAAAACCCCTTAATATAAACTAGAGTACTCCATTGCAATTAAGCATGAAGAATTAAAAAAGGAGGTGATGATTTAATTTTTTTAATGAAAAGTAGGCACCTCACTAAAAGATGGACTGGGCAGTGGCATTGGTGTTGGTGAAGACCATGATTTATTTAGAACTCAGTTCACATGAAACATTCCAAACAACAGGATAAAGGTATAAGACCTGAGACTTAATATTGTATCAATTGGTAGATGCAAAACATATTGAGTAGTGTGTGGTTTGCTTACCTTATAACTACAAATGTCCAAAATTCCATCAATAGCACCATGTCAATATTGGTGATGATACGGTATGCATGGCAACATAAAGTCTGAATTTGTGATTATCCTCACTTGTATCAATGTTTCCTTTGACTAAAAAGTACTGTAAATTATTGCACCATTTAAGACATGGTTGTTGATATTCAGTTTTTCAGTGCTGCCTCCTGTACTACTGGCTTGATTCTGTTGAGTTAATTACTACTTGGGCAAATTAACTAAGGACTCTAGTCATGAGAGTCTGGGATAGCATTTAGGAGTACCCTTAATCAGAAATTTTGGTTGTTTCACACTACACTACACATGGATATTTCTCACCCATGTTATAAGTATTCCTCTAATTAAGGGTTAGTAGGTGGTCCAGGGACCCCTAAGGGACACACTGGAATTGGCGTAACTATCTTGTGACACTATCATCCTATAATGTAAATTCTAGGACCTCTTCTGCAGTTCTAAGTCATTTCCAAGCCCATCCCCCAACCGAAACTCACTAGAGAATTCAAACTAATTACAAGGAATTCTGGGAAAACTGGGAAAGTGCACATGAAATATTTAGTAAGCATTACTATATTTGTTACACTACATTAGTCAGCTCTATACAGTATAAGATTGACCAGATGGCAAACTTTGATTGAAATTCTTCTAAAAAGAATTTGAGTATGATTTCTTGAGAAGTAAGTTATGAAGATTCAGCATTCAAAAGAAATTCTGCTTGGGATGAAGGGGTGGTGCAGTAAGCATGGTTATTGCACAAGAGGGATGCAAAGGAGGGAAAGAAAATGGAATAGTTAAGGGAGGAAATAACAAACTACACACCCATAGAACCAAGCTAAATAAAGTGATTAACTTAAATGACCTTGAAAGAAAAAAATATGAACTGAAATTAACATCCTAAGAGCCTGACTGCCCCAAGACCAGTTTTAAATTTGCATGTGACTCACTGGATAATTTTAAATGGAGGAATGATACTGTCTTCTGGGACAATAAAATCTAGGTAAGAACAAGGAAATGCTGTCATCTGGAAAGTTGTAAAGGACATGAGCATAGAGAAGGGACATATTTCATAAGATGAAATAGAATTTTAGTTACTCAATGTATGTTTATGTAAATAAAAAAAGATATGAGCTTTGATGAACCTCAAACCTGTGATGAGTGTGTGTGTGTGTATTCTCTTTTTTTCTTTTGGAGTTTGGAAGTAAAATGGGACAGTACTTAATATATACAATAAATGGAGACAAAGAGTGAGTGGGGGAGGGAAAGTGTTCTGGTTTTTATCTTAAATGTTGTTCTCTTAACATGTCAACATATGAATGGGCACAAAATATTTTCTTTTCTGATTTACTGGTTACCACATTAATAGTGGAAGTGGTGATAGTTTAGTAGTTTGATAACAAGTGCTTCACATACACTATGCAATATTATGTTCACAACATATTGTGCCACAGTTAATTATAAAAAATATGGGGGAGGGGAAAAAGAAGGGGAATAAATACAAAACTAAACCCAAAATAAACTAGTACCATAGAAACCTTTCTCCTTGAAGGTAGACTAAAAGATATAACCTTCAACAGGGTCATAGGTAGAGTGCTCAAAAGAAGAGCCCTGGAGAGGAAGGTGGGTTGAAGCCTAACCTTAAAAATCTTTGGTTCTGACCTGTCACTTGCAGTACAAGAAATAGGTGCTACCCACATTGAGCTGTTGGTCAGAGAGCCCTACAGGGTTCCCTAAACAAGACAGGTATTTGATTACCCACCTGAGGTAAAAGGTAAGACCTTGTTGCTGAAGCCACCTTATGCTTCTGACACAGAACACAGAGAGACCTGGCCGGAATTCAGAAGAGAGCCAGTCCCCAGAAAGTTAATCCATCTAGTGTTGGAAAGTGCTACATGAGCTATTGGGGGCAAGTGGCTATCAATGATGTGAGCCAGCAGGGTCTGTACCACTCAGAAACAGCCAGCCGGACAAGTAGGACACAGTGCAATGGTGGCACACAGCCTTGCTGGGTAGCCAATGGCTTTTTTATTGGCTAAGAGACCTGCTCAGTGGAAAGGAACTCATGGAACTGGGATTCAAGTCTGAATCTTATGGAGAAAAGATTGTACTCTCTAATATCAAGCTCCCACGAGTCTTTGGCTAAAAGGGGGGCTACATCCACAAAACTCTCCCTAAATTAATAACACTTATCCCATTTGACCCATGCTTACTTTACTCTCTGTTGGAGAATCTGTTTTTCTTTTCCAGAAGGTAATGAGGCCTGAGGTGATTAACCACCCCTCGCATCTCAGTCAAGAGTGAGGTGAAAACACAGAGGACATGGAGACACCAGCAGGAGTGTTACTTCCATGGTGAGTCTGACAATCAGTGTCATGGTGGAGGGTACAGAACACTGAGGATACTCAACACCTACCAAAGCAGAAATCCAAAGGCTCCTAAGAGCTCATCACTGAAGTAGACTTAAAACACACCCATCAAGGCTCAGGGAATTTTGTGGAAGAAGAGACCAAAAGATGTCATGCCCAGAGGCATGGTCTCCCCCTAATAACTTACTGCTGCTCAACAATGCATAACCCACAACCCATGGGAAATTACCACAACCCTACTGAGGGGGGTCCTCTATGGAGTGGGACCATGGAAAAGGGTAAAGATGGTACCAACACTCAATTTATCCATACAAAATATGTTTTTAAAAAGTCCTAGAGAAAACAATGCCTAGCTTTAGTTAAACCTGTTCATTTAATTTGTTTCAAAAATTAAAAATAATTCCCTAGTTGTTATTAGGATAATTTTAGTAAACAATATAGGCTAAGTAAAGGAATAAAGTAGGTACTAAATAATATTAATCCTGCAATGTTAGGAAACACTATTAAAATATAACCTATGACATCAAATTTATAATTGGTCTTTGAAGTCTCTAAAAATACATTCACATTTAAATACTCAATTTTTAATAAACAAAATACGTTTTAGGGCTGGAGAGATGGCTTAGTGGTTAAGCGCTTGCCTGTGAAGCCTGAGGACCCTGGTTCAAGGCTCAATTCCCCAGGACCCACGTTAGCCAGATGCACAAGGGGGCACATGCATCTGGAGCTCATTTACAGAGGCTGGAAGCTCTGGAGTGCCCATTCTCTCTCTCTCTCTTTCTCTCTCTCTCTCTCTGCCTCCTTCTCTCTGCCACTATCAAGTAAATAAATAAACAAACAAACAAAAAATTTAAAAAAATACATTTTAGTTGACATTCCACAGAAAATTTCTGTTTTTATTTTATATTATAAAGTAAGTAAATTTACCAAACACATGAGATATTGTAAGTAAATATTCACATCATCTATTTTATCAGAATTCTTTCTGTTCATTAATTAAGATGTGATAAAGGAATTGAGGATCATGAAAAGATGTTATGACTTATGCAGATCAACTATTTGATAAATTGGACTTGAGTTTCTGAAATTAGAATCAGTGAAACCCTGACTCTCAACTTCTCCACTTTCCTACTTTTAGCTCTCATTTTTTTCATCTTCTCATAGGTATATGCTTCACTTCACAGTTCTAAAAGCTCCTCCCCACACACTGCACCATTCATAATATACCATGCATATATTACTTGAAGGAGATAACCAGGCAGTAAAATGCTCAAATTATACTGTCCCCTAGTTTACACTCTACTATAAAGCTTAGTGTAACATTTACTGGGTTTTATTAGTGACATAGACTAAATAAATAAAGGACAAAAGACTTTGAGCTTTAATCCAGATATCAAATTCTATCTTCACTATTACTAAAAAACAAGGTGAAAGGAAAAATGAGCAACCTCTCAATCAGGAAGAAATGGGAGGCACTGAGCAACGTACATGTTATCAATTATGATAAACAAACACAACTGATGATTGTGGTATGGAGTAAAAGAGAAATCTGAGTTCTTATTCTGCTTTCTAGCCTTGTCTATGCTTTCATTTATTTCACACATTTGGCTTATATTTTAAGTTTTCATTTCATAATTTACACTCTATAGAGCAATGATTCATATCAACTTTGTTGATTATTTATAATCATACTATTTCCTAGTATATTTCAACTAACTAATAAAATTCTGGTTTTATTCTCCTGGGTATTACTTTAAAATTATTAAGACTGACTATAGACTTTGTTAAAACAGTTCTTCTCACTCACCAAATACCAGCTGTTTATTTTTCTCTCTTATTTCTTGAACTTCGAAACTGATAGTAACATTGACTAAATATTAGATATACAATGGGCAAAGTTTAATGAAGATGACAGGAGCCACTGTCATCAGTATACTTTTCAGTGTCTTGGAGAACAGCAAAATGTTGGGAAACCTGCAAGAGGAACTGTGATTTTTATAAGTAAGTTATATTTTTATTGACCTCCATCCTGAGCCAAATATCTCTGTTCTGAAGAGTAGAACTAGCCCTTATAAAAAGAAAATCTCTTCATGTTAGGAATCCCAGTTGCCTTGTTTTTCCCAACTATGTTATGTGTAAAACATAAAGAGAATTCTTAGATCTGCTGGGATGTGGGGTTGCTAGGGTGACTGCTAGAGAAAGTGAGCCTGGGACTATCAGAGATCAATAAGAACAGGGAGGCACTGGGGGCTAAAGTTAGAAATATTAAATCTTTGGACAAGACCCTTCTCTCTGAAGCTTAGAGCTCTAATTGCTTTTCTTGGTTTTATCTTTCAGCAATGGTTATCTTACACACGATCACCTTTTTTCAGATCATACATTTATTATCTTCCTCCCTTCTTTGTACTTCTTCAAGACAGACATGAGATGAGTAAAAATTCAGAACCATGAAAAAGGTGAAGCTCTTGGAAGTCAAATTCCATATCTCCTATTACCTTGTTATTGATCCCAAATTTCTCTTTGCTTGTTTCTTTCAAATTACCCCACTCAAGGAGAAGATAAATACCTCTCAGTGTCAAGCTATACTCCCTCCTACTACACAAAGACAGTCCTACTTCCATAAAAAATAATGGCTGAAAATGAAAACATAGTAAATATATGGCAAAAGTACATTTCCTTCTCTACTCAGTCCTTTCCTGTAGGAAGGAGGGGAAAGCAAATAAGGAGAAGGCATATCCACCACTCATAATCTCTGACCTAGAAGTGACTCATGCCAATTCCACTGGTAATTTATTATATGACCTTTCACAGACCCAAGAAGATTTGGAGATTATAATCTCTCCTGAGAACCTGCTTTTCATCTGCACAGGATTTAATCTATAATATAAATCATACATTGTGAACAGAACATAAGTGAATCCTGTTGGATAAAGAACTATGTACACATGACTTAAATGTTAGCATCAACATAATATAATGAATGTACAATAAAATCTATGGTCTTGTCATCCTATTCATCCAACTGACTCCACTTGGTTGATTAAGCCATGAGTTTACTGATTGTATACTTCTGATGTTGCCAGGCACTCTTGTAGGTCATGGAGATAGAGTAAGTTGAAGATAAAAATTTTATTAACTCATGCAGCTTATACCTTTGGAAGCATAAGTTAGAACTCAAGCATAATACATATGCATACTTCATGATGTAGCTTAACTAGAAAATATAAATTTATGAAGAAAATTTAAATGAGTAAAATTATAGGAAATATGAGAAATAGGATTTCTATAAGATGGTCATGGAGAACTACTGTTAAGTTGATATTTCAATATACTTGATAGTGCAATACACCTTCAGCTGGAGGATTACTGAAGCTGACATGTAGAAGGAGCAGAAACTTGAATGGTTAAAGCAATTTTGAAGGAAGACACTAAGAGGTAAGCTCATGAAGGTAATGGAGAGAAGGCAAAATGTATACTTGCTCAGCCTACATAAGGGCGTCAGTTTTCAATCTGAAGTAAAACAATCATTGGAAGATTGTGAAAAAAAAAAAGATATTCTAGGTGGTTTGTTTTGGAAAACACTAGAGCAAGGTAAGCATAAAAGCCTGTAGACCAGTTTGAAAGGCATGAAGATAATTCAAAAAGGTAATAACAGTGACTTATGTGATCTTTCTATTTCTTGACAAAATACATTTAATAGAATCAACTTTTTAAAAGGAAAGATTATTTTGGATTACAGTTATGAAGATTTTAACTCACTAATAACCCTTTAACAAATGGGCCAGTGTGGGTCATTAAGGATCCAAATACTGTACTTGGCCCCTTGACTACCATAGGCACGTGTCCCATCTCACCATGCAAAATTATCTCAGTCCATTTCCAAAAATCTTAACTCTTCCAGTACTATTCAAATGTCCAAGTCCCCAAAGTGTCTTTTGAGACTTAAGGTAGTAAGAATTCATGCAGCAGTGAATACAGTCTGTTTGTTTTCACCAACTTTATATGAAGAATAAAGAACTTATACTTTGACCAGAAAAGCAGCATGAAGATGCTGTCTTTTTTTATAGCCTATATTGTTAGGGCCTTTGCCCTATCAAGTAGCTGTAGTTGCTTGACCCAAAGTCCAGGTCCTCAATTCTATTCCATTGGTCTAGACTCCTGCTTTTATGCCAGTACCATACTACTTTTATTACTATGGCTTTGTAATAAGGCTTTCTGTCAGAGTATCTGGTGACTCACCAAAGGTTAGTGGTAAGACCCTACTGCTGAAGACACCATACGTGGTTGACACATAAAATGGAATGACATGGCTGGAAGCTGAAAGACCATCAGTTCCCAGACAGTCAGTGCGTCTAGTGCCAGAAGGTGCTACATGGGTGACTGCAGGAAAATGACCAATATCTGTCCAAGCAATTCATCGTCTAATGTACTTAGCAGAAAATAACATGACATTATGCTCACACAAGTGCAAGAGTGGCACGCAGCCACGGTGGGAAACCAACTGCTCTTGATTTGACTAACTGGTCCACTCAGTGGAATGTGACCCATAGCTAGAGCTGGGAAACATGTCAGAACCATATCTGAACATGAGCCCACTCTTTATTATCAAGCTACCACCATTCATGGGCTACAAGAGGGCCTACACATATTAAATTCTCTATAAAAAGTAAGGGTTATCCAATTTATCTGGTGAAAACTTTACTTTCCATTAGAGAATCTGCTTTTCTTTTTCAGATACATGCAGATCCTAAGGAGATAACCACCCCATCATACCTCAAAACGGTCCCAGCTGCATCTAAGAATAATTGGCGAAACAAGCAAGGGTGCTGTTTTCTTGGTGAACCAGGTGCAAGCACAAGGGTGAAGGAGATTGGCACAGAACAATCAACTCCTACCAAATCAGATATCCAGAGACACAGAGGCTCCCAACACCTCATCACTGAAACAGACCCAAAATGAACCCAACATAGCTCAGGGAAATTTTGTGGAAGAGGGGGCAGAAAGAATGTCAGAGCCACACGATGGGTCATGATACACAGAGACATTTCCCCTACCCATAACTGTGGGCTAGACTAACTCCACAGTGCATGACTCATATACCTCAACAAGGAGGGGCCAGGAGGAGGGAGTAGGACATGGACGAGCCTAACAATGGTACCAATTTGACTGTATTCACTGAGTACAAAACTAATTAATAAAAAAAAGGGAGAATGATGACTGAAAGGAGGGTATCATTGCTAAACAGAAAAGTGCCATTAAAAACAAGCCAAATACTTTATGTTGTGACATTAGGAGCTACTCCTGCAAAGCAATTCCAAAGACTTGTCCACATTATCTTACATATGGAGACATCTACCTTTAAGCTATCCATCACATTAAGATTATGTTGCTGATGTATGTGGTGGTGCAGTATGAGTCTATTCTGGACACATTTTACAAGTGGGGGCATAAAAATACTTGTTGAGGGCTGGAGAGTTGGCTTAGCAGTTAAGGTCCTTGTCTGTAAAGCCAAAGGACCAAGGTTCTATTCCTCAGTACCCACATAAAGCCAGATGCACATAGTTTTGCATGCATCTAGAGTTCATTTGCAGTGGCTAGATGCCCTGGCATCCTCATTCTCTCATTCTTTTGCTCTCTTTCTCTCCAACTCTCTCTTAAATAAATAAATAAGTAAAATGTTAAAAATAAAAAAATGCAAAAGAGAAGATGGTGACTGCCTAACTGTGCAGCACATCCGTGGGAAAGAAAGGCAAGACATTAAGGGTTCACTGGATCTTTTAGGGGAGAGAAATCTCCAATAGATTGCCAGTGGGAGGGCACAGAGAGGAAAAAACAAGGAATCGCTGATTCCCTCGTGTGTAGGTAGCCCACCCCTCCCCCTAAGCAGCCACTGTACCCACAGTCCCAGCTTCAGGAAACTGCCACAGTTCCTGTAGGAAAAAGGTCCCAGCCAACATAGTTCCACTTTCCTCACTGCACAGGGGCGATCACCCTGCTACCCCTGCCCATGAGTACACTTGGCCAGGCTACACCTGCTGGCCCATTGGAGCTCAGGCTCCTTTGATCCATTTGCCTGCCACATGTGAGCTGCCATGCAGATCCCTGCTTGTGCAATCTTAGCCTGTTTGGACCATTTGCTCACATACTGCTCTGGGTACTGCACATTTATGTGTGAGCCCAGTTCCATTGAAACTTCCCACGTGAGCTCAGGCTGTCTCTGTTGCTTGTGAAAGCTCAGGTGCCAGCCCCTCCCTCTCTGCCATGCTGGCCAACCACCATTGTCCTAGTGCGGGTAAGCTCAGACTGCTTCCAGGTCCCAGTGTTCCGCCATGCCAGAGTTTGGGCTGCTTTGGTGCTTGGTGCCTCAGTGTCCCTCCTAGCACGAGCAAAGACAGCTTTGGCACATTACCACGTGAGCACTCAGGCAACTTTGGCACCCTTCCCAGGCAGGAGTTCAGGTAGCTTTGGCAAATGAGAGCCATAGCCCAGACTGCTTGGCAAATGCCTCAGGCTGCTTCAGCTTCCCACTGTGCTTAAGCCCAGGATGATCCACCCACCTACATGCCCATACACTGTGATGGGCAGACCACAGCACAAAAGAAATAACATGAAAAATCACATGCAAGAAAATCCAGTTAGATCACCCAGTCCTACAACAAACATCCCTAATCAAAACAGAGAAGAGTCATTAGGATCAGAACACCAAAATGAAGCTATGAGCAAAGCAACCGTGACCAAGCTACTGGTACAACTTGCAGAAAAGCAACAAAGGACCAATAATCTTGTGGATACTGCCATCACTAGACTAGACCTAATAGATAAGAAAATGGAAGGAGTTCAAAGACAGTTAAGAGATATGAGGGAGAGTGAAGAAAAAGAGGACCTCAAAAATAAGTTGGCGATGCTAAATGAAGGATGAATTCCAAGAAGCGTCAAGAAAATCAGAAAATGATGTGAAAAGGGAGCTTAACAGAGAGATGGAAACTATACATAGAAATGTAGTAGAAAACGCAAACCTAAATGAACAAGTCTAAAATTCTGTAGAAGCTCTCAAGAATAGAGTCAGCCATGTGGAGGATAGAAACTCTGATCTGGAAGACAAGATGGAAGAAACAGTTCAAGAGTTCAAAAGTTTCAGTAAGTTCAAAAGTTTCTGTGAACAGAACATGAGAGAATTGTGGGATACCCTTAAATGTCCTAATATCAGGATGATTGGAATACCAGAAGGAGAAGAAATTCAGACAAAATGCATGGAGAATTTAACAAAATAATTGAAGAAAACTTCCCCAGTCTCTTAAAAGAAAGGCCCATTAAGATACAAGAAGCTAACAGAACTGCAAACAGACTGGACCGAAGGAGAAACTCTCCAAGACATTTTGTCATTAAGACTCTAAACATTGACACGAAAGAGAAAATCCTAAAAGCAGCTAGTGAAAAAGAGCACACCACTGTTAAAGGTAACACCATCAGAATTATTCCAGACTTCTAAATGGAAACCCTGAAAGCTAGGAGGGCCTGGAATGAAACACTGCAAAGTCTCAGAACCTATGGCTTCCAAACCAAACTCCTCTACCCAGCAAAAGTATCTCTCATAATAGATGGTGAAAGAAAAACTTTCCATGACAAAACTCAGCTTTACAATTATATGAACACAAAACCAAATCTACAGTGAGTATTTCAGGAAAATCTCCACAGAGAAGAATCAAATAAACAAACTCAAATGGCTACAAGAAGCAGATCACAAGAACCAAACTCAGAGAAGGCAAAAAAATTTCAAAGACCATGAAATCTCCAAACCATATATACCATCACAATATGGCAGGGATCAAATAAAATCTCACAGTCATTACCCTAAATATTAATGGCCTTAATTCACCCATTAAGAGACACAAGCTAACAGGATGGATCAAAAAATTAGACCCCTCAATCTGTTGTCTTCAAGAAACCCACCTCACCACTAAAGACAGACGCCTCATCAGGGTGAAAGGGTAAAAAACAATATCCCTAGTTTCTTAGTTTCTTAGTTTCAGCTGGGGCCCTTTTGAGGTATGATGGGGTGGCTCTCTCCTTAAAAACAAAAGAAAAGTATCCCAAGCAAATGTGAATAAGAAACAAGCAGGCATATCGGACAAAATAGACTTCAAACAAAAAATAATCAAAAAAGACAAAGAAGACCACTTCCTACTTATCAAGGGAACGATCCATCAAGAGGATATTACAATCAGAAATCTGTATGCACCAAACACAGGGACAATAAAGTTCATAAAACAAAACCTACTTGACAATAAAACAGAAAAAACCATCAACACCATCATAGTCGGAGACTTCAATACACCATCATCAGTAATAGACAGATCATCCAAACAGAAACTCAACAGGGAAGTAAAAGAGCTCAACAAAACCATAGATCACTTAGACCTAACAGAAATCTAGAGAACTTTCCATCCCAAATCCACAGACTACACATTCTTCTCAGCAGCCCATGGAACATTCTCTAAAATAGATCATGTACTGGGCCACAAACCTGCCTCCATATATTTAGGAAGATTGACATAATTCCCTGCATGACATCAAATCACAATGCTATATTGCTAGAAATTAACCACAAAAGACCCACCAAGAATCCCAACGGCACTGGGAAACTGAACAGCACACTTTTAAACAATAAATGATTAGTGGATGAAATAAAAACTGAAATTGCAAAATTTCTAGAAATGAATGATGATGAGAACACATTGTACAAAAACTTATGGGCCACAATGAAGGCAGTACTCAGGGGAAAATTCATAGCACTCAATGCCTTCATAAAAAACACAGAGAGATTCCCAAATCAATAACCTAACCATCCACCTAAAGGCACTGGAAAAGCAAGAAAAATCCAACCCAAAAATCTCCAGAAGGAAATAAATAATGAAAATCAGAGCAGAAATTAATGAATTGTATACTGAGAAAACAATTAAGCCAATGGACAAAAGAAAGAGCTGGTTCTTTGAAAAAATAAACAAGATTGACAAACCCCTGGCCAATTTGATCAAGCAAAAAAAAGAGATGCTTCAAATTAACAAAATTCAAAAAGGAAAAGGAGATATCACAACAGACATAAGTGAAATTGGGAGAATCATCAGGACTTATTTCAAAAACCCCTATGCCACAAAACTGGATAATGTGTAGGAGATGGATAAATTCCTTGACACATACCATCTATCAAAGCTAAACTCAAAGCAGATTAATCTCCTAAACAAACCTGTCACACTCATTGAGATTGAAAAAGTAATAAAAACCACCCAAAAAAGAAGAGTTCAGGACCAGATTGTTTCTCAGCTGAATTCTTTCAAACCTTCATGGAATAAACCAAACCAAACTTCCTCAAACTGTGCCACACAATTGGAGAACAGGGAAAGTTACCCAACTCCTTTTATGAAGCTAGTATCACCCTAATTCCTAAACCAGGCAGAGATGCCACAAGGAAAGAAAAGTAATAGCCTATTTCCTCAATGAACTTAGATGCAAAGATCCTGAACAAAATCCTCACAAACCGAATCGAACAACACATCAAAAGCATTATCCAATTTTTTTCACCAAGTGGGATTCATCCCAGGAACACAGGGGTGGTTCAACATATCTGTCAATGTAATACACCACATAAACAAGGTTAAACACAAAAACCACATGATCTTTTCAATAGATGCAAAAAAGGCCTTTGGCAAAACACATCACTTCATGATCAAAACATTGGAGAGAATTGGCATGGTTGGTTCATATCTTAACATAATAAAGGCAAATAATACTTAATGGAGAGAGACTGGGGGAATTGAGATCAGGAACAAAACAGGGGTGTCCACTCTCACCTCTGCTCTTCAATATAGTACTGGAAGTCCTTGCTGAAGCAATAAGACAGGAAAAAGAAATAAAATGTATACAATTTGGAAAGGAAGAATTTAAGTTAGCTCTGTTCGCTAATGACATGATTATATATGTAAGAGTACCGAGAGACTCCATCCCACAACTCCTGAAGGTGATTAACTCCTGTAGCAACGTAGCAGGATACAAAATCAATGCACAAAAATCAGTAGCCTTTCTATATGCAAATGACAAAGATACAGAGAAAGAAGTAAGGGACATGGTCCCATTTTCAATAGCAACAACAACAAAAAAAATAGCTTGGAATAACATTAGCCAAGGAAGTGAAAGATCTATACAATGAAAACATAAAAACACTCAAAAAGGAAATTGAGGAGGACCTGAGAAAATGGAAAGACCTCCCATGTTCCTGGATAGGCAGAATTAACATTGTGGAGATGGCAATCCTACCAAAGGCAATATACAGCTTTAATGCAATTCCAATTAAAATCCCAACAATGTCCTTCACAGATATAGAAAAAATGATCTCAAATTCCATACAGAAAGGCAGAAGGCCTCGCATATCCAAACGTATCCTCAGCAAAAGAAATACCTCTGGAGGCATTACCATACCTGATCTAAAGTGAGGAAGGATGAAACACGGGCAGAAGACATGATACGCAGAGAAATAAACAAGTCCAGTTGGAGAAATCCCAAGAAGTTAACTTGTCTTCACTTCCAACTCTTTTTCTGCTTTTTTGTTTTTATTATTATTATTATCAAGATGTTTCATATGGATACATCATGTGTTGGTTATTATTATTAACAAGATTTTTAGTATATATACATACAAATATCCATACAAACATTGTCACCCTCTTTTTCCTCATTCCTGCCCCTTTCTGTTGGGGACACTCCTCAGTGGGGTTGCAGGTATTTCATATGGGGTTGTAGTATAGGCACTGTGGGAGCAGTAGTCAGTCATTTTGGGGGAGAAGGAATACCTCTGGGCATGATGTTTCAACCTGTGGTTCTTACAATCATTTTACCCCGTCTTCCACAAAACCCCCTGAGCTGTGGAGGGTGAATTTTAAGTCTACTTCAGTGATGAGCTCTTAGGAGCCTCTGGATCTCTACTCTGGTAGGTGTTGAGTATCCTCTGGGTCTGTCTCCTTCATGCTGGTGCTGATTATCAGGAGCAGCATGGAAGCAGCACTCTTTCTGGTCTCCCCATTCCTCTGTGGATTCAGCTGTGGCTTGGCTGAAGTGAGGAGTAGTTTATCTCCTCTGGTCTTTCTCACTTCTGAAAAAGAAGAACAGAGTCTCCAATGGAGAGTGAAGTCAGCATAGTTTAAATGGTATAAGCATTTTTACTTTAGGGAGAACTTGATGCACATAAACCCTCTTTTAGACAATGAATAGTGAGAGCTTGACACTGGAGAACATAATCATTAACTCCATAGGATTCTGATCTGAGTCCCAATTCCAGATATGGGTTCCTTTACACTGAGCAGATCTCTTAGCCAATCAGAAAGCTATTGGTTACCCACTGAGGCAGTGTGCCACTATTGCACTGGCAATTACATTGTGTCAGGGTGTTTGCTTCTGAGCAGCTTAGACCTCTGGCTGCTCAGACTGTTGTTGGCCATTCCCTACTCCCATAGCTCATGTAGTGCTTTCCAGCACTAAACAGGCTAACTGACTGGGGACTGGCTTTTTTTCTGAATTGCAGCCAAGTCTCTCCAGCTCTATGTCAGCAGCATATTGTGTTTTCAGCAATATGGTCTTAGTTTTTGCCTCAAGCAGGTAATCAAGTGCTTTGACAGAAAGCTGTCTTGATTTGAGGATCTAGGTCTCTCCAGTCAACAGCTCTATGTGGGTATCAACCAATCTCTGTTTTTGTTTTTTTTATTAGTTTTAGAAGGTGTTTTTTGTGGCGGTTAATTTTTGTAAATTTTGGTAGGACTCCCAGGGTTTTGTGATTTTATGGTGGGCTTGTAACCAACTGGGGGAGCAGTGACCTGACTCTTTTTGTGGGGTTTGTACCCCACCTTGGTTGTTTTTAGGTATCTTTTGGGGAGGGGAGGCAGAGCCAACACAGAAAGAACGGTATTAACTTTTATGTAAGTTAGGTTTGACTTTTAGGGAATTTAGAAGTGGTTAAAAGGGATCTTTTTTTGTGGTGTTATGTCTTGTATTTATGTTGGTGTCTATATTGTACTTATATATTTGTGAGTTAACATGTATAGGTTTGAAATTTATGTAGTTTTTGTTGGAGGGGAGTCATTTAGATTATTTTAAGTTTAGATAAGTGTTAATAAGGGAGGAGATATGGGGCACACCCGCTAACTAGGGTGAAGGTTTGGCACCTAGGCCAGGGGGCGGCCACAGGGGGCGGTTACAAGGTAGGTTTTGGTCTTTAAGAGCCAGGCGATGGTAGTGTATTTGAATTGGTTGTGTTGTCAATCTCTGGTACTGGGAGTTACAGGTCAGAGACAAAAAAAAAAAAAAAAAAAAAAAAAAAAATTAAGCTTAGGTTTCATCCCACCCTCACTGCAGCCCTACTTTTTGGGTGCTCCCCCCTTACTCTTTTGGAGGGTTATAATTTTTAGGCTACCTCCAAAGATAAAGGTTTCTATGGTATCAGCTCATTTTGGATTTAATTTTGTGTTTGTTTCACCCTTCCCCTTCTCTTCGCTTCCCTCCAAATCCTTGTATCCCTATTGTCTGGGCCTTAAGTTGCCTGTCAGGTATGACACTGAGTCCCAACATCCAACTGTTTATGCAACTCGTACATTCCATACACTGCGCTAGACACTGGGCACTTAAAGGGGAACAAGTCACAATTGCCATCCATGACAAATTTGTAGTGAGATGAGAGAATTCTTTTGAAAGGGGCAAAATGTTCTAGCACAAATTGCTTAAGAATTTTTCACTTCCTCTGCTTAATTTTAGCTTCTTGAGGGAATCAAACATTAGTGCATCATAATACTTGGAGTTTGTAGCTGTTGTTTAGAAAATGTTTTCAAATCTACTTGTGGTTTTACCATTTCAAAAAGAAGACCAGAATATAGCTTGTGCCCATAGCTGAGAAGCTCTGATCTAAACCTATTGTCAAGGGAGAGTGTAAGACTTACATCTAGAACTCACTTGTGGAGGGAAAGTCCCATGCTTTGTGTGTTTTACTATGCCACTTTGGCTATAATTATGCTCTTTTCAAAAGAGTTTAAATTGTGCAAAATGATACCAGAGTCATATGACAGTAAATGTTATATAGCAAATTACTTAAAGCACAAGCTTAGCTACAAAATGTTGAGAGAAAGATGAAGTAGGCATGTAAGTTACCCTTAACATCAGTGTCAAATACATTTATAATAGTGGAATTTCAGATGCTGAGCATAACACTTATGTTGCTAGTCAGCATCTTCTGTGGTGCATTGGAGAAAAGCATGTCAGTCATTCTTAATAGTCTCTGGAAAACCCTAACCATGTCTCCACCAACACTCTTCTATAATGGTTACATGATAAGCCCCACTGTGCCACACAGTAAATCAGGGAGTTCTACAGCTATGTTACACGATAAGCCTTGCTATATTGAACAGTAAATCACAGAATTCCTCAATAAAGTTAGACACTAAAACTCCCCAGCTTACTTATTTATTTTTTTCTTCATGGTATTATCTCCCAGTGGTGTGTGAAGGTCAGCAATATGGCTTCTGTTTGGCTGTCTCTCTTTATCCCTTCTGCATACACAATTCTGGATAACATACCAAATCTCTCCTATCACCACTGAAGAGTAATGAGTATTATACTTGACATAAACCTCCAGAAGCCTCAGAAGTAGGTTTGGAAGGATATATTTATTGACAGCGATGGGAATGTGAGGTACAGAAAGGGATGCATAGTGAGAAGCAGCAAAAATCAAAACATTAATGGACCATTTGTTCCGGAAGAATCAATGGAACATAGATCATAGGAACATCAATGGAACTTATCAAATGATAATTCAATGATTATAAAGTATTACATTATCAAGATGAAATTATATTTTCCTAAAGACATTTCAATATTATTTAATGCATAGTGCCAGGGTGCTATATAATAGACCCTGAGAACAGAGAGATCAGTTTGTCCTCTCTTCCCACCTCCTGTCCAAGACAGAGTGAGACTCAGAAATATTTAACTATCGTGCTTCATAACAGGAAACATGAGGTCTCTTTTGAATCTTCAGACTAGTAAGGCCTGTTATCACAATATTCTGTTTACATTTTGAGATAGATTTCATTCTATTCAATTGTAGACACACAAAACTCACATAAATACATATGGCATCATAAAATAAACACGGCATACCGAAATATGAAATGGAAAACTGTATACACTCAAGCCTTACTATGTCTCAATACAAGTATCAATTTTAAAAATGAGACATGACATCTAGCTTCTCAGAAAAGATTTTTAAGCAGAGTAATGCACTGACTATCCACATTACTAAAACTTCCCTGCCACAGAAAATAGCCTACTGCACATTTATAAAGATATTATTATCATAAATAATTAAGCTTAAGCAACACCAGTAAAAATAAAGAACTACAGTACATCTTGTATTTTGTAGGTTCCTTTTTATTTGATGAAGTTAGTTTTGATTCCTATTTACTTAAATACTAACTTCCTCAAATTGGCAACTCACATTTTTTCTTCTCTCAGTTGTCAATTAATTTAATAAGGACATATTGTGTGGGAAAATGATATTATGTAAAATATAGTTAGTGTAAGAGTAGGAGAAAGAAACTTGAAAGGAATTAAGTTTGAAATATTTAATTGTAGGAAAATTTTACCTACAGTCTGTGTGTGTGTGTGTGTGTGTGGTTTTCATTTCTTTATTAGAATCCTTTGGATATTTATTCAGTTTTGGTATAAGTCCTTAGGTTTATTTCCAAATATTGTACTGTATTTTTTTTTCTTCTGGAAAAATGTGCTTAATTCCAGCGACCCACATGCAGAAAGCATTATGATTGAGAGAAATGTATCAGCACAAGGATTCAACATTATAATTATATATTTATCTGAGTTTTGAGAATGGCTGGAAGCTCATAATTGAAAGAAAAAAGGCTCTGGAGATAATTTAGCCATTAAGGCACTTGCCTGCAAAGCCAAAGGACCCAGGTTTGATGGCCCAGGACCCACGTAAACCTGCACAAGGTGGTGCATGAGTCTGGAGCATGTTTGCAGCTGTCGGAGGCCCTGGTAAGCCAATTCAGTCCTTCTCTATCTGCTCTTTCTCTCTCCAAAATAATTAAAAACAAAAAATATTTTAAAAGAAATATCCTGCTTATCGGATATTTTATTAAAATGACCTGAGCTATTTGCATATAATATGTATCATTGATTTTCAACTGTTCTTGGGTCACATTTTTGCATGTGGTCCAACTGATATGCCGGGATACTATGTTTAAATGAGTGTCGCCCAGAGCCGCAGTATTAACACTAAATCTGAAAGTCACATTAACCGCTTTAGAGGTCAGTACTTCTACCTCCATGAATGGGTGATCCAAATGAAGTGCGTTAGTTAGCATAGGCATGTGCCTGTTACAAAAGCTATTTGCCTTCTCTCACAGGAATCCATTTACCATGTGATTCCCCGCGTCACCTCAGGACAAAGAAGAGAGTCCCCATCAGCAAGAAGACTCTCTTCAGATTCAGCCTGCTGACTTTTAAGACTCAAAACTATAAGAAATACAACACAAATGCATGCACATGTGTGCGCATGCACGCACACACGTTATCTAGTGCTGGACATGATAGTTTACACTTGTAATGTACTTGACGAGATTTTAGAAGGGAATTTTGTGTTCAAGCCCTATCTGAGCTGGAGTGAGTTTGAGGCCAGCCCTGGATTAGTGATAATCTGTCTCTAAATAAAAAAATAAATAAATAGTAAACTAAGATAAGTTTCCTGGCCTCAGATTTTTCTGCTACAGAAACATAAAATGGACTGAGAAAAAAAGAAATTGATTTTGCTAATCACTAAGTTAATAAAAGTCAGAGTAAGGATTAAAATTAGATTTATCTAGCCAGCAAGCCTGTGGCTTTTCATATATGATAATGGGTACCCACTGTGAGAAGGCTTGACCAGTCTCCATCTGAGCAGATCAATCCACATAAAAATTACTACTGTCCTCCAGCGGCATGTAGGAACACCATTTGCTTTCTTTCGGAAGTGGGCTATTTCCTTCAATTATGTCAAAAAAGTGAGTGGAATCAGGGGAGTTATTACCTCATGATACTATAAAATACTTGGTGTATAAACAGTGAAATAGGAAACAAACTAACAAAAAAAAAACAAGCAAGAAATCATATGGATTGTGTTCATTTTGCTGAGGGATAGGTGCTTTTAACTAATTAAAATCCTTTTTAGGAGAGTGGTGTTTAGAATCCTATCTGTATTCAGATTTGGATTATTTCCTCAACCATGAGATTAGGATGAGAATATGGAAAGCATGATAGAAATTGGTTGTTGTTTTACAAATTCATATTTTGATGGGCTAGTTTATTCACCCACATGCAATGCAGATTCTCTTTTGCATGTACCACTAGTTAAAAAGTAATTGTTAGGACACTCTTAGGACTGGGCTAGCATCCACTTGATATGGATGGTATGCTCTTGGGGGTATTTTTGAAAGCTCATCAGCAGTTGTGGAATTGGGAAATGAAGGTTAGTAGATGTCTTTTTATTTCAAGTCTCATTTTCCTCATTGAAACCTCATAAGCTTAGTGATGTCAGGCTTATAGGGAGGGTTTATATACTTGACTATTTTGGCAGTTCAGTGCAAAGCCCTTCCTTAGGAGAGATGAAGTGAAGTGAGGTGAGATGAGGTGAAGGGAGCATGTGGCCCTTATATTTCCTCTACTATAGGGATTAGCTTCCAGGTGAAGTCTTTGGTGTCTTCTGAAGGAGAAATTCCTCAAAGGTTCTATTATTTCATTGAAGTAAGTTTTCCCTGACAAGACCAAGGCAAACATTCGTTCTGTTGAAGAATGTGGACTTGGTTCTATCAGGAGAACAAAGCATACTCATGTGAAGGTCCTGAGAGGTGGTACAGGAGGCAGACAGGGAAACCTGTGTCTGTCCCTGGTAGGTGATAGGATTGCTGCTCGGAGTAGTGTAGTCTAGCACCTTTTGGTTGTGTATGTGTGCAATCCAAATGTCTAGGGAACATCCAGCATTTTGGTAAACATTCTTCAGAAGGTTTCAAATGACAAAAATTTCCTTTCAAGCCATCACATATTTTCTTCATATTGCCATATTATTTTAAGCAGAAATACTATTTTATGCCTGGAAACCATCTGATATATTTAGTTTACTTAATGTCATCTTATGCATCTCCATATACATTGCCTGTATATGCTATAGTGTGGTGGTCAAGTACTAATCAACTACAACTATATTAATATGTTCAGTGTCACTTGCAAAAATGACCTATTTTCTCCTCTATGGGGTTATTTTCCCTTTTTCTGTTGTATTCAAGATTCTATTAAAAAGCCTTGGTTGAACTCCCTCTCATGGCTGTAACTTCTAAGTTCCATAGTATTACTATCAAGAACTGGCATGCAGTCCTTGTTACTGACAGTTTCTGCTGTTGTCTTGATTTATGTGAGTATTTTTCCAAGAATGTTTTGTAAGACCAGTTTCTATTCAATAACTGTGCCTGGGCTGGAGAGATGGCTTAGTGGTTAAATGCTTGCCTGTGAAGCCTAAGGACCCCGGTTCAAGGCTCGATTCCCCAGGACCCATGTTTGCCAGATGCACGAGGGGGCGCACGTGTCTGGAGTTTGTTTGCAGTGGCTAGAAGCCCTAGTGCGCCTATTGTCTCTCTCTCTCTCCCTCTTTCTCTATCTCTCTGTCACTCTCAAATAAGTAAAAATAAACAAAAAAATGTTTAAAAATAACTGTGACTGATTCTTTCTCTTATAATTCTATTCTTTCCCCAGAATGCAGAGCAGTAGATGCTCAATCCATGCCCATGTTTGAAAATTTGGGCTAAAAGCAAACTGAAAGCCAATTAAGGAAGTTAATGTAAACATACATAGTAATGACTAAGCTTGATTTTTATAGCTCTGAAGATTGTGTCATATTATTTCAAATTTGCTTATGAAGGAGACAAACAGGCAGGATCCCATTCACACAGTCCACTTGATTACCCACAAGTAAGGGGGCTTTGCTTATTTTATTGCCCTCTAGATTCTGCATGTGCAACATTTCCTTGCCAATAATATATTTGTAACCAATCTGCAATGATTAATTTTAAAAGCAAATCCTTGAATCTATGTAGAAGTGATTTGATACTTGTGTCTCAAAGTTTTGGGTCTGGCAACTTTTGACATATATGTCATGTGAAAGTAGGTAACGCTGGTCTGTCCTTACCTGAGACATGAAACACAGGTTAAGTCTAAATAGCAGGCTAAGTATCCAAAGAATTTTCTGTCCTATCATGAAATACAACACAAATATATTCAGCTTTGTGTTTACTTTGGTCAGTGTTTTAACCAAAATAATTCTTAAGAACTTTCAAAGGATATTATTAGATGCTTTGTTTGTTTTTTTTTCTTCTTGCTTTGACTGTTTGTTGAAGTGTGCTGTGATCAAATGTCTTTGGGCAATGCTGATTTAAACAATGTTTCTAACACAGACCCCAATGCTCCAGAGACAGATAGAATATAAAGCAATTCCCAGCAGGATTTAGACTCAGATCCTTCTCACAACACCTCAGCAGATTAGACATCCACAAAACACTCTTAATTATATAATCTTGAATGAAGTAACTCCTCTTTTTAGGTCTATAAAGTAGCTGTGGGTATGTTTGATGGTTTATAAAATTAAAGTGTTATCAAGAATGTATCCTCAAATAAATTGGAGGGATAGAACCAGCAGTAGGACTCTAGGTATAGTGTGCATGTCTGGGTTTTCTATGCTTATAATTTTTTATGCTTACCTGAATGTTCTGTTCTTTACTGAAAAGTTATCTTCATTTCATCTGGCTTCCTGATTATGAATGCAACAGCTCAGTTATATCTTAGCTACTTTCCCATATTTGGCAATGGCAAGCACTTTCTTTGGAGTGTGGTCTTTCCTTCTCCTGGTATAATTCTAATGGGCCTATAATATACAACAAAGAGTGTGGACAGTGACTGGAGCATGCAAAATTATGGTTTACATTCCCCTTGCCAGTAATTAGGCTATGGAGACACAAGGTCTAAGTCATAACAACCAGAGTTCTTTCCAAAGCTCTTTTGACTTGGACCTGGGAGAGAGGGGGTTTCCATGCCATGTTCTAGATGTTGGAAGAGTGGAGATATAATGCTATATATGGTTGCTCAGCAATATCACCTACATAGGAGAGACTAAGGCTTTTAGAGAATAAATGCAATAAGGTCAGACAAAGGAAGAGAAAGAGAAGGGAAAGAGTAGCAAGTGAGAAACAGAGAAGAGAGATTTTCTGAATCCCTATTTTAGGTCATATCTGAAGAATTAATCACCTTGGATTTCTCAGTTATATGAGTCTATGTATCTTTTCTTTCTGTTTAACTAATTTTATTGTCTAGAAATAGAAATAAGAAAAAGCTCGCTACTCAAATGTTACAATATGTTGGAGAATAACACATTCTTTTGTTGTTTTGCTGACATGTAAGTAGTAAGTGTGTGACAAAAGACTGTAAACATTTTTATATTTTTATAATTTATTAGCACACAAGTAATTAGTTTTCATTATGGTGTTTTCAAACACATTTTTGTTTCTCTCTGTAGCTCTTTACCCTTTCTTCCCCTTTGTGTCCTTGCCATCTTAACCTCCTTTCTGCTTCCATATTACATGTTTTCTTTTGTCCTTTCCCTCATTCTTGTCACCTCTTGTTTCCCTTTCATCATCTCCTGTCTCGAATGATAACCTATACTCAGTTTCATATACCTTTATTTACAAGCATACTAACATTAAAAGTTAGGATTCACATATGAGAAATAACATGTGGGTTTGGTTTTTCTTGGTGTGTTACATCACTTGGTATTACTTGGTATTAATCTTTACAATTCCACCCATTTTCCTGAAAAGTTAAAAACTTACTATTTCTTTAAACCTGAGTAAAACTCCTCTGTGTATGTGTTCAGATGTTGTAAGACTTTAAGTACATAAAATACTCTTAACAATACAAACAATGGAGAAAAAGATATAATCTAATTTCCTAATTTTGTCAGTGACGACACTGAGGCACAGAACACGGAGACAACTTGTCTAGAAATGGTCTGCTGCTGGGACTAACTAAAATTTCTGTTCCTATTCCTCATAACAACATTTGTTAATTTTCTCCCCATTCTGTTTAAAAGCAATGAAGAACACACTAGGACATGGCCCAGTGTATAAGAAAATAGTTTATGCCAGCAGAGATAATATTAGAATAGGAAACTTGGGTTTGAATCCCAGCTCACCCATATCCTTAGGTGAATTCTTTAACCCTCACTGGCCTTACATTGATATACATTGATTATACATATGCTATATTCTCAAAAGATGATTTTTGTTTTTGTTTGTTCCTCCTCACCCCTTTCCCACTGATACCACAAAAACCTTTATCCTTAGAGATAGCCTAAAATATATAACCCTCAAAATGAGTAAGGGGGAGTGTCAAGCCTTCACTTTGGCTAAAAGAGGGGTTACATACATCAAATTCTCCTGAAATTAATAATGCTTATACCATTTAAACTGTATTGACTTCACTCCTCATTGGAGAATCTGTTCTTTTTCAGAAGGTAGCCAGACTAGAGGAGATAAACTACCCCTTGCAGTTCACCACTCACTTTGCACCAGAGTGTAGGAGACTGATCCTGAGGACACTCAACACCTACCAAAGAAGAGGTACAGAGGCTTCTAAGAGCCCATCACTGAAGCAAACTTAAACTCACCAACCATGGCTCAGGGAATTTTGTGGAAGAGGGGGCAGAAAGATTGTAAGAGCTACAGGTTGAGACATCATACTCAGAGGCATTTCTCCCCCTCAGAATAACTGACTACCTGACTACTGATCCCACAACACAAAAACTACAACTCCATGGGGATACCTGCAACCCTACAGAGAATCATCCCCAATGGCATGGGGGCAGGGATGAGGGAAAAGAGGGTACCAACCCATAATGTTTTATGGATGTCAGTAGGTATATACACTAAACATCTTGTTAATAATAATAATAAACATAAAAGAGAATTTTTTTAAATAAAAAGCACTTTGTGCCTGGTCCCAGCAGGTCCCCTGTGGCTGGCTTGGGCGCTTGGACCCTGTGAGCTTCCTGTGAAAGTAGGCCCCTTGCTCCACCTTCCTAAATAAAGTGCCCCTAGGTGCCCACTTCCCTGATACTCTGCACTGGAGGGTCCATGCAGCATGGAGTGAGTAGGCCACATCCCTGTTCCCCAGCTCCTCCTAGTTTCCTGGTCCCAGTAGGACCCCTGCACCTGGCTTGGGGAAGCTTCATCCCTTTTTGGGTACTGTAGAAGCAGGCCTTTTGCTCTGGTGTCCTGGCCGGCCCCTGGGAACCAACATCCCTATTTTCCTGAATCAGATTGTGTAAGGCCACTGTGGGAGCTTGCCTCTAGCCTCTGAATCTCCAGCTTCTTGGCTCTTTGTTTCCCAACCTGTGATCCCCAGGTCCTGAAGAGTATGTGCAAGTGGATTGAGTAGACCCGAGCTCACAGCTCCCCAGGTATCTTTGTTGTATCTGCATTCTCCACAATCTTCACATCTGTGGTTACAACCACATGATAAACCTATAAATAAATGTGGTTCACATTTAAAACAGAACACCCTCTGAAGATCCTGCAAGGACAAAAACTTGCTTCCTTCTCAATAGAATAAAATGTCTCCCCAAGATGGGTAGATCATAATGCAAAAACGTTAATGAAAGTCAGAAAACAGAGATCTCCACCAAGGATGACGAGTCACACAATGGAAGCCTCCAATGAAATCACAGAGAAACCAACAATTCAACCCAAAAATGAAATCACAACAACCAAATAGACCCTGATAAAACTCTTTGGGCCTGGGTAGCAGAATTCAGCTAGTCCTTATGCCAGTAGCCCAGTTCCAACAAAGTCTTCTGCAATCTTTAGACTGGAATTTCACCCTAAGATCCATACAGTGACACTCTCTCCAGCCAGGTGGCTGCAGATGCAAGTTATAAACTAATAAAATGCTGAATATATTGGGAGCCATCTATTCAAGTGACCACAACATACAAAGACAATCCCATCAGAATTCCCTCAATTTCTCAATGGAATCCCTGAAAGCCAGAACAGTCTATAATGAAACACTTCATTGTCTAAAAAACTATGGCTTTCAACCCTAGCTACTCTACCCAGCAAAAGTATTGCTCATAGTAGATGGGGAAAGGAAAACTCTCCATGACAAAAGTTAATTCCATGATTATATGAGCATGAAGCCAAACCTACAGAGCAAACTCTGGGAATACTCCACACAGAAGAGTCAAGCAACTAATCTCAAGAGCCAACAAGAAGGGTATTGCAATAAACAAACATAGACAGCCTCAAAAAGAAAGTACCAAACCCTGTTAAACATCTCATCATGGCAGGAATTAATTCAAACCTCACAATAATAACCTCAAAGATTAATGGTTTTTAACTCACCCATCAAAAGACACATGTTGTCAGGGTAGATCAAGAAAATGGACCCTTCTATCTGCTGTTTTCAATAAACACACCTCACCATTAAAGATAGGCATCTACTCAGGTTGAAAGGATGGAAAATGATATTCCAAGCAAATGGAAAGAAAATAAGTGGGGGCTGCTATATTAATATCAGATAAAATAGACTCCAAACCAAAAAATAGTCAAAAAGGACAAAGAATGGCATTTCTTGCTCATCAAGGGAATGATCCAACATGAGAACATCAGAATCATAAATCTACATGCACCAAACACAGGTGCACTGAAGCTTATAAAACAAAAGCTACTTGACAACAAAACAGAAATAAACACCAACACCATCAGAGTCAGAGACTTCAATACCACCCTATCATCAATAGACAGATAATCCAACAAAAAATCAACAGGGAAATAATAGAGCTCAATAACACCATAGATCAACTAGACCTAATGACATCTACAGAACTTTCCACCCCACCTCTAAAGAATACACATTCTTCTCAACAGCCCATGGAAGCTTCTCCAAAATAGACTATATATTAGGCCATAAAGCATAATACTATAACATTATACTAATAATATTAATACTATAATACTAACAAATAAATACATAAGTTCAGGAAAATTGAAGCCATTTCCTGCATCATACCAGATCACAATGCTTTAAAGCTAGAAATTAAAATCAAGAGACATATTAAGAATCCAAAAGCTACTGGAGACTAAACAACATGCTTTTAAACAATGAGCGGGATATGAAAGAAATCAAAAAAGAATTTGTAAAATTTCTAGAATTGAATGATAATGAAAACACAACCTACCAAAACTTACAGGACACAATGAAGGCAATCCTAAGGGGAAAACTTATAGCACTAAGTGTCTTTATAACAAAGACAGAGATATCCCAAATTAATAACCTAACTGTCCACATAAAGACACTGGAAACAAAAAAAAAAAAAAAAAAAAAAAACAAGAAAACATAACTGTAAGAACTCCAGGTGGAAAGAAATAATCAAGATCAGAGCAGAAATTAATGAGATGGAAACTAAGAAAATAATTTTTTTTAAAAAATGAACCAAAGAGCTGGTTCTTTGTAAAAATAAACAAGATTTATAAAACCGCTAGTCAATTTGATTAAGCAAATGAAAGAGAGATTTCTAACAAAATCAGAAATGAAAAAGGAGAGGTCAAAATAGATATCAGTGAAGTTGGAAGAATCATCAGACCATACTTCCAAAAGCCTTTACTCCACAAAATTGGATAATCTGGAAGAAATGGATAAATTTCTAGATACATACCACCTAACACAACTAAACTTTGAGAAGATTAGCTCCTAAAGAAATCTATGATGTCCATGGAGATTGCAAAGGTAATCAAAAACCTCCCCGCAAAGAAAGGTCAATGACTGGATGGCTTCTCAGCCAATCCTATCAAACATTCATTGAAGAATGGAAACCAATTTTTCTCAAACTGTTTCCCATAATCAGATACCAGGGAATCCTCCCCAAGTCCTTTCCTGAAGCTAGCATCCCCATAATATGAAAACCAGACAGAGATGCAACAAAAAAACTATACACATATCCCTGATGAATTTAGATGAAAAGACCCTGAACAAAATCCTCACAAACCAAATTCAACACACATCAAAAGCATTATCCACCTTGATCAAGTAGGCTTCATCCTAGAGATGGAGAGATAGTTCAACATATGGAAACTGGTCAACCTAATACACCACATAAATAAACTTTACTATAAGAAACACATGATCATCTCAATTGATGCAGAGGAGGACTTTGACAAAATACAACACTACTTCATGATCAAAACACTGGAAAGAATAAGCATGGTGGGTTTATGTCCAACACAATAAACAGTATATATAAAGCACCCTGAGCCCAAATAATACTTAATGGGGAAAGACTCAAGGAGTTCAGGTTGAGATTGGGAACAAGACAGGGCTGCCCACTCTCACCATTTCTCTTCAAAATAGTACTAGAAGTCCTAGCCCAAGCAGTAAGATAGAAGAAAAGGTATACACATTGGAAAGGAAGAAGTTAAATTAGCCCTGTTTTCAAATGAAATGCTCCTGTATATTAGTGACTGTATCAGACAGCTTCAGGTTCGCTGAGATGAACTTCCAGACCAGGCACAGTTATGGAGGAAGGGATTTATTGAAGCTTACAGATCCAGGGGAAGTTCCATAAAAGCAGAAGAAACTGGCCTGCCTTCACAGGCCCAAGCAGAGAGAGAGAGAGAGAGAGAGAGAGAGAGAGAGAGAGAGAGAGAAGTACAAGCCTAAAGGTCAAAAGCCACAGCACACTTCAGGAACTCCAGCTAGGCACACTTTGCATATCTTTAGATTGTAATCTGAAATCCACCACCACACCTTAAGATCCACCCAGTGACCTTGCCTCCAGCCAGGTGGCTAGAGATGCAAACTACAAATAAGCAACTGAATATATTGGGGGCCATCTATTCTATTCAAACCACCACAGTGACCCAAAAGTCTCCATCTCAAAACTTGTAAAGATGATTAATTCCTTCAGTATAGTGGTGGGATTAAAAATTAATGTACAAAACAAGTAGCCTTTCGATATACAACGGACACATATAAAGAGAAAGAAATCAGTGAGTCTGTCACATTTTCAATAGCAAAAAATTAAATACCTTGGTATAATACTAACAAAGGATGTGAAAGACCTATATAATGAAAACATAGAAAATTCAAGAAAGAAATTGACGAGGACTTGAGAAGATGGAAAGACCTCCCATGATCTTGGATAGGTAGAATTAATGTTGTAAAAACAGCAATTCTACCAAAGGCAATGTACAGATTTAATGAAATACCAATAAAAATAGCAGCATCATTCTTCACAGAGATTAAAATTGATCTCAAAATTCATATGGAATGGCAGCAGGCATTGGATATACAAACATATACTCAGCAAAGAAAACACCACCATAGGTATCACTACACCCGATCTAAAGCTATATTACAAAGCCATAGTAACAAAAATAGCATGGTTCTGGAATAAGAATAGAAACATAGACCAATACAACATAATTTAAGATCCAGACCCTAGGTCAAGTAACTACAGCTACTTGATCTTTGACAAACGTGCCAGTAATGTAAACCAGAGAAAAGTCAGCATCTTTAACAAATGGTGTGGGACAATTTGGATGACCATATGTTGAAAAATGAAACTAGACCCACTCATCTCTCCATACACAAAAGTAAAGTCCAAATGGATTAAAACCTCAATATAAGACCTGAAACTCTTCTCCCACTGAAGAAAAAGTAGTAGGCACTCTCCATGATATAGGAGTGGGGAAAGACTTCCTGGAAAAAAGTTCAGTATCCCAAGAAATTAAATAATCACTCAACCATGAAGCTTTTGCACAGACAAACATACCATAAGCAGATCCAATAATTTACCCACTGAATTGGAGAGGATCCTCCCCAGCTATACCACTGAGTAGTATCTAGAGGCTACAAAGTACTCAAAAAACTAAACAATAAAAAATCAAACAACCCACTCCAAAAGTGGACCAGAGTACTGAATAGGGAGTTCACAGAGGAAACTAACACACACTTGAGAAAATGTTCAACATCTGTAACCATTAGTGAAATGTAAATTAAAACAACCATGCAATTGTACTTTATTCCAGTAAGGCTGGCAATCATTAAAAATAAAAATCTGCACCACAGAATGGGTGAAAATATTTGCAGGTTATCCAACTGATAGAGGCCTAATCTCTAGAATCTACAAAGAACTCAAAAATCTAAACAGTAAGAAGTCAAGCACCCCACTCACAAAATGGGGCAAAGATTTGAACAGTCAGTTCACAGAGGAAGAAATAGAAACGGCAAACATACACCTAAGAAATTGTTCATCATCCCTAATCATCAGAGAAATGCAAATTAAAACAACTATGAGATTCCACCTTACCCCAATAAGGATAGCAAACATCAAAAAATCAAATAAAAATAAATGCTGGCGAGGATGTGGAGAAGTAGGAACACTCATCCACTGTTGGTGGGAATGTAGGATGGTACAACCACTTTGGAAAGCAATATAGAGACTTCTGAAAAAGCTGAGTATAGAGATACCAACAGACCCAGTTATTCCCTTACTGGGCAAATACCCTAAAACCTTCAAACCACAGGCTAGAGAGATTTGCTCAACCATGTTTATAGTGGCTCAATTTGTAATAGCTAAGAGCTGGAATCAACCCAGATGTCCATCACTAGAAGAATGGATAACTAAGATGTGGTATATCTACACAATGGAATTCTACACAGCAGTAAGAAAAAATGACACAATGAAATTTGAGGAAAAATGGTTGAACCAGATCATTCTCAGTGAACATACCCAATCACAGAAAAAATTTCGCCACCTAGTCTCACTCATCTATAGCACCTAACCTGAATCTACCCAAGATGCCTTACATACCCAGCAAGCATCTCCTAGACTAGACACTAGGATGGAAAGGCAGGGAGGGGAGGGCATCAAAGGGGTGGGAAACACAAATCTAGACCCAAACAGCAATGGTACCATAATTTTCTACTTACTAAAAGACAGACCAAATGGCTGATCCTTCACCAGGCCCTTACAGGGAACACCTGAACCACAAGACACTGGAGAGGGTAAGATCAAGACTAACCTTAATCTTCTACATCTTCCCTCCCTCACTTCCCCTCTCCCTCTCTCTCTCTCTTATCTCTAACTCTTGTATATTAGTTATCTTTTTTCCTCATTTTCTTAGTGGGCACTGACCTGTAACTCCCAGAACCATCATGGGGCTATCATCCACAATGAGCTTTTGATCAGAGAGACCTACAAGGTTTCCTAAAAGACAGACAGAATTCTGTCAGTACTTGATGACCCACCAAAGGCTAGTGGTAAGATCCTACTGCTGAAGACACCTTATGTGATTGACATGCAAATTACAATGGCATGGCTGGAAGTTGGAAGAGAGTCAGTCCCCAGACAGTCAGCAAGTCCAGGGCCAGAAGGTGCTACATGGGCGACTGGGGGAAAATGACCAATATCTGCTGAAGCAACGCATGGTCTAACCTACTTAGCAGCAAATAACTTGTTGTGATGCCCACACAAGTGCAGTGGTGGCACACAGCCATGGTGGGGAACCAACTGCTCTCAATTCAGCTAACTGATCCCCTCACTGGTATGGGACCCATAGCTGGAGCTGGGAAACAAGTCAGAACCAGATCCAAACATAAGCCCACTCTCCAATATCAAGCTACCATCAATTGTGGGCTACAAGAGGGCCTACACCTATTAAATTCTCTATTAAAAAAAAAGGGTTATCTCATTTGTCCTGATGCTAACTTACTCTCCGTTGGAGAATCTGCTTCTCTTTTTCAGATAGATGTAGATCCTAAGGAGAGAGCCACCCCATCATACCTCAAAAGGGCCCCGGCTGAAACTAAGAAAAATTGGAGAAACAAGCAAGGGTGCTGTTTTCCTGATGAACCAGATACCAGCACAAGGGGGAAGGAGATCAGCACAGAGAAAAATCAACTCCTACCAAATCAGAGAGCCAGAGCCTCACAGGCCCTCAACACCTCATCACTGAAGCAGACCAAAAATGAACCCAACATGGCTCAGGGAAATTTTGCGGAAGAGGGGGCGGAAAGAATGTCAGAGCCACATGTTGGGTCATGATATGCAGAGGCATTTAGCTTACCCATAACTGTGGGCTAACTCCACAATGCAGGACCCGTATACCTCAACAAGGAGGGCCCAAGGGGAGGGAGTAGGTCACGGATGAGCCTAATAATGGTACCAAACTGACTGTATTTGCTGAATAGAAAACTGACTAATAGAGAAAAATAAAAAATAAAATAAAATAAACAATAAAATAAATAAAATAAAAAAATAAAAATCTAACCACAACAAATGTTGGAGAGGATATGGGGAAAGAGGAACCTTGATCCACAGTTGGTGAGAATATAAACTTGTACAAACACTATGGAAATCAATTTGGAGATTCCTGAAAAGGATGAACATAGAGCTACCAACATACCCAGTTATTTCCTTACTGGGCATTTATCCTAAATGCTCTATTCATTAATACAGAGACATTTGCTCCACCATGTTTATAGCTGCTCAATTCATCATAGCTCAGCACTGTAATCAGCCCAGATGGCTATTGTTGGATGAATGGATAAAGAATGGAATTCTACTCAGCAGTAAGAGAAAATGATATAATGAAACTTATAGAAATATGGGCATACGTGGAACAGATCATACTCAGCAAACTCACACAACCACAGAAAGACAAATGTTGCATGGTGTCACTTATCTGTGGTTCCTAACCTTAACCTGCTTGAGTTGCTCTCATACATGACAGGCAATTCAAGGCCCAGACAATACGGATGGAAGAGTTGTGGGGGAAGGATAGGAAAGGGGGAGAACGAACACTAAATTAAATCCAAAATGAGATAATACCACAGAAACCTTTATCCTTGGAGACAGCGTAAAATGTAAACCCTCAACAGAAGTAAGGGGGAGCACCTGACTAGTAGGACTCTGGTGAGGGTGGGATGATTCCTAAACTTACAAGATTTTTTTTTTTCTTTTTGGCACTGACCTTTAATTCCCAGTACCAGATTGGCTGGTATCCACATTGAGCAACAGCAAGACTTACAAGGACCCCAATAAAGACAGCTTTTTGTCAAAGGACTTGATTACCTGCCTGAGGCAAAAGATCATATGGCTAAAGACACCATATACTGCTGACACAGAGCACATAGAAACCTTGCTGGAATTACGAAGAAAGCCAGTCCCCAGACAGTTAGCCTGTCTAGGTCTGGAAAGCACTACATGAGCTACTGGGGGAAAATGGCCCACAATGGTCTGAGCAACCAGAAGTCTAAGCTACTCAGAAGCAAACACCCTGACATAATGTCAATGCCAGTACAATAGTAGCACACTGTCTCAGTGGGTAACCAATAGCTTTCTGATTGGCTAAGAGATCCTCTCAGTTTAAAGCAACCCATATCTAGAACTGGGAACCAGACCAGAATCCTATGGAGATAATGATTATGCTCTTCAGTGACAAGCTCTCATTAGTCTTTGGCTAAAAGAAGGGCTACATACATCAAATTCTCCCTAAGTTAATAATACTTATCCCATTTAAACTATACTGACTTCACTCTCCTTTGGAAAATCTGTTCTTTATCAGAAGTTTGCGAGACTGGAGGAGATAAACTATCTCTTGCGCTTCAGACAAGTGACAGCTGAATCCACAGAGGAATTGGGGAGATGAGCAAGAGTGCTGCTTCTTTGCTATTTTTTATAAACAGCACCAGGGTGTAGGAGACAGACCCTGAGGATACTCAACACCTACAAAAGCAGAGAGCCAGAGGCTCCTAAGAGGTCATAACTGAAGTAGACTTATTTTGTGTAAGAAGGGGCAGAAATATTGTAAAAGCACAGCTTGAGACATCATGAGGTATTCCCTCCCCGCCAAAATAAGTGACTGCTGCTCCCACAATGCATAAACCACAACCCAATGGGGAATACCTGCAGCCCCACTGAAGAGAATCCCCAATGGAAGGGGCAGGGAAAAAAAGAGTAACAACACATGATGTATCCATACAAAACATCTTGTTAACAACAACAACAACAACAACAACAATAATAATAATAAATAAACCTAAAAAAGTGCTTTTTAACCTTTTCAACTTTATTCCTAAAACATTCTAAAAATCATTTCTGGCCATAATCAACATCTATATTTCCCCTTTTTAATGTTTGTTTTTTTGTTATTCAAAGTATGGTCTTCCTCTAGCCCAGGCTGACCTGGAATTCACTATGAGGTCTCAGGTTGGCCTTGAACTCACATACATTCCATTGTCTTTGCCTGACAAGTGATAGGATTAAAGGCATGTGCCACCACACCTGACTATTTTCTTATTTTGTAAAATGATTGTTTGACAACTATTTTTTAGCAGCATTTACCCCTTTATAGAAGGTTGCATTCTGGTTCATATTGCTGGTAGAAATCATCCCTCTAAGAGCAGCTTGTGGGGAAAAGAGGTTTATTTTGGCCAGCCTTGAGGGGAAGCTTTACAGTGGCAGGGGAAAATGATGGCATGAACAGAGGGTGGACATCACACCCTGGCCAACATAAGGTAGACAATAGCAACAGGAGAGTATGCCAAAGACTGGCACGGGGAAACTGGCTATAACACCCATAAGCCTGCCCCCAACAATACACTCCCTCCGGGAGGTGTTAATTCCCAAATCTCCATCAGCTGAGAATCTAGCATTCAGAACACCTAAGTTCATGGGGTACAGCTGAATCAAACCACCACATTCTGCCTTTGGTCCCCACAATCTGATATCCATATATGATGTAAAATACAATGCATTCAATCCAACTTTAAAAGTCACCAAAGTTTTTATAAATCCCAACGATGTTCAAACATCCCCATATTCCAATATCTTTTAACTGAGCCATAATAACAAAAAAGTCCCCCCCAAACCCATAATGGCACAGAATAAACATTCACACTGCAAAAGATGGCATTAGACATAGCAAAGAAATATTTAAGCAATACATAATTTAAACAGGAAAAACACCAAACTTTGTAGCTCCAAGTCCAACAAGTCTAGCCAGTGACAAATCTCCAAGTCCACTACTTCTAACCAGCAACAAGTCTCTGGGATTCCAATTCTGCCCCTCCAGCTAGGCTACTCACAGTCCTGTAAACTTCATCAGGGTCAGCAGTTTTCCTTAGCACCCATCTCGTAGTCCCCACATCTCCACTGGGTCTCCACTGCAATCCAGGGTTCATCCTCATGGACCCATGGGGTCTCCATGCAGGCAACCAGCAAACCTGCTTCACACTGCCCATGGTCATTTCCAAAACACAAGACTGTGTTGCAAACTCAATGACTCTCTTTTTCCTGCATTTCTTATACTCCACAATACCAGGCAGAGTGCCAGTTTGTTAATCCAGGGGGGAACAAAGCAGACTTTGAAGAACAGGACACTTACTGAATACCCAGATCCCTCCAAAATAGTCTATATTCTTCCTGCTGCCCCAGTGCAGGTCAGCTGGCCCAATCTCAAACATTGTAATCTCTCAATTGCAGCTGAACAGGCAGCAGTTCACCCAAAGATTTCATTTTCTCTGTGTCATATCTCTCTGCTCACACCAGTTCATTTCTATGCAAAGCAACCCTGCCCAACTACTCAGGACATGGGCATAACAGCAAGCTTCCCATACAAACTGCTAGCCCAGTCCAGGCAGAGCTCTTTCTCACCATCATAAACCAACTCTCACCGTCCATAGTTCTTACTTCATTCAGGTCTTTCAACTCTGACAAGAACAGTCTATCAAGCTGTACTTATAGCACTGCAAGGCATATCTTAGGCCAAGGTTTCAAATCCTTCCACATTCCTCTTGAAAATCAGCCCCAAAAGGCCAAAGCCATACAGTCAGGTGTCTAGCAGCAATCCCACTCCTCGGTACCACTTTACTGTTGCAGTCTGGTATGCATTGCTGGTAGAAATCACCCAACAAAGAGCAGCTTGTGGGAAAAAGAGGTTTATTTTGTCTGACAGGCTCGAGGGGAAGCTCCATGATGGCAGGGGAAAACGATGGCATAAGCAGAGGGTGGACATCATCCCCTGGCCAACATAAGGTGGATAGTAGCAACAGGAGATTGTGCCAAACAATTCTATGGGAAAACTGGCTATAACACCCATAAGCACACCCCCCAAAATACACTCCCTCCAGCAGGTGTTAATTCCCAAGTCTCCATAAGTTGGGAATCTAGCAGCCAGAACACCTAAGTTTACGGGGGACACCTGAATCAAACCACCACATAGAGCAATAGCAGTGACTTTATGTTTTGTGGTTAAGTGGCTCATCTTATTCTGAAAGTGGGACTTATTAGCTAACTGTCCTAATATCCCCTGCAAATGCATAACCCTGGACATAGTTTTAAGGATGGCACTATAAATAAAGACTGTGGACTGATGGAATCAGTCCAGTTTTCCTGATCCATACTCTGAGAGGCAGGATCAATGGATAGAATTCTCTTTTCTCAGCAACTCTCATACATTGAGACTTAATACTTTTTACATAAATTATTTTATTGAATACTCCTCTATGAAATCAATATGATATTTCTATCTATGATATTATTAGAGAGGATTTGATATAACCTATCCACTTAAATTCCTTCAAAAATTATGTTCATATGTCTACAATTATATAATTATAGAAAATATCAGGATCTCTGTGCATAGAAGGGAAGTAAATTTTATTGTTTTCAAATAAGTTTGTTTTTTCCTAAGGGAGATTATTTCTTCTCACCATACTAACAAGGTCTCTCACCGAACCTACAATTAACTGATTCAGATAGATTATCTAGCTAGCAAAATCCAGGGATCCTCCAGATTCTGCCTCCTCACTTGGATTATACAGACGTGCCACTATGCACAGCCTTTACATGGGTGCTATGCATCCAGACTCAGGTCTTCACGCTTTACCTACCAAGCCATCTCTCAGCTCAAAAAAGATGTGAATTCATTAGTAATTTACTGCTGGACCTCTATTTTTTTTTTCATTTTCTCAACCCTTGACAAATTGAGAGCTCTAATGTCAATCCACAGAAATTCTATAAAGTGTAAACAAACCATGGGAACATTGACTTCTATTATATTTTACCACATGGAATAACTGAATTTGCCTTTGGTGTCCCCATTATGAATTTCTCTTCTATTTGTGCAAGAACACTGACACATGGCCATCAAGTATTTCCTTCAAAGTTTTACTCAGCAAGCATCATGCATATTCTAATGGGCAGTCGATTTAAAATCCAATTTGAATATTTATCAGTTTCACATAGAAATGAGACAATGAATATTTGATCACACCCACCTCTGTTGTTTGTCTCTTATTAAAAGGCAAAGAGCTTGCCATCACCTCAGAATAAGATGATTTAAAATATATAGCACAACATTTGTTTCAAATGCCTTTTAATTACATCCCAAGAAATAAAACTTCAAATTAAATGATAAGTAATATGGAAAATAGTATCCAACATAAGCCTAGCTTATTTATAATCTATCTAGTGTCATAATACCAATTCACTACAAGCCATGCCTTGTTTATATGTTAGGTACATCATTCTAATTTGTCTATCAAGTATGTCAAGAAGAAAACATGGTATCCTGACAGATAAAGGAGTTCTAACCCTCTCCTTTGTTGTAATTATATCTTAAGAAATTGTGTCTTTAGTTGCGAATTAAAAATGAGTTGTCAGGTTCCCTTAATAATTAATGTTGAAATGAACAACTGTTTCAAGTACAACATGTTCCATTTAATGTTAAACGCTGTTGTATTTACTGTAATTCCACCTTTCATCTTAATGCTAACCTTTAAATCTTTAATGCTTTAATCACACTTCTTTTTCTGATATCCCTTGCGAGTTCCTCAAACCAATGCTTTGTGATAAGGTGGACATTTGATGCTGCAAGAGTTAGTCAGCAGCAATTGTTAATTATTAAGGAAAACAAACTGCAGCTGCTGGAAACTGTTCCCAGAAGTGCAAGTTACCTTTAATCTCTACTGACACCCAGGCAAGTGAAGTCATAAAAGGGAGATTAGGTATTTCAAGAACATAGCCCCTTAGAAAACTAAAGAATTTCCTATAAAATTAATGAGCTTAATTACCAGATATGTCTGCATTTACCTTTCAGCAAACTATCTACTTTTCTGATGGAGACCTTGAAAGTGGAGAAGCCATGGTTTGGAGCCCCAAGGAGCAGCCTTGCTGTGGGTTGGGTGGAGCTGGGAAAAGTAGGGAGAAGGTTGAATATTCCACATAGCCTCTGTTTCTCCTGGGAAGCCTGACATGATGATGGAAGGACTGCATGAAAATATTGTGTGTGAGGTTTGAAAGGATGCATGAGTCTTTACTTCGTCTAGCTGAACTTTTATTTCCTCAAGTTAAACATGCCCTATTTTAAAGATTAACCTGAAGTACTTTATTAAAGCTCCTAAGGCAATGATAGAATGTTTTTAATTCCCTTATTAAATATTGCCAAATATATTAGTTTCTTCATATCAGTGGATTCTATACCTGTGAATTCAACAAATCATAGTTATAAATTTTTGAAAATTGTGTTTTCACTAGGCAGTTACAGACTTTGTTTTATTCATGTAATTTTCCCCTGAAAAACACAGAAGAAAACCTGTTTACAAATCATTCACATTTTGTTAGGTATTATATTTTATCTAGATGTGATATAATATAGATAGATGGGGTTTCATGGATCATACATAAGTACAATTTTATTCAAGGAGCCTGGTCATTTACCGATTTTGGCATCAGGAGGGCTTCCTGGAAACAATCCCTAGTGTATACCAATAGACAATGATAGTCATGTCAGTGTCACTGCCATCTTGAGCATTCAACATTTTATTTGCACTGTCATTCCATCCTAATTCAAACAGCTCATGTATGGAGGACATTAACTGTGAACTTGGATCTCCCTGGTTATAAGACAAGAGTGTGGATTATGACGAGGATGTACAAAATGAGTAATTCTCCCCACAGTGAAAAGAAGCAATGATTAGTAAGTAAATAATAACTTCTCTTTCCTTCATTAGGAAAATTTTGTTTCCAAAGTAGTATTTATACAAATTCAAATGGGGAGATTGGCACATTTGCAAATTCAAGAAGGAATAGACTTAGTGAATACACATGCAATAATTGTGCAGTGTTATCTGTGAACCACAGACTATAACCACCACCCCAGAAATAAATCTAGGGTAGTAAGACTGAACAAAGACAGTTTTACAAAGCCTGGACATGAGTTGAAAGGCATTGAGCTTCAAGTGGCTTCTGAGGAAAAATAAATCGTATGAGGCTAGACCTCTTTGGTTACTGAGATTGCTAGGATCCTCATAATTATCCTATTATAGAAGATGTTTACCATCCATTGGTTCAAGAGCACTGTTAGAAAAATCCATCAATTCCTACACATATTCTTTTGAGGGAAGTATGCACACACATATAGATAGATAGATAGATAGATAGATAGATAGATAGATAATTAAATGTGGATTTTGACCCAGTGATTTAAAAATAAAAAATCTAAATTACACTCTTTGTAAAATATTTTATTTACAGTATTTATTTACAGAGAGAGGGAGAGGAAAGAGAGAGAGAGAGAGAGAGAGAACATAAATGGGCACACCAGGGCCTCTTCTGCAAACCAACTACAGATGCATGAGCCATTTTGAGCATCTGGCTTTACATGGTTACTGGGGAATTAAATTCAGGTCTGAAGGCTTTGAAATCCAGTGCATTTTACCTCTGCTTCATCTCTCCAGCTCTAAGTTAAATTCATTGATGCATAAATCCCAAATAACCATAATCTAGAGCAAGTTTTTCTGTGTTATTCTGTATAAGTTGTCTTGGAATATGAGAGTTGTCTCAGATATGTTCAATGGCTGGGTGATGAGTGGTTACTGGGTAGTTGGGACCAAGAGCACACTATATTCTCAGAATTGGGACCTGTCACTGACTTTCTTGGGATATCTGGGCCAGGCTAATGGAGAGAGCTTTGTATGCTGGTAATATGGATTATTTTCTATAATGTGTCATATAATCATATCTAATTCTATTTTATTCATGTGACTAAGTACATGTGAAGGCAACCTGGTAAAATAAATTCTGTAGGCAAGATATTATTGAGAAGATAGAGAGAAGGTCAAAAACTAACATTCCTGTTATTTTATGTAGTTGCTACAATAGCTTTCAATAATTCTTCTGCTGTACACTTAAGGAAATACACATCACAAATAATTGATTAAAATTTTCTCATTGATATCCTAAAGTTAATAAGATACTTCTTTCTTCCTGACATAATAATTATACTAAGCTACAACCCCCCAAATCCACTTTTTTCAGTGAATTTTGGGGGCACTTTGGGAGTCTTGGTTAGCTTTTGTGGTACTGGTAATGAAGTTAGCAAATGCTCTCCCACTAAGCAACAATCCCAGTGGCAAAGATTAAATGAGTTGATGAGGTATGAAGCTTGGGTGGAATATTTCTTAACGAAGGTATTCCTTGGTGACTATAGATTGATGTTGTGCCAACAAAGAAACAAGAGCATTTCCCTGCTGTATGAAAATGTTCATGATGACCAGAATGCGTACAACATGATGGGACAAATGTGGTTAAAGCTGAGGTCAGATCCAGCTACAGCTGGGTTTGAGTATCACATCTGCAACTTACCAAGTGTGTAACTTCATCCTATTTACTCAATGCCTCAGGGTCCCATTTGTTTCATTAATAAAAAGAGAAACACAGTTGGTTTAGGTGAATGTGTAGATTAAACGAAGGCTACAGGTTAAGTGCTAGCAAAGAACTGTTACACGGTAAGCCATCTGTGCACATTATCATTTGCTCTATCATCTATCATGCATTTATTATATATCTCCTATGAATCTCTTTACTATTGATGAAAAATTGTAATTTCAGTAGAGTTAACCCCTTTTGACAGGCTTTCTTTGGATTTATACCCCCCTTTATTCAAACTTAGTTCTTTTCCTCTACTTCTATTCACAGCAAGCATCTCTCTTCATTTCTCCCACCAGAGCAGGCTCAACACTGGGTGAAACAAATCAATAAGGCACAGGGCTGAGTTTGATGACTTCTGCGGTCAGTGAGACAGAGCAGAAAGTGCTGGTATGTGACGCAAGGGTCTCCCAGTGCTTCAGAGGAGGAATGGGATAGAGAAGGCAGAAGTTTGTTATAAGAAGCAAAACACTATGTGTAGAGTTTGTTTCAGGGTCCTGAAGAACAGATGATAAACACATAACGAAATTCAAGATTCTAGACTTCACACCCAATGCAAAGAAGAATGAATGGTATGGGGCTAGAAATGATCTCAGAGGAAGAGAAGAGGAGAGGATGACTCTCAAGGGTGAGGCCAGAATCACAGAGGAGTGACATGCCTAACACTGAGCTAAAGATACAGGTAGCTGAGTACAGTTTAGGGAAAGCACAACTTTGGAACACACCGGATTGGGGTACTGTAAGCATGTTAAGTGGTACTTGCTCTTTTTCCAATTTAGAAAAAAAATGTGAGGTTTGGGCCTCTCTACAACAAAAGAACACATACTGGGTGTCTTAAAGTAGCAAAAATGTCATAGTCATTGAGGATGCATGTTGGAGACCAATGCTGTTCCCTACTGAAGTCTTGCTTGGACAATCCTTCCTTGTCTTTTCTAGTTTTTAGTGGTTGCGAAAAGTCATTAGTTTTCCATTTCAGTGATAGGACATTTATATTTCTGCCTTTGTCTTCACCTGTATTTCTTTTGCCCTCTGTCTTTGTGTTCCAATTTCCCTCTTTTTAAACAGACTCCATTCTTTGCAATATGGTTAATATTAATTTATTATATGTACAAGGACCCTGTTTACACATAAGATCAAATTCAGACATTCTTTTTGATGTAAATTTTATTACATTATTCCAACTAGTACAATACTATTTAACCTTAGACAAGGATAGAATTCTGTCATGTATGATTATATAGATGAACTGAAAACTAAGACTATTCTGCTAGGTAAAATAAGCCAGAGACAGAAAGACTAATATCATATGATCCTGCACATAATTGGAATCTAAAACAGTTGATTTCATTGAAGTTGGAAATAGACTCTGCTTACCAAAAGTTTAGAAGAGTTGAAAGGTAGGAGAAAAAGAGAAAGATTGATCAGTGGCACTAAGTTAGAATATAAATAGGAAGCTAGTATAGTATGACATGTTGCAGTATTAGTGACTGTAAATACCAAAATGCTAAAAGAAAGGACCAGGAATATGGCTAGTAGGTAAAGACCTTGCTGCTCATAAATGACTTTAGTTTGGATCTCAGACATTGACAGTGGAAGCATACATGAAAAGATTCCCTACGGCTTGCTGGCTAACTAGTATATTTGAATCCATAGGATTCACATGCAATGCTAGGTACTAGGTAAAAAAAATATGGTGGGGATTGATTGAGAAAGATATCCAGTGCTGACTTCTGGCCTACACACATACATACACACACATGTTTGTGCACATGCAAATAAGAAAAAAGTAGAGAAAAAAACATAGAGTGATTTGTCATGAAGAAATCATAGAAAAGTGAAATGTGTAACCTAATTTAAACATCACACAATTTATACATGTACAAAAACATCGTGTGCTACCCCAAAATTTATTCATAATTTTATGCTTTTATGCATCAGTAAAAGTAAAATTCAAAAAAGGCAAATGAGAGATACTATCAGTGGTTGATGGGCTTTGGGAATGTCCAACATAGATGCCAGGAAGCCATGCATATCACCGGAAGTACAGAAAATAGAATGAATAAGTTTTCCCAAGACCTTAATACACCCTCAGCCTTCCATGTCCATCCTCTCTGCAAAGACCTGACAGTGTAGGAGAGAAGTATGGCAAGAATCTACATTAAACCCCGGAGCAGGAGAAAAAAAGCCAGAGGTGTGACCAAACCCATTCTCCAATTAAATGACGAATAGAACAGTTTGAAATAAATATAGAACTAATGTTATTAAACTAAATAAAACTAAATTTTAATAGTTGACAGTGGCTAAAAAGTAAATTTGTCTCAGGTGCTATGAAAATATATTAATTTGAAAGGTAGTTTTGGCAAACAAAATTGACATCTATGTGTACCTAACAGGACTGGTACTCTGATCACAAGCATTTGGGAAATATCTAATGAGGTGTCACTATGAAGGCATAACCTCAAATAGATCTCAGGTTATAAAGGAAGATGTCTCAATAAGATGGTATAGTCCTATGTATCTGGTAGACAGGGCCACACTTAAATGTGGTCACAGATAGAATTTCACACAAAAGGAAAATAAGAAAATTCCTCATGTTCTAGAAACCAGAACAAGCACCAGAGAACATGAATTACACGGACCTCCTTCTCCAGGTTTGCCTTGTCCTTGTACTTTACTCTCTGCAAAGGAATATAAGCTTCACACAATAACATCCTTTTTTCCTCCTCAAAGCATTCTCTCTCTCTCTCTCTCTCTCTCTCTTTGATGCAGCCATGATAGTTTCTAAGATGGCTCATTCTTTTAACATACTTAGAGTCACTTTTCAAGTAGCTCAATCCACCCTCCTGCCAGTTAGTCGCATTCTCTGTAATTGCTCAATCCAGGCAGAACAAGGTTCCAGGAATCAACACAAAAACTGGGAAGTGGAAAAGGAGTCATCAAAACAGGGAACCTTTTCTTAGCCACCATTTGAATCTCCTTTGGCCTTCAGAGTAGGTATTCCAAACATACCGTTTAAACTGGGGTTCACCATGAGATACATTTTTAAAAGTCTTTTCCAAGCATTATCATACCAGCTGGAAGTACCTATTTCATTCTAATGTGGTAGGCATCCACAGGCTGCATAAGAATACATTAAGGAATATTTATAAGATGGCAAGCAGGACAAAATGTATGGGAAAGAATAATATTGTGCATTGCTCATTATAAGCATGATTATTTTGTGTATGTAACGGATGTGTTGTTAAAGCACAGTGGGTTGTTTGAAGTTTACAAGTTTGTTATGGATTGATTTATTCATGAAATGCTTTGTTTCTATGACAACTTTATTGGCTTGCCTGTGGTCTAAATACATATAGGCATGGCAGGAATTCCATGGTACAAAACAAATTACACACTCCCCTCTGAATCACTTGCTGCCTTTAGGGAGTGCAGCAAAAGAATTTCCAACCAGGGCAGACATCACCCTCCACAGAGTGAGCATTAGAGACATCGCATAATAAAGAAGAAAAAGGGCTTTTTAACAGGAACAACTTAAAAGTCCCCAATGGCCTCCAACTCCATCATATAAGGGAAGATGGAAATGAGCAAAGAAATGCTCAACATAAGATAAGAGAAATATAATCTACCCACAATGCATGAGGTTTTTATTTAAGAAAAAAAATCACTGATCAAAGGCTCACATTGCCTGCTATAAATAATGCCCCTTGAAGAATACCATTAATATTCACAACAGTTGTATAACTACAAAAGAAGCTGAGAATTGTTGTTTAGAGGCAATGATAATGGCCTTTGGAAGATAAAAGGAAAAGGTGGAAGAGAGAAAAGAGAGAAAAAGAGAAAGATGTTTACTATGTACCTGGGATAATGAAGGAGAGAATGGGCCCTAGTTATCTAGTGAAACCAGAGTCAGAAAAATCATTCCAGAGGGGTTGCAGGTCTTCCAAAAGCCAGAGAAGAGTCAGCAGAATCCAAATGATAGTCCTCATATCTCCACAGATATACATACCCATGTAGACACAGGAAGGAAAATTAAAATGTGATTTTCACAAATAAAATTCTGTCTTTGCATACATGAAGAATTTGCCACAGTTTATTTCTCTGAGGAAGTCATTCGTTTTTAAAAATTTAATAATGTGTTTGGGTTTAATTTCTCTTCTTACAAGTAAGGAGCTCTTATTAAGGTGTTAAACCACCCTTAAATGGAGTGAAATAGTATCAATTTAGCTAAAAAATGTACATAGAAAAAGATGTACTATCCCAGTCACTATTTTATATTTTTGTAAAATGTACCTCAATTATTCCACTCTTATTTTCATATCCTACAGATGTTTTGTGTGCTGATACATGTACAAGATTTCTGTAATCTTGCTAAGGTGCTGAGTTAGATCACCATGTGTGTACCATGAGATCCCACTCACCACAACCCTGAAGTATTAAGTCAGAGGTGAACAGACCTATCAAAACCAATCCACATATTTTTAAGTAACTAATTTATTTTGAAAAGTTGCATTTTCAAAAAAAAAAAACTGTTATGTGGTGTGGTGAAGATTGCAAAATGAAAAGCCACATCACACAAACTTTGGGACAGCCATTAGCACAAATGGTTATACTAATAATTCCTGTCTTGAGAGAAGAAAAATGGGCCTGAAGTGGCCAGAAAAGAGAGATCAGGAAGGCCAGCAGACGGGTGAGCTAAGAATGATACAGTGGGGGCTGGAGAGATGGCTTAGCAGTTAAACAAATGCCCGCTTGTGAAGCCTAAGGACCCCGGTTCGAGGCTCGATTCCCCAGTACTCACATAAACCAGATGCACAAGGTGGCACATGCACTGGAGTTTGTTTGTAGTGGCTGGAGGCCCTGATGTTCTCATTCTCTCTCTCTGTCTGTCTGTCTCTCTCTCTCTGCCTCTTTCTCTGTCTGTTGCTCTCAAATAAATACATAAAAATAAACAAAAATTTTAAAAAAGTGATACAGTGGACACCTTAGCACCTAGAGATTTTACTCCCCAAGAAACTTATTATTTCTCTGAGGATAGCATACTATCCTCATAAATTATTTTGGGCCTAAATTTCTCTCCTTGCAACTAAGGAGCCCTTTTAAGCTGTCAAGTGTTTTATTATTTTCACCAGTGGTTAAATCACATTTTCAACTGAAAACTTATATGTGTTAGGTATACAAAGCTATATCCATGAGGGCTATGGTATATTTATAGAGTTCTACTTGCAAACATGAAAAGGAAAACAAGGAGGAAGGGTGGAAAGAAGGAAGAAAACAAAACAAACTGTAATGTGTCCACACATTATTACTACATTATTAGGTCATTTATCTGAGAGGATAACAGTGTAGGGACACATGGGAAGTTCTCAATAATTATTTATTTACTTGAATTGATGAAATTTAAAAATTATATCATGCACCTTAGGGAATTCTAATTACCTATCTATGTAAAACAGAAGGTAGAATGGGAAAAGGCTTTGATGTGTGACTATGGAAATTACACTCAGATGATACTGGTGAATTCTAATATTTTATGAATTACATTTTAAGTATATATATATATATATATATGCATGTATATGTGTCTATATTACTTCATGTTTACAACAAGGAAATTTGTCCTGATGACAGGCTCACGCACAGCACAGCTTCATAGACACCACTAACGTCCTGATCGTTGTGGATGGAACACATGGACTAGGCTGCCCCGGCAGCCCAGGTAAGTCACAGCTCCACAGGGGTCGTGGGGTTACACAGGAGACCTGTTGAGAACATGTAATCATACTTGCCTCCAGAGGTTTAAAAAGGAGAGAGAAGTTGAATCTCCTTAGCCAAGGCTCCTGAAGAATCCTGCCAGGGAAACTCATTCCATATGATCATTTTATCCAACACTTTAGCACGTGAACCATTTTGCTAATTTGACATGGGAAGCCCTAAGAGATAAAAAGCTCAGGCGTCCTTATCCCATTAGCACTTACTCTATAGTTTTTTATTATTTTTTTTCTTTTTGACTCACGTTCTGACCTGATCTCATTCTTATTTCCCATGGCCTGTATTGCACTAATTAAAACCTCCATCCTTTTGAAAAGATGCTGCAGAGTTGTCTGGATTTAACTAAAATCTCCAGCTTAAATTACTGTGATTTTTGGCTGATCAGAGCCCATTTAGCATAGGCAGGCCAGGGCCAAGTCAGGGGATCTGAGACAGAGGGAGAAACAGGATCCAGATAGCAGCCGCCAGTTAATAGGCAATTAAGGCTGCGTTGCCTTCCCACTACCACGAAGCTTCTTATCTGGACTCACAAACGCGCGGGAGAAAGCCAGCACTATTTCCTCTGTCCATTTCAATTTTCTTAAGACTCATCTGTGTTCATTCAGAACTCGTTCATTTCTCAAATTTGTGCCTCATCTCTGATGAACATGTTTAGACTTTTGTTTTATTAGGAACATTTAGATTTCTGTTTCTTAGACATGTGCCAGTTTGGTTGTAAAGTGATTAAGAGCTGCATCATATTCACCCCGTCACTGCTCATGAAACACATAATCCCTGTGTTCCGGCCCTGCCAGGGTGCCCATCCAGGCTTCCCAGATCCTGTTTTAATTACCACAAGAGCAGACTCTGGCCATGGTGTCCCATATTTTCTCCGCATTCTGTTTAGATTGTCACTGCCAAGTCAATTTCCTTTCACGCTAGGGACCGTGTTGACGGTGTTCCTTGGATCTTGATACAACTCTAATATTCATGCTCCAATTTCTGTCCGTTTTCTCTTTCAAAGCCCTTTGCCTGTCCAGAACCTTCTTTTACACTCTGGCATTCAGCCCAGGGACCCATCTTTTCTCTATTCCAGTTTCTGATGTGACAGTATCTTGTGTAAGGAGGTCTGTCCACTTCTACTATGTTTGTCAAAGAAGGTTCAGTTCTCACCACACAGGACAGACCCAAGATGGAAAGGCTAACGTGGTTTCCCGCAGTCTCACGTCTGGCGGGGAAGCGGGGGCTGTGATGAAATCCCAGTCTCTCCCTGGCTAGTCCTCTTCAGCACTGCTTTCTTAGGTGTCCAAGCACTAGGATCCTTCTGGATGTGAAAAAATTTGAAAATAAACTTTTGGATAATGGTGGTGGCTTAAAGGCATTTGCCACTTTCTTTTTCCTAGCAAATAACATCTAAAATTATTATAAATACACAAAACTAAAGATTCTTGACACATGGAGGAGAGAAAGAAGCCATCTATCTGAATGTGAAAGAATTTTACCTAATTCTGGAAAACAGGAACAGTTTGGGGAGTTATAACTGCTATATTAAGGACAAAAATGTTTATAGCCTGTCACTGGCATCTCTGTACTAGTCTTGTTGATATTATCAAATGACTGGCAAGAAGCAAATTAAAAGTGGGTCTGTTTATTCTAGCTTACGGGGCAAGTAGTCCACGCAGCTGGGAAGGCATGGCGGCAGAAGCTCCCATGGCTGGACACCTCAGCCCTTTAGTCAGGAAGCACAGAGTGGACAACTAGGGCCCGGCTAGAAAACTTAGAACAACCACTTCCCATTTCGTCCAGCTAATCTTAAAGATCGCACAAACTTCCAAAACAGCTCCACCACTCACCAGCTGGGTACCAAGTATTCACGTACATAAGCCTATGCAGGGAACATTTCACTTCAAACCATAGCAGTCTCCACACTGTTTCTAATTATAAGATGTATCAATAAGAATATTTTAAACTACTTCTTAAAAATACACATGGGCCGGAGAGATGGCTTAGTGGTTAAGCGCTTGCCTGTGAAGCCTAAGGACCCCACTTTGAGTCTCATATTCCCCAGGAACCACATAAAGAAGTTGTACGCCGGGCGTGGTGGCGCATGCCTTTAATCCCAGCACTCGGGAGGCAGAGGTAGGAGGATCGCCGTGAGTTCGAGGCCACCCTGAGACTCCATAGTGAATTCCAGGTCAGCCTGGACTAGAGTGAGACCCTACCTCAAAAAACCAAAAAAAAAAAAAAAAAAAAGAAGTTGTACAAGGTGGCATATGCATCTGGAGTTCATTTGCAGTGGCTGGAGGCCCTAGCGTGCCCTTTCTCTCACTCTCTCTCTCTCTCTGCCTCTTTCTCTCACTGTCTGTGGCTCTCAAATAAATAAATAGATATTTTAAAATATTTATATATAAATATATTTATATATAAATTACATATAATTTTATATATAAAATTATAAGCTTTGGGGCTGGGTTGGATGGCTCAATGGATAAGAGAAGTTACCTTTCTAGGATGAGGGCCTGAGAGGGCCCAAGCCACTCTGAGTTTGATTTCATAATATCTGTGTAAACAATTGGGCATGAGTGTGGCCCCAATCCCATGAGGAGCAATAATCATAACATTGCTGGAGTTCACTTATCACCCAGTATAACAAAAAAAAAAAATCATCTTCTGATTCAGTGAGAGATTCCATCTAAAGAAAATAAGGTGGAAGAGTGACAGAAAATGACACCCAGCATTCTCCTTTAGACTGTTCTGGCATGCTCAGGACAGGCATGACATCTACAGACATATACACATGCATATAATGCACACAGAACACACACACACACACACACACTACACATACTATACACACAAGCACAAATACAAGCCTTTTATGTTAAAGGCTTTCTAAATGACAATACAACTTAAAAATAAAACAGTAAGATTGGGAAGATATCTCAGTGGCACAAGGTAGAAGCTTACAAAGCGTGCTGGCTTGAGTTCAACTCTTTAACACCCACGTAAAGCCAGATGAAAGTGGCATGTGTAGTTGTCCCCCCCATTGTACCTAGGACAAAGGTACTTGGAGCCAGGAGAATCTGAAGCTGGTGGGCCAGCTAATCAGAGAGCTTGCAGTCTGATAGCTCATTTTTAGCATCAAGACACTCTAAAGTTGTTCACTAACCTCCACACATGCACCATAGCATGAACACCTCCACACACATGCAAATAAATAACTAAACTTTATTAAAGTAAAAGGCAACATTTTAAAGTTCAGCTGTTTTGCAAAATGAAAATTACATTTTTAACTGCTCAAAAATTTTAGCTCTAATACAGGAATATTTCAAAACATATTTGAAGTTATTAATAGTGCCTGCCTGAACTTGAAGCACGTGGAAGCAAAGTTATTTTCTCAATGAATAAATAATATTTGGTGACCACATGACTGATTAGACACTCTGAGGTAATTCATGGACTATAGTGTTTGGGAACAATGAACCTTCCTTCAGTCTGTCAGGGAGTTTGATTAATAAATCTACTTAGGTTTAGAAAACACTAGCAAAATAAGTCATCATTTCTTTGAGAGACCCAGAAGAAAACTCACTAAGGATGCAGGACACTTAAACACTTGAAGAAGAGCAACGAAAGGAAGGAGCCAGTGAGCAGATTACTTATTCTGTGTATAGGAACATGAGCAGGGATGATCAGGGCCTTGCACTGGGACACATAGAGAAGGCCCACCAAGGTCATGTTTAGGAAATGGGACTCACTTGATGCCAAGTTGGATCTGATTTGTTTTTCTCAATAATAAAAAATCATTCCTACAATTCAATTTTGACTTTGTGCATAATGATTGTAGTTTTAGATATTGGGTCATTTCATAAAAACAAAATTAAAGAAAATATTAAGAATTGTTTCAGGCTGGGCGTGGTGGCGCACACCTTTAATCCCAGCACTTGGGAGGCAGAGGTAGGAGGATTGCCGTGAATTCAAGGCCACCCTGAGACTACATAGTTAATTCCAGGTCAGCCTGGGTCAGAGTGAGACCCTACCTCAGTTAAAAAAAAAAAAAAAAAAAAAGAGAGAGAGAGAGAGAGAGAAAGAAAAAAGAAAAAGTTTTCATCCATTTGGCATGGAGGAAACACACCTGTTTCCCTGTGAATAATATTGCAGTTAGCTTTCTCATTTTGCCAGAGAGTTTTAGTCAGGACAGGTCCTTTCCTATCCCCAGCATACGACGGGACTGTATCCAAGTTCTGGCTTCTCTGAATTCATGCCTTGGAATTGTTATATTATCAGTCTCCTAAGACTTATAAGTCTACCTTGTTATTTTCAGAATTTGAAAGTCTTTGTTCAGATATTTTAACTGAAATGTCTTTAATCTCTATACAAACCAAAAGAGAAAATTTTACATTCCTTTCTCCTTAGCATTCTTCTCTAAGTATCTTGTCTTTTGCTGTTTGTGTGTTTTCCTAGTATCTTCCTTTTTCTGTCTCACTTATATAACTATTGGAATTTTATCAAAACATATAAATGGTACCATTAGTATATAGAAACTTCAAAAAAATGTGATAGTGATGCATGTAGCTTAACGATAGCCTTGTAATGAACACATTAACCATGTCTATGAAAGAGTAATAGATAAGGAAACAGCTACACATAATTTCTTGGTGTTAGACTTAAAAATAATTCTCACAGTCAAAAAAATAATAGATAAAGACCACTTGAATGAGCAGCTTAGTGAGTTAAACTTAGAAACTTAGAAACATAGAAGTATTAGAAACAGTTGTTGAGATGGCTTGGATATAAAATGTCTCCTATAGGCTTATGTGTTTTACCCTTGATTCCAAGCTGGTAGATCGAGCAACCTTTGGAAGGCAAAAACTGAGCTGGAAAGCTGGAGGAAGTGGGTCAGTGGCAGGGTTCCTTAGTACTTACAGATCTGACCTGCTTCAGTTTCTGTCTGCTCCCAGGTCCCCAGAGATGTGGAGTCTTCACACATTCATATCACCTTAAACTTCATCATACCTTGCTTTCCATGATGAGCAGAACCCTCTCAAATTTGACCTGTAATTTACTTTGCTTTATTATTTTTTACTAAGCCTAAAATGTGTTACATTTTAAATTGATGCATTGTTTATTAAATTCATCTAAACAGTAAGAGGTCAAACACCCCACTCACAAAATGGGGCAAAGAGCTGAACAGGCAATTCACAGAGGAAGAAATAGAAATGGCAAACATACACTTAAGAAATTGTTCATCATCCCTAATCATCAGAGAAATGCAAATTAAAACAACTATGAGATTCCACCTTACCCCAATAAGGATAGCAAACATCAAAAAATCAAATAAAAATAAATGCTGGAGAGGATGTGGAGAAGTAGGAACACTCATCCACTGTTGGTGGGAATGTAGGATGGTACAACCACTTTGGAAAGCAATATGGAGACATCTGAAAAAGCTGAGTATAGAGATACCAACAGACCCAGTTATTCCCTTACTGGGCATCTACCCTATAACCTTCAAAGCACAGGCTAGAGAGATTTGCTCAGCCATGTTTATAGCAGCTCAATTTGTAATAGCTAAGAGCTGGAATCAACCCAGATGTCCATCACTAGAAGAATGGATAACTAAGATGTGGTATATCTACACAATGGAATTCTATACAGCAGTAAGAAAAAATGACACAATGAAATTTGAGGAAAAATGGTTGAACCTGGAACAGATCATTCTCAGTGAACTTACCCAATCACAGAAAAAAAAATCGCCACCTAGTCTCACTCATCTATAGCACCTAACCTGAATCTACCCAAGATGCCTTACATACCCAGCAAGCATCTCCTAGACTAGACACTAGGATGGAAGGGGAGGGAGGGGAGGGCATCAAAGGGGTGGGAAACACAAATCTAGACCCAAACGACAATGGTACCATAATTTTCTACTTACTAAAAGACAGACCAAATGGCTGATCCTTCACCAGGCCCTTATAGGGAACACCTGAACCACAAGACACTGGAGAGGGTAAGATCAAGACTAACCTTAATCTTCTACATCTTCCCTCCCTCACTTCCCCTCCCCCCCTCTCTCTCTCTTATCTCTAACTCTTGTATATTAGTTATCTTTTTCCTCATTTTCCTAGTGGGCACTGACCTGTAACTCCCAGAACCAGCATGGGGCTATCATCCACAATGAGCTTTTGATCAGAGAGACCTACAAGGTTTCCTAAAAGACAGACAGATTTCTGTCAGAGTACTTGATGACCCACCAAAGGCTAGTGGTAAGACCCTACTGCTGAAGACACCTTATGTGATTGACATGCAAATTAGAATGGCATGGCTGGAAGTTGGAAGAGAGTCAGTGCCCAGTCAGCACGTCTAGTGCCAGAAGGTGCTACATGGGCAACTGGGGGAAAATGACTAATATCTGTCGAAGCAACGCATGGTCTAACCTACTCAACAAATGGAAAAAACAAAATAAACAAAAAATTTTCAAACAACACAAGTCTTCCATAAAATGACATCTGGTTAAAGTCACATTTTGTCAAGTGTTTGGGTCCCAGACAGTCACTGGCATAATGAATGTGGAATTAGGAAGGCATACACATCTTTGTAGAGTATTTCATCATACAACGTGTATGAGACAAAGACAGAAATATATTTAAGAACATACATGACAACAAAATGTATTGAAATAATTAGAATATGATTTCTTGAGCACTTATTATCTTTTAAAAATTTATTTCCTAGTTTATATAATTGATTTGTAAATGCTGGTGGTTTACAGTAGTCGTGTTACATTTTTACTGGAAGGAGACTGTACCAGCTGGCTTCAGAACAGGACTGCTGCCATTTCAGTAGGGAAGGTAATAGAGCTCTCTGGGAGGAATGACTAGTCAAAATCTCATCGGAATCTCCACAACATGTTTTAAATCATACTTGCTTTCAAAGACTACTAAGAAAATGGAGCTAGGTTTACTGGGCCTCAAGAGTTGGTAATTTGGAACTAGCCAGTGAATATTTCCTGTAGCTAATTCTATTTCATAAGGAATCTAAAGATAAAGAGTAACTATATTCATCTTTTTATTGAGAATTTTTTATATATTTTATTTATTTGTGGGAGTTGGTGAGAATATGCATGCCAGGGCCTCTAACCTTTGCAAAGAAATTGCAGATGCATGTGCCACCTTGTGCATCTAGCTTTAAGTGGGTACTGGGGAATCAAACCAGGTCCTTAGGATTTGGAGGCAAGCACATTAACTGCCAAGCCATGTCTCCAGCCCTTCTATATATAATTTAATATGTTAACATAGTGGAATTGGTCTTAATCCCCTCCCATTACTTTCTCCTGGGCCCCATCCCCAATTCCCATTTTACCATTTACTATTACCAAGTAATCCTTATTATGATCTGATGTCTCTCTCTTTTCTTTTTGCCCTCCTCTGTGCTCTATGACAAAAAGTTGTGGAGCATAGTATTATGCAGATCGTGTGGATGTAACGGCACCCACTGTAAGATCATGAATGCCCTATCAGTTTATATCCAGAGGATAATGCCTCATAGTATTCATTCCCACACCCCCACCCTGTGGCTCTTGCATTCTCTCCTCTCCTTCTTTAGTGATCCCTGGTCTTGCAGGGCTGGTAGAGATCTCTCAGTCTCCAGAGGTGCACTTGGCTTAAATATGTCTGGATGATGCTTACATGAATGAACTAAATTTTTCTTCTGAGTCTTATTGCATCTGTTAATTCTATATGAATACAATGTTAAATGCCACTTAACCAACATGCTAAGGCACAACAATAGATGCTTTAACTTCTTTAGAAAAAAGGATTGAGTTCTTGATTCTTTTATCTATGAAAAGACACACCTTCATTTTGAGCATTTTCATATAAGTCAGTTAGAATGGGAGGATGTGGTTAACTTTCTGTGATTATTAACTATAAATAATTTAAGATCTTATGAGATCATAGACATGGTGCGCACATGTATCTGCTGAGGGAACCATAGAATAAGATGGAACTTTGGTCTGCTTGGAAGCTCAGCCCTGTTCATTATCCCAACGTATCAACAGAAGCTGTCACACTTTGGTGGCAGAAAGATCTTTGGCTCAAAATCCAAGGCCATTTTCCCCAATCAACATTACCTTTTAAAAGATTTGAAATTTGATAGCAATTTGCTGAAAAGATATTTGAATGAAATCTTTTTCTTGAATAATCTGTTCCTCTTCCAGATGCAACAATTACTGCCTGTGGAGTCAATAGGGATTAAGTTGTAGTAGTTAGTTAATTGAAAGTATTTTCCCTCTGGAATCTATAAAATATCCTTCCCTTACCACCATACCCCAAAAGAGAGATAAAAGTCCCTCTCCTACAAAACAAACACATAAAATGAAAACAACAAAACAACTCTTAGTACATTTTATAAATAGTAGTTTATTATGTGTGATTTTTTTCCCTAAGGAAACTTTTTTCCTTCTATCTTCTCTTCTTTATGATAGTCTGATTTCTAACATTTGCACAGATTTTATTAGCATACCACTGCTTCAAGAAGTATAGGACTCAACTTTATTCATCTAGCTTCTACAGTAAAATAGTATGTTCTCAAAATCTTTAAAACATTGCTATTATCAGCATTCTCCCCCCACCACCAGACTATATTTGTTCTCCCTGACACCCAACATTTTTTGAGAACAAAGAAGTTTATTTTAAAATAAAGACAGGGCTGGAGAGATGGCCTAGAAGTTTAAGGCACTTACTTGTTTGTCAAACCTAAAAGCCTAAAGACCTGGTTCCAGTTTCCCAGTATACATGGAAAGCCAGATGCACCAAGCATGTATCTGGAGTTCAGTTTTAGTGGCAGGAGGCCCTGAAGCACTCACACTCATTCTCTTTCTGTCTGCTTATTTCTCTTTATCTTTCTCTCTCTCTCTCTCTCAAAAACATAGAATAAATATTAAAATGAAAAAAAAATATATATATATATATGTTCAAGGAGAGACGAAAAACACTACAATATTTAGTGTATACACAAATATGCACATATATATCCGTATACATATACACATGCATATACTGGCAAAAGATAGAACACCTCAAGACAGAATGACAACATATTGCTTCTTGTTACCTTTGACTTCTGTAGTAAGGGTGAACCCCCAATGCTAGGTCTTTTCATCCTGATTATATAGAGCTTGTTCAAAAGTTGAAGAATTTTTAACTCAACTAGGTCTCATGTAAAGGCAGTGAGTTAGTGATTTAGTGACAATGTGTAGGAGTAACCCAATCACTAGTTCTGCCTTCCAAAGTCTCAGCAGTCTTCTTGTAACTTACTTTAATAAAGATATCCATGCAAAAGAATTATGGGAAGCGTAATCCTATCTTGCATGTTGTCATATTACAAAGCCCCCATAGCTTGTAAATTAACCTGTCTTGAATTACCCTTTCTTTTATGCTAACATTTGAGCAGTAAGAGTTCCACCAATTCTGCCTGAAAACATTTCTGTAGTATTCTTTTCCTTTCCAGATTTCCTTTCTATTTGTTAATTTCATTTGGATTTTGCATTCTATTTGTTTCTTCCTTTATTCACTCATCTAACTCTCTAACAACTCTTAAAAAAGAATTCTGGGCTGAGCAACATACTTTTTCAAATTTTCAAACAACCCATTATCAAATGAAAATGTGTTACAAATCATAAAAACACGATGGCATGCCATAATCATCTGTAGTCTACAGTCTGCATTCATGTTTATTTTTGATGTTTCCAGGAAATACTGTATTTTGCAAATGTCCATTTAAGACTAGTTTATTTTCTTACTGTTAAGTTTAAGACCACCTTGTCTATTCTGGGCAACAGACTTTTACCAGAACTATCTTTGCAATTTTATGCTTCTGGGGGAAGGGGCTTGATTTCTCATTCTCTGACATTGGCTTTTAGAGAATAGAACCTCTAAAGTTGTTTTTGAAATCTTAGATTCACTTATTTTAGCAGATGACTTAAATGGAGTTGTAGGATAGCTACAAATAATGCTATTCATCTTGGGGCAATCTAGCTGTATTTTTTATTAGTTATGTATATAATGTGTATATAGCCATGATGGTACCATCATTAACCTTCTCCCTATCATTTCCCCATGAGGATTGTAGGTGTTGCATTGTGGGGGTGGCCATCAGTTATGGAGGAGAAGCAATGTCTCTGTGCATAATGATCCAACTTATGGCTTTAACAATCTTTCTATCCCCTCTTCTGTGAATTTCCCTGAGCTATGTTGGGTACATTTTAGGTCTATTTCAGTGACGAGGTCTTGGGAGTCTCTGTGTCTCTGCATATCTGATTTAGTAGGAGTTGAGTGTTCTCTGTGCCTATCTCTTTCACCCTTTGGCTGATACCAGGTTGACTGTGAACGCAGCTCTTTCTCATTACCCCACTCTATGGATTCATCTGGTGCCCTGGTGGAGTGCAATGGGCTGATTAGGTTCTGCATCCATCTGAAAAAGAGAAACAAATTCTCCAATGGAGAGTGAGGTCAGTGCAAGATACATGGATAACCATAATTATTTTAGAGAAAATTTAATAGATGTAGGACCTCCTGTAGCCCACTAGTGGTGGGAGCTTGATATTGGAGAGCAGGCTAATTTTTTGGATATAGTTCTGACTTCTTTCCCCATTCCAGGTATGGGTTCCATTCCACTGAGTGGATCCATCAGCCAAATCAAGAGCAGTTGGTAACCCATTATGGCTGTGTGCCAGTATTGCACTTGTGTGAACATCACATCAGTTTGATTGCTGCTGAGTAGCTTAGACCACGAGCTGCTTAGACAGATGTTGGTCATTTCCCCCTCAATTGCTCATGTAACACCTTCTGGCACTATGCAAGCTAACTGCCTGGGGACTGACTCTCTTCCAGTTTCCAGCCAGGTTACTCCATGTTCTGTCCCAACAGCATATGGTGTCTTCAGCAATAGGGTCTTACCATTAATCTTTGGTGGGTCATCAAGTACTCTGACTATATTGTCTTCTTTTGGGAAACCTTGTAGATCTCTCTGATTAATAGCCCATTGTGGATGTTACCCACATGCTCGTACTATGAGCTACAGGTCAGTGCCAAGGGAGAAGAAGGAAGAAAAAAATAGGTAATATAAAAGAGAGAGAAGAGAGAGAGAGAGAGAAACAGGAGAAGATTAAGGATAGTCTTTATCATACCCTCTTTGGGCCCCTATGATTCAGGTATTTTCTCTAAGCACCTGAGAAAGATTGACTTTTTAGTATGTCTTTCAGGATGTAGGATTTAATGGTACCATTTCCATTTGGTTCCAGTTTTTTGCCCCCCCCACCACCACCCTTAGCCTCCCTTCATGCCCCACCATCCCTATTGTCCAGTCCTCCAGATGTTTATTAGGTACGTCATCATCTTGGGCACATTCAGGTTTGGAGCCACAGATGAGTGAGACCATGCAATGATTATCTTTCTGTGGTTATGTGAGTTCACTGAGAATGATCTGTTCCAAGTTTGACCATTTTTCTTAGAAGCTCTCAATTTTAATACAGTTTTCTCTATCAATTCTTTCTTTCATGGATCATGTGTTCAGAACCATTTCTATAAAGTCATCATCATGTCAAGGTTATTTAATTTCCTTTTAGGTGCTTTACAATTTGGCATTTTGCACTTAAATCTGAGATTCTTTTTGAGTTAACTTATAGAATAGGTAAGGTCTGTGTCAAGTTTATTATCTAATTATTCCAGCACCAATAAGTACTGAAAAGGATATCGTTACTGCATTGTTTTACCTTTGCTCATTATTGATGTCTAATATTTGTCTCACTATTCATTTCTGTTGAGCTAGTTTGCTCTGTCTGAGCTGGTACACATTGTTTTGATTGCTGTAGATTTTTTTAAGTAGGTTTTGAAATCAGTAATTTTATTCTTCTGACTTTTTTTTTTTGTCTCCTCTATTTTGTTGGCTGCTGTGTCCTCTTCTCCACAATAGCTATAGAATCAGGTTGTTGATATCTACAAAATAATGTGCTATGTTTGTTACTGGAATGATATTGAATTGACAGATGAAGTTAGGATGAACTGACAACTTCAAAATATCAACTCTCCCTTTACATGAACATAGAAATATCTCTCCCTTTATGGAAAACACTTTTTTTTCATTTTAATCATAGGTTTTATACTTTAATATGTATAAATGTATTATATACATAATATACATATTTGCAGTTGGGTTTGCATTGCTAGCAGAAATCACCTGACCAGGAGCAGCTTTTGGGAACAAAAGGTTTATTTTGGCTTATAGGCTCGAGGGAAAGCTCCATGACGGCAGGGCAAAACGATGGCATGAGCAGAGGGTTGACATCACACCCTGGCCAACATAAGGTGAACTATAGCAACAGGAGAGTGTGCCAAACACTTGCAAGGGGAAACTGGCTATAATACCCATAAGTCTGCGGCTCTCCAGGAGACATTAATTACCAAATCTCCATCAACTGAGAACCTTGCATTCAGAACACCTAAGTTTATGGGAGACACCTGAATCAAGCCACCACATTCTGCCCCTGGCCCCCATAAGCTGACATCCATACATGATGTAAAATATAATGCATTCAGTCCAACTTTAAAATTCCCCATAGTTTTTATCAATCCCAATGATGTTCAAACATCACCATGGTTCCAGATCTTTTAACTGTGGCATAATAGCAAAAAAGCCCCCCCCCCCAAAAAAAAACACATAATGGTACAGAATAAACAGTCACACTGAAAAAGATGGCATTGGTCATATCAAAGAAATATTCAGCCAATATAAGATTTAAAATAACCAGGACAAACATCATATTCTGTAGCTTCAAGTCCAACAACTCTAACCAGTGACAAATCTCCAATTCCATGATTCTAACCAGCAGCAATATCAGGAGTTACAATTCCGCCCCTCCAGCTAGTCTACTCACAGTCCTGGAAACTGTCATCCAGAGCCAGCAGCTCTCCTTGGCAGCCATCTCATGGTCCTGGCATCTCCACTGGGTCTCCACTGCAAGCTACGGTTCATCCTCATGGCTCCATGGGGTCTCCATGCAGGCATCCAGAAAACCTGCTTCCCACTGCCCATGGCCATTTCCACAACACAAGACTGTGTTGCAAACTCAATGACCCTCTTTTTCCTGCATTTCTTATACTCCACAATACCAGGTAGTGTGCCAATTTGTTAATCCAGGGGGGAAATAAAACAGACTTTGAAGAATAGGACACTTCTTGAGCACTTAGCCCTTTCCAAAGAGTCTACATTTTTCCTGTTGTCCCATTGCAGGTCAGCTGGCTCAATCTCAAAGGTTATAATCTCTCAATTGCAGCTGAATGGGCAGCAGTTCACCCAAAGATATTTTTTTTCTGTGCCATACCCCTCTGTTCACACCAGTTCATTTCTATGCAAAGCAACCCTGCACAGCTTCTCAGGACATGGGCATAACAGCAAGCCTCACACTAACTGCTAGCTCAGTCCAGGCAAAGCTCTTTCTCACACTCATAAGCCAAACCTCACAATCCATAGTTTTTACTGCATTCAGGTCTTTCAACTCTGACCAGAATAGTCCATCAACCTATACTTAAAGTAATGCAAGTCATCTCTTAGGCCACGGTTTCAAATCCTCCCACATTACTCTTGAAAATCACCTCCAAAAGGCCAAAGCCAGGTGTCTAGCAGCAATCCACTCCTCTGTACCACTTTACTGTTGCTGTTAGGTTCACATTGTTAGCAGAAATCAGCCACAAAAGAGCAGATTTTGGGAAAAAAAAGGTTTATTTTGGTTTATAGGATTGAGAGGGAAACTCCTTGATGGTAGGGGAAAACAATGGCATGAGCAGAGGGTGGACATCATCCCTGGCAAATATAAGGTGGACAATAGCAACAGAAGAGTGTGCCAAATACTGGTATAGGGAAACTAGCTATAGTACCCATTTGCCTGCCCCCAACAATACACTCCCTCCAGGAGACATTAATTCTCAAATCTCTATCAGCTGGGAACCTAGCATTCAGAATGCCTAAGTTTATTGGGGACACCTGAATCAAACCACCATGTATATCTTATATTTTGGTTAGATTTATAGCTAAGTATTTAAATTTTGAAATGCAAATATAAATAGAATTGTATTTTATTTTAAGGTTATTTTTGCTCTTTGCTGATATGTAGGAAAGTGATTGAATTTGATGCTTTTATTGTGTATTCTATAACTTTGCTATTATTGCTTACTAGTTCTGAGAGTTTTTTGATTAAGTCTAGGATTTTTACATTGATGACCTTTCTTCTATGTACAAAGATAGTTTTACTTTTCTAAATCTGTAGATATTTTGTTTACTTTTCTTGTCTTATTGTAAAGCTAGTATCTCTAGCAGGATGTTGGAAAGGACTGATGAGAGGGATAGCCTTCTTTTTTTCTGAACTTAATGGAAAACCTTCTGGTGTCTACTCATCAAGCATGAGGTTATGTATAGCTTTCTTATATCATCAGAATGATAATATTAACCCCTATTACTACTTAGCTTTGACCATAATCAGTGCTAGATTGTCTCCAATGCTTATTTTTTTGTGATATGATCATGCATTTTTTAATTTTTTTAGTTTTTTGATGTGATTCTTGATAATTTTATATCATTAATTGACAGGATAGTTTCATGGAGGCTATTTTAAATGAGGCTCAGTAATCCTATATTATTATGTGTATATGACATATTCATGTTACCGGGAGGAAAAGCAAAATCCCTGAAATGGTCAAATGTCCACAGCAAGCCATATCAATACCAGGGCAGATACTCTAAACAACATAGACTTTCATGACAATGGTGCAAATTTTCTCCACATTATCCTCCTGTGCTCTACACATTGCTATCTGTTAGGATAATGTGGTACTGATAGACACAGGCTAGAAGAAGGAAGGTACCATGATCCAACTTCCAGCCTCTATACTCAGTAAGAAATGTCACTCTTTTGTGGTGATCAGAGCCCCCAAGGTAAGTACACATGACTTTCTCACACAAAACAGTAGCAATTACTATTATCCTGATCCTTGTTGACTATTGAGAATTAAAGCATGTTTAAAATAGAAGAAAAGGAATAGAATAGTATAAAGGCTATGGAAGTCCAAAATATATGGTCAAAGTTGTTGGGAATAAAACCATGTGAACTTTGTGTCTCAGAGATTTCTGATATAAATGTTTATGTTCTACATTGATAATGGGAACGTTGCAATCAGGTTCACATTTCTGGAAGAAATCTCCCAACCAATAGCAGCTTGTGGGGAAAAAGAGGTTTAATTATGCTTACAGACTCGAGGGGCAGTTCCATGATGAGAGGGGAAAATGATGACATGAGCAGAGGGTGAACATACCTCCTGGCCAACATCAGGTGGACAACAGAAAAAGTATAGTGTGCTCAACACTGGCAAGAGGACACTGGCTATAATACCCATAAGCCCACCCCCAATAATACACTGCCTTCAGAAGGCATTAATTCCCAAATCTCCATCAGCTGGGAACCTAGCAGTCAGAACACCTAAGTTTATGGGGGACACCTGACTCAACCACCACATTCCACCCCTGGCCCCATAAACTGATATCCATCCATGATGTAAAATGCAATGCATTCATCCCACTTTACAAGTCCTTATATTCTTGTCAATCCTAATGATGTTCATAAAATCCTGTAGACCAAGATCTTTTAACTGAGCCATAATACCAAAAATTTCCCCCAAATTCCATAATGGCACAGAAAAAAATATTTGCAATGCAAAAGATGGAATTGGGCATAGCAAAGAAATATTGAACCCATACAACATTTAAACAGGGCAACCATCAAACTCTGTAGCTCCAAGTCCACCTCTTGTCAGTGATAAATCTCCAAGTCTGATAATTCTAACCAGAAGCCATTCTCTGGAGTTGCAAATTTTCTCCTCCAGCTAGGCTACTGACAGAAAACTCTATCCAGGACTGGCAGTTTTCCTTAACACCCATCTTTTGGTCTGAGCATCTCCACTGAGTCCCCACTGCAACCCATGGTTCATCCTCATGGCCCCATGGGGTCTCCATGCAGTCATCCAGCAAACTTGCTTCACACTGCCCATGGCCGTTTCCAAAACACAAAACTGTTGCAAACTCAATGATTGTCTCTTTCCTGCATTTCTTATACTCCACAATACTAGGTAGGGTGCCAATTTGTTAATCCAAGGGGACAGGATAAAGCAGAATTTGAATAACAGGATACTCCTTGAGCACTCAGGCCCCTTCATAAAAGAGTCTACATTTTTCCTGTTGCCCTAGTGCAGGTTAGCTGGTCCAGTCTCAAAGTTTGTAATCACTCAATTGCAGCTGAATGGGCAGCAGTTTACCCAATAATTTATTTATTTCTGTGCAATATCCCTCTGCTCACAACAGTCTATTTCTATGCAAAGCAACCCTGTACAACTACTTAGGACATGGGCATAACAGCAAGCTCCCCATACAAACTGCTAGCCCAGTCCAGTCAAAGCTCTTTCTCACCCTCATAAGCCAAAACTCACAGTCCTCAGTTCTTACAACATTCAAATCTTTCAGCTCTGACCAGAATAGTCCATCAAGCTGTACTTACAGTACTGCAAGCTGACTCTTAGGCTAAGGTTTCAAAACCTTCCACATTCCTCTTGAAAATCAGGTCCAAAAGACCAAAGCCAGACAGTCACTTGTCTAGCAGCAAAGCCATCCTTGGTACCAACATTACTGTTGCAGTCAGGTTTTCATTGCTGGCAGATATCACCCAACTAAGAGCAGCATGTGGGAAAAAGGTTTATTTTGCCTTACAGACTCAAGGGTAAGCTCCATGATGGCAGAGGAAAATGATGGCATGAGCAGAGGGTGGACATTACCCCGTGGCCAACACAAGATGGACAACAGGAACAGGAGAGTGTGTCAAACACTGGCAAGGGAGAGCTGGCTGTAACACCCAGCTGGGAACCCAGAATTCAGAACACCTAAGTTTACGGGAGACACCTGAATCAAATCACCACAGAAAGTAATGATCAAGGCTATAACAATCCTAAAAATCATGATGCAAAAGATATACTGAGGTGTGGCCATGATATTAATGTTTATAGATATCATATCATGAGAAATATGTTTGACAAAATATGCTGAAGTAATCGAGGAAGCTTTCATTTATGCATACTCAATTTTTTTTAAGTTTACAGGTTTGTTAGGCTATAGATAGAATATAAGATAAAGAAGACAGCTCATGTCTAAGAATGGACTTGAGCTAAGTTCCCAGAAATGTGGATGCTCAGAACTTAATATAAGCAAGAAATGCTGAACTTTTACTCAAGAAAGCAAGAGAGGCTTTGAGAAACTCACCTAGAGAGACAGGAGGAGAGAGCATAGAAAGCCCCTGCCCATTAAAGGCAAGAGCATGGCAAAGCTCAAATTGGGTTAGTTCCCAAGGGGAGGGCAATACTCAAGTGCTAAATAAGTAAATGAAAGAATTTCTAGAGGAAGGAGTAGCAAGGACTATGCTGTACAGGTGTGCTGTCCTATAAACAGAAAAATAATGGAAATGTAGAGTTATACATTTCTAGAGATTATAATATGAGAATTAGAGACTTAAAAGCCTAACAATGTAGGATGGAAAAAAGATAGCACCTTCAACAAATGGTACTGGACAAAGTGGATAACCACATGCAGGAAAAGGAAACTTGATCCCCACATCTCACCATGCTCAAAAAACAAGTGCAATGGACCAAAAACCTCAATATAAGACAGAAAACTCTGCTAATGCTGGAAGAAAAAATAGGAGGAACTTTACATGATATAGGAATGGGAAAAGACTTCCTGAACAAAACCCCAGTAGCTCATGAACTTAAACAATCACTCAAACATTTGGATTTCATGAAGCTGAAATGTTGCTTCACAGACAATAAGCAGGGACAAAAGATTACCCCATGAAATGGGAAAAAAATTGTTGGCTATACAACTTTCACAGACAATAAGCAGGGACAAAGGATTACCCCATGAAATGGGAAAAAAATTGTTGGCTATACAACTGACAGAGGCCTAATTTCTAGAATCCACAAATAACTCAAAAATCTAAACAATAAAAAGTCAAACAACCCACTCACAAAATGGGGCAAAGAACTGGACATGGAGTTCTCAGAGGAAGAAGGACAAATGGCAAACACACAGTTAATAACATGTTCATCATCCCTAATCAACAGGGAAATGCAAATTGAAGCAACCATGAGAATCCACCTTACTCCAGCAAGGACAGCAAACATTAGAAAATGAAATGTAAACAAGTGCTGGTGAGGATGTAGAGAAATAGGAACCCTCATTCACTATTGGTGAAAATGTAAGATGGTACAACCAACTATGGAAAGCAATATGGGACTCCTAAAAATGTTGACTATAGAGTTAACAATAGACCTAGTAATCCCCTTACTGGGCATTTATCCTAAAAGCTCCACACCTCAGTTCAGGGAGATTTGCTCAACCATGTTTATAGCTGCTCAATTCATAATAGCTAAGAGCTGGAATAAACTCAGATGTCCATCATTAGATGAATGGATGACCAAGATGTGGTATACCTACATGATGGAATTCTACACAACTATAAGGAAAATGACACAATGAAATTTGAAGAAAAATGGTCGAACCTGGAACAGGTCATTCTTAGTGAACTCACCCAATCACAGAAAGATAATCGTCCCATGGTCTCACTATCTGTGGCACCTAACCAGAATCTGCCCAAGATGCTGACACACCTAATAAGCATCTCAAGGACCAGACAATATGTAGGATTGGCCAGGGGGGAGAGGAAGGTTGGGGGTGGAGGACACAAAACTGGACTGGCAATGGTACCATAAAATTCTATATCCTAAAAGAGAGGCTAAATGGTTGAACCTTCATGATGTCCTTAGAGGGAATACCTGAATCACAGAGCCCTAGAGAGGGTATGATGAAGACTAACCTTAATGTTCTCATGTTTCTCTCTCTCTCTCTCTGTCCCTCTTCTCTCTATCTCTTTTATATTACCTATCTTTGTCTTCCTTCTTTTCCTTTGTCCCGTCCAGCAGGACTCAGTTATTTGGGGAGCGCGAGGGGGACCAGGCCTGTGAAAAGATGGGTGAGAAAGAAGGAACGAGACCAAGCAAATGGTTGTCAAGGTCTCTAACTTTATTTTTTACACAGTGGTTATATAGGGGAAGAAAAGGGGGGAGTACGCTGCCTGACGTGATTTAGGGCAAGAATTGTTAGGAAACTAAGAGGAGGCGTAACTGGGTGTTTATCTAATCTTAAGGGAACCTAGAGGAGATGTATCCGGGTGTTTTCCTAATCTTGCCTTAACGGCTTGACATCCTGATCATAAACTGGCCTTTTGCAAAAGATAAGATTCTGCAGACCACATTCCTAACTGCAAGCTGGATGGACCAGCTTTCTGGTGAATGAGTCAACTTAAGAACAGGCCCAGGCAAAATGGAGAGGCTTTTGCTTTATGGCTCCCGACATTCCTTGAGGTTGCCCTGTAACTCCCAGTACCAGCATGTGGTTAATATCCACAATGAGCTATTGATCAGAGAGATCTACAAGGTTTCCCAAAAGTAAACAGATTTCTGTCAGAGTACTTGATGACCTACCAAAGGTTAGTGGTAAAACCCTACTGCTGAAGACACCATATTCTGGTATGGACCATGGAGTGACCTGGGTGGAATGTGGAAGATAATCAGTCCCCAGACAATTAGCTTGTCTAGTGCCAGAAGGAGCTACATGAGCAAGTGGGGGAGAAGTGACCAACGTCTGTGCAAGCAACTCCTGGTCTAAGCTACTTAGCAGCAAACAACCTGATGTGATGCTCACACAAGTGCAACAGTGGCACAGAGGCATGGTGGGTAACCAACTGCTCTTGATTTGGCTAAAGGATCTTCTCATTGGAATGTAACCCATAGCTGGAGCTGGGAAACATGTCAGAACCATATCCAAAAAATGGGCACACTCTCTATTGTCAAGCTCCCCACCAATCATGGGCTACAAGAGGTTCTACACATATTAAATTCTCTCTAAAATTATAATGGTTTTCCCATTTATATGGTGCTGACTTCACTCTTCACTGGAGAATTTGCTACACTTTTTCAGATGGAGGCAGATCCTGAGGAGAGAATCAGCCTATCGTACCTCACCAGGGCCCCAGCTGAAACCAAGAGTAATTAGGGAAATGAGCAAGAGTGCTGCTTTCTTGCTGAACCTGCTACCAAAACGAGGGTGAAGGAGATAGACACAGGGAACACTCAACTCCTACCAAACCAGATATCAAGTGACACAGAGGCTTCCAAGAGCTCATCACTGAAGTAGACCTAAAACGAATCCATCATGGCTTAGGGAAATCTGCAGAAGAGGGGGTGGAAAGATTGTTAGAGCCACATATTGGCACATTATGTACAGAGACATTGATTCTTACCCAGAACTCTTGGCTGACCCCACAATGCATGGCCCATATTCCCCAACAAGGAGGGTCCCTGGGGAGGTGGGAGGACAAGGAGGAGGCTAATGATAGTACTAACATGGCTGTATGCACACTGTGTACATAACTAATAAAAATAAAAGTAATCTTACATTAATTATTCCTGCTCCCAACCTTTATATGATGAATAATTCAGAGTATCAGTGATTTTATATTATTTGAAAAAAATTTCAAATAATTTAGACAGTGAATAGATAATCTAAACCACTATCTCAACTTCAACTCTACTGTTGCTTTTACTAGAATCAAAGGATTGTGGGAGAAGAGGTAGAAAAGGGAGGAGCCAGGTTACTTATACAATGTATTTACATATTTTCTTTAGGAGGGGAGGAGATACATGCACTATTTTAGACCATCATAGTGGTAATATGTCAATTTTATGCTATGTTAATCTGAAAAGTCAGTGGCTGGTGTTAACACTCAGGGAGAGCACATTTGTAGGTGTGCATATCTAAAAGGATAAAAACTTTAACTACAGTGGTTGTGGAAATTATAATACAGGAAGACATCTACCTATGAAAGTCAGAAGAAAGTTATTTGAATTCAAATTAGGATATATATTTGCACATACATAAATCAGTGTTATACATGCATATAATGTATACAATGTACATAAATATAATATATGTGTATATATATTTTGTACTTGTATATAATAGTATAATATACTAGATATGCCTAAGGCATGGTAAATTAAAAATTATGAATATTCATATATGTATATATGCACATGGTTTCACAGAGTAGGGAACAGACATAAAAGCCTATTAGGTATGAATAACCAGGAAATGGAAAATTTGTTCTGACATGTTTTGTTTGGAGTAAATCTGAGACTCAAATGCAAACATCCTTAGACAGTGAGAAGTTTTGGCTATCTTCAAAGCATAACAAGGTTCAAGACAGATTTGAGACAAAATGAGGTCTCTAAAGCAATATCTAGAAAGACATTATTAGCAGACTACAGAAAGTATCTTGGGACCAAAGGACAGTGAAAGTGTATGGAGGCTTCTAAATAAAAGAGGATGAGAGTCATAAACATTTGGGAGCACAATAAAAATTGATTTACTTTTCAGCACCTTACTAGTGTAGAGAAGACTATGTTATCTCAAGGTAAAACTACAACCTTAGAAGGCTTTGCTCTTCATACAGACACTTCACAATTCCAAATGTCTCTTCCATCTGTCACAAAAGTGGGTGGAACATAATGTACTGTCTTAGAAAGTTGAGGGCATTTATATAAAAAGTAGTTGGGCAAATGGTGATTTCTAGCACAGTAAAAACATATGTAAACGTGTATATCTCTCTGCCAGGCTCAAAGAGTCCATACAAAAGAGGCAAATGAGATATGGAGACTTTTTGACGTTAAACACATAAAACTCTTTGTTGCAGTTCTTTCCAGAGCTGTATGGGAGTTGGCAGAGAGCAGGAGAAAGACTAGGCATAGCTATTTCCAGGGTGAAAGCTTTGGAACTAATGAGGAAAAACCAATTTGCAGGTCTGTTTCCCATGGAGGCCACTGCATGTTGGAGAAAGGTACACCCACCGTGAGGATGTTGGCTCAGCCAAGTCAGGCGATTGATGTTGTAGACTTTCCCAGCTTCTCTCTCTACCTTACAACATGAGAATTTGCTTCATAATCTTCTCTTCCTTTCCCTAAATCTAGGCTTTTCATCCCAGGATTTCCCTCAGCATTTGATTCACCTATTTAAAATCCTAGTACATTGCAAAATAATACATATGAGGAGAATAACCATATAAGTGAAATATACCCACATACTGGTATCTACTTGTTTTTGACTCACATTTGATGATTTGCCTGTTACTTGTGGAAGAATTTGTTTCTTTCTTATGCTGCTTGAATGTTCAAAGCATTTTTTATGGCTCAGAATATTTGACCCACTTTAAAATGAAGTTCTTATTTTATTTTATGCTGGAAACTAAAATTAGATGTTTAGATTTCTTTTGAATAAACACAAAGTTTCAGGAGTGTGATCTGTCCGTGAGTAGCAAATCCTGTTTGGTAATTGGCATTTTCTCCCTTTTGATGAATCACATTTGCACAATTGAATTTTGAAACACTCTACTAGAAATATTGCTATTCCTAATATTATACATTTAAAGTTTTGGACAAGAAACACTGATATAAAACAGTAGAATGAGGAAGAAGTCACAACTCCTGGAAGGGTACCAAAGAGTTGGAGTCACCTATATCCCTCTTGGGCAGACAGTGGAAAGAATGTTGGGTCAAGGTGGCTTCACACACATTTGATAATGCTGGATTTTAAAGGTCTTCTAAGTGCATTTTTATTTATTTCTGATAGTAATAACCATTCCATAAATGTTTATAGGATAAAACAAAGGAAGGTGTATCAATCTGTGTCACATTTTTAAACAAAGAAAGGCAAAATCAATCTATATTACATGTTTAAAAGTGAAAACATGCAGATTGAGCTTTCCTTTGGAAAACTTGAGATTCAGAAAAATTCAAACGAAGGCCTTGTCAGGTGTAAACCTTAAAATTAAATGTTTTCCTTGTTGCCAATTCTAATGCACTGCCAAATTCACTTATCTGTGTCAGCAACCGCATTTCTTTAAAGAAACAAATCTATTTAAATATTTCCTTTAATTCATCTACTTGTCCTTAAAATGAGACCCAAAGGATAGATGAGTGACTGACAGCTGTAGTAAACTGGGAAGCTGTGACTCCGACTTGTATCTCGTTACGTATCCAAAGCCCCACAACCTGCCATGGAACCACAGAGCCGCAATTGGCCACCACACAGCTCATGGCTCAGCTTGAAATGGTAGCAGGTGGCTGTTAGCTGAAACCAAAAACTGAAATTGTCTTTACAATTGTGCCTTGACCCTGTGCCTGCAAATATAAAAGGCAGTAATTGTATACACGGGTTGTAGAAAAACTATAAATTTCTAGGCTTAAGTTTGCATTTGCAATGAGTAAAATTTATTTATTTATGATCATAGTATATGCAAGTTTTGTTTGATTGTGTGAGTGAGTGAGTGTGTGTGTGTGTGTGTGTGTGTGTGTGTGTGTTGTGTATCTAGGAAAAGGCACATTACTTCTCTTTAGATTATAGCCAGAAGGTGTCTAAGGCCAGGTTGGGCTGGCATGCCTTGTGTGATTTCAATGTATAGAAACAGCAATCTAATGAGCCTTCAGAGTCTCACAGAGGGAGGGTCTCTCCGCATAGAAACCCTAAGTCCAGGAGGCTGTTGAGCTGCTGATAAAACATAGTCTTAGTCCCTCAGCAAGTACAGAGCTGTCAGCAGCAAGAGAGGGAGGCCTAGAAGGAAAAAGAATGAATATTCATACAACAAATGCCGCCTAGAGAAGCTGGGAAAATAACTGATAAACCAATATATTTGGCTGAGATATTACACATGATTGAAATAAAAAGACATTAAAATATGGATGGGTGGAAGGCATTTTAGGAGGAACTTGTCACCAGATGGCAAGTAATTATAAAGCTCTCATTCTCTGTATCTATAACTTAGAAAACGGTCATAGTGAGAGACCTTGAGAAGCATCTATTTTTTAGAGGATCCACAGTGAAAAGTAAGTTCATAGCGACAGCTTGCTAAGCAACACAATTTGGGGGTCTTTTCATCTAAGATACCAAATTCTTTAAACAAAAATGTTACATAGATCTATTTCTATTTCTAAAATCTGCTATACTTATTGTTTACAGAGTGAAATAGCACAATGCAGAAGATATGCAAACCAAATCTTTATCTAGTCATTCCAGAAGCTTATTTCCCATGGGGAGTTTTGGTTCAAGGAATTTTTAAAATTAACAGACCAAGTCAAGGGAAAGGTCCTTCTATATTTTCCACTGGCTAAAACTGATCATAAACATGTTAGAGATGGCATGATAAACTTTCATTCTAAGCCACTCATCCAAGTGACTTGACTGTGAAAGTTACATTATATCTATCTGGGCCTAGATTTGTAAGCAAGTAGCATGTTGTGAGATTTATTTCTCAGACAGTGTTTCAATAACTGTTCCATGTCCATTCACAGAGGGGTTTGCATTCTGGGCCTCAAGGTTCACATTATATCAATTTAGAAGCACCTAGGATTACATGAAAATTTTCCTCTGGGGCAATGCAAACACCCCTGTATTCACCTCACTTACAGAAGAAGGGCCAAATCCTCATTGCACCAAAACCAGTTTTGGCTAATCAAGGAGTTTCCTGGGGTTACTTACAGAGAGGGGTGAAGACTTGCTTATAGGAGCATGGATGATTCAAAGGCACCTGAGTCAGCAGAAAGCTCTCCCCAGCATATATGATGACTCATGGAAATGACATCTCTGGAGCACACTGCACCGCCTGCAGGCAGCTTGGCTGGTCTGGTCAGAGAGTCTATTCCCTGATCTTCAGAGTCTCCCTTCTTCTCCCAAGAAGGACTGTTTCAATTCAGAGAAAATTTTTACAGGACACTGGTCAAAGTCTGCCCCTCACCAGTTGTTTACTTCTTCTATAACCTTAAGGAGTGGTCCTGTGATGCTTTACAATTCATCTCTCCCTGACTTGATCTACTGAGTTTCCCGAGTCTTCCTCCTGTCTTCAGGAGGGAATACAGTAATTCAGAGGAATTTTCTGTATAATGCCAACTCACTGTGAAAGATAACCAATTTCTTTCTGACAGTGATGATGGTAGATAATATTGCTATAATAATTATCTTTTGCTGTTGGGACAAAGCACCCAACCAAAAGCAGCTAATGGAAGGAAAGAGTTTATTTCCAGCTTCCAATTTGAAGAGAACATCCGTCATGGTAGGAACAGACAACTGGGCATCACATCTCTACATTAGCAGGAAGGAAATAACAGAGATATGAGTGTGGCAAGGCCTTCCCCCAGCAACTAATTTCTTCCAACAAGGCTTCACAACTTTTCCACACAGTGCCACTAGCTAAGGATCAATTATGAGGATTAGTAACAAACACAGAAGACTATGGGGGACGTTATATTCAAACTACCACAGTTTCAAAATAACTTATTTAACCTGAACTCTACAATTCAAGCCTCTGAGTCATACAAACTTTAAAATGTGTGTGTGTATGTATGTGGTACATGTATTCGGTGTGGTGTGTGGTGTGCATGTGTGTGTCAGGGGGTGTTGCATGGAATGAAGTCACACCCCACATTCTTGCCTGTGGTGGTGAGGGGTGAACACTAATCTATGGTGGCCAGATCAGAATGTTAGATGCCCTACTCCATTGTACTTTTACTTGGTTTTGTTTTGAGCTGGAGTCTCTTTACTGATTCAGGAGTTTTCAGGGCTCCAGTGATTCTCAAATTTATGTTCCCATCTAGGACTGGGATTATAGGCACATATGGTTGTTCCAGGCTATTTATATGGAATCTGGAGATTTGAATTTAGGAAATCTCAGGTCCCCTCAGACCCTCATGCTTGTATAGGAAGTACACTTTAAGTGCTAAGCCATCTCTCCAGCCTGTATAAGCAACATTAATAGGAATTAAGTACCCTCCATCCTATCCCTGTTAACCTTCACTGATAAAGGTACATGTCTAGCACAGAGTTATATGTTCACACCCATAACGAGATACAAACTTGGAGTGCTATGCACATTTGTTGTTATGGTTGAAGGGATTGTAGAAATAAGGAAGGAGTTTGGGATTTTTGTTTTATTAATTAGTTTTGTACTCAGTGAATACAGTCAAGTTGGTGCCATTGTTAGCCTCCTCCATGTCCTAACCCTCCCCCTTGCCCCTCCCTGCTGAGGTATATGGGTCATGCATTGTGGAGCTAGCCCACACTTATGGGTAGGAGAAAATGTCTCTGGGTGTGGCTCTGATATTCTTTCCACCCCTCTTCCACAAAATTTCCCTGAGCCATGTTGGGTTCATTTTGGGTCTGTTTCAGTGATAAGGTGTTGGGAGCATCTGTGTCTCTGGATATCTGGTTTGGTAGGAGTATTGTTCTCATGTCTATCTCCTTCACCCTTGTGCTGGTACCAGGTTCACCAAGAAAACAGCATCCTTGCTTGTTTCGCCAATTATACTTAGTTTCAACTGGGGCCCTTTTGAGGTATGATGGGATGGTTCTCTCTTTAGGATCTGTATCTATCTGAAAAAGAAAAGCAGATTCTCCAATGGAGAGTAATAAGATAAATGGGACAACCCTTATTTTTTTTATAGAGAATTTAATAGGTGTAGGCCCTCTTGAAGCCCACGATTGGTGGTAGCTTGGTAATAGAGAGCAGGCTCATGTTGGGATATGGTTCTGACATGTATCCCAGCTCCAGCTATGGGTCCAATTGCACTGAGTGAATCAGTTAGCCAAATCAAGAGCAGTTGCTTTCCCACCATGCCTGTGCGCCACTACTGCACTTGTATAAACATCACAACAGGTTATTTGCTGTTAAGTAGGACAGACCATGAGTTGCTTGGGCAGATATTGGTCATTTTCTCCCAGTTGCCCATGTAGCACCTTCTGGCACTAGACACGCTGACTGTCTGGGGACTGACTTCCTTCCAGCTTTCAGCCATGTCACTCCATGTTATGTGTTAACCACATATGGTGTCTCCAGCAGTAGAGTCTTATCACTAACCTTTGGTGGGTCATCAAGTACTCTGACAGAAATCTGTCCTTCATTTAGGAAACCTTCTATGTATCTCTGATCAAAAGCTCATTTTGGATGATAGTCACCTGCTGGTACTGGGAATTACAGGTCAGTGCCCACAAAGAGAAGGAAGAAAAAGATAACTAATATAAAAGAGTGAGAGAGAAGAAAAAGAGAGAGAGAGAGGCAGAGAGAGAGAGAGAAAAGCTGTAGAAGATTATGGCCAGCCTTCATCATACCCTCTCCAGTACATTGTGAATCAGGTGTTCCTTCTAGGGGCCTGGTGAAGGTTCAACCATTTGGTCTGCCTTTTAGGATGTAGAATTTTATGGTACCATTGCCATTTGGGTCTAGTTTTGTGTCCCTCACCTCCTCTCTTGCTCTCCCTTCCCTCCCCACCCACCCTATTGTCTAGTGCTCAAGATTCTTGCTGGGTATGTTGACGACTTGGGTAGATTCATGTTAGGTGCTGTAGATGAGGGAGACTATGCAGTGATTATCTTTCTGTGATTGGTTAAGTTCATTCAAATGATCTGCTCCAGGTTCAACCATTTTTCTTCAAAATTCATTGTGTCATTTTTTTCTTGCTGCTGTGTAGAATTCCATTGTGTAGATATAACACATCTTAGTTGTCCATTCTCCTAGTGATGGACATCTGAGTTGATTCCAGCTCTTAGCTATTATGAATTGAGCCGCTATAAACATGGTTGAGCAAATCTCTCTGGACTGAGGCTTGAAGGTTCTAGGGTACATGCCCAGTAAGGGAATAACTGGGTATGTTGGTAACTCTATAGTCAAGTTTTTTAGGAGTCTCCATATTGCTTTCCAAAGTGGTTGTACCATCTTACATTCCCACCAACAGTAGATGAGAGTTCCTATTTCCCCACATCCTAGCCAGCATTTATTTTCATTGGATTTTTTGATGTTTGCTATCCTTACTGCGGTAAAGTGGAATCTAATAGTTGTTTTAATTTGCATTTCTCTGATGATTAGGGATGATGAACATTTTCTTAAATGTGTGTTTTCCATTTGTATTTCTTCCTCTATGAATTGCCTGTCCAGAATTTGCCCCATTTTGTGAGTGGGATGACTTTTTATTGTTTAGGCTTTTGAGTTCTTTGAGATTCTAGAGATTAGGCCTCTGTCAGATGGATATTCAGCAAATATTTTCTCCCATTCTGTGGGAAATCTATTGGCTTTGCTTATTGTATGCTTGTCTGTAAAGAAACTCTTCAGCTTCATGTGAACCCATTGGTTGAGTGACTGTTTAAGATTGTGAGCTACTGGAGTTTTGTTGAGGAAGTCTTTTCCTATTCCTATATCATGGAAAGATCCTCCTATGTTTTCTTCCAGTAATAGCCAATATTCTGGTCTTATATTGAGGTTTTCATCCATCTGGACATGAGTGTCATGCATAGTGAGATGTGTGGATCAAGTTTCAATTTCTTGCATATGGTTATCCAGTTTGTCCAGCACCATTTGTTGAAGATGCTATCTTTTTTCCAGCCTATATTGTCAGGGCCTTTGTGAAATATCAAGTAGCTGTATTTGCTTGACCCAAAGTCCAGGTCCTCAATTCTATTCTTTTGGTCTATACTCCTGTTTTTATGCCAGTACCATGCTGTTTTTATTACTATGGTGTTGTAATATAGCTCTAGGTAAGGTATGGTGATGCACCCAGAGGTATTACTTTTGCTGAGTATATGCTTTGATATTGGAGGCCTTCTGCCTTTCTGTATAAACTTTGAGATCATTTTTTCTATCTCTGTGAAGAACAATATTGGGATTTTAATTGGATTTGCATTAAATGTGTATATTGCCTTTGGTAGGATGGCCATCTTCACAATTTTAATCCTGCCTATCGAGGAGCATGGGAGGTCTTTCCATTTTCTCAAGTCCTCCTCAATTTCTTTTTTCAGTGTTTTTATGTTTTCATTGTATAGATCTTTCACTTCCTTGGTTAATGTTATTCCAAGTTATTTTTTGTTGTTGTTGCTATTGAAAATGGGACAATGTCACTTGTTTCTTTCTTTGTATCTTTGTCATTTGCATGTAGAAATGCTACTGATTTTGTGCATTGATTTTGTATCCTGCTACTTTGCTATAGGAGTTAATCACTTTCAAGAGTTTTGGGATTGAATCTCTCAGGTCTCTTACATATAGAAACATGTCATCAGCAAATAGAGCTAAACTAACTTCTTCCTTTCCAAATTGTATCACTTTTAATTCTTTCTCCTGTCTTATTGCTTGAGCTAGGACTTCCAGGACTATATTGAAGAGCAGAGGTGAGAGTGGACACCACTGTCTTGTTCATTATCTCAATGGAAATCCCTCCATTCTCTCTCCATTAAGTATTAATTGGGTCTTAGGAGCTTTGTATATTGCCTTTATTATGTTAAGATATGAACCAACCATGCCAATTCTCCCCAAGGTTTTGATCATAAAGTGATGTATTTTGTCAAAGGCCTTTTGTGCATCTGTCAAAATGATCATGTGGTTTTTGTGTTTAACCTTGTTTATGTGGTGTATTACATTGACAGATTTTTGTATGTTGAACCACCCCTACGTTCTTGAGATGAATCCCACTTGATCAAGATGGATAATGCTTTTGATGTGTTGTTGGATTCGGTTTGCGAGGATTTTTTTCAGGATCTTTGCATCTAAGTTCATCGGGGAAATAGGCCAGTAGTTTTTCTTGTGGCATCTCTGCCTGGTTTTGGAATTAGGGTGATATTACCTTCATAAAAGGACTGGGTAGCTTACTCTGTTCTCCAATTTTCTGGCACAATTTGAGGAAGATTGGCTTGAGTTCTTCCATGAGGGTTTGATAGAATTCAGCTGAGAAGCGATCTGGTCCTGGACTCTTCTTTTTGGAGAGGGTTTTTTTTTTTTATTACTTTTTCAATCTCAATGAGTGTGATAGGTTTGTTTAGGAGATTCATCTGCTTTAAGTTTAGCTTTGATAGATGGTATGTGCTCAGGAATTTATCCATCTTCTCCACATTATCCAGTTTTGTGGAGTAGAGGTTTTTGAAATAAGTCCTGATGATTCTCCCAATTTCACTTATGTCTGTTGTGATCTCTCCTTTTTCATTTTGAATTTTGTTAATTTGAAGCTTCTCTTTTTTTTTGCTTGATCAAATTGGCCAGGAGTTTGTAAATCTTGTTTATTTTTTCAAAGAACCAGCTCTTTCTTTTGTCAATTGTCTTAATTGTTTTCTTAGTTTCCAATTCATTAATTTCTGCTCTGATTTTCATTATTTATTTCCTTCTGGAGTTCTTTGGTTGGATTTTTCTTGCTTTTCCAGTGCCTTTAGCTGGATGGTTAGGTTATTGATTTGGGATCTCTCTGTCTTTTTTATGAAGGCATTGAGTGCTATGAATTTTCCCCTGAAGACCGCTTTCATTGTGTCCCATAAGTTTTGGTATGATGTGTTCTGATCATCGTTCATTTCTAGAAATTTTGCAATTTCATTTTTTATTTCATCCACTATCCATTTATCATTTAAAACTGTGCTGTTAAGTTTCCAGGTGCCATTGGGATTCTTGGTGGGTTTTTTGTTGTTAATTTCTAGCAATATAGGATTGTGATCTGATATCATGGAGGGAATTATGTCCACTTTCCTAAATATGTGGAGGCAGTCTTTGTGACCCAGTATATGGTCTATTTTAGAGAATGTTCCATGGACTGCTGAGAAGAATGTGTAGTCTGTGGATTTGGGATGGAAAGTTCTGTTGATGTCCGTTAGGTCTAAGTGATCTGTGGTTTTGTGGATTGTTGAGCTCTCTTTCTTCCCTGTTGAGTTTCTGTTTGGATTTTCTGTCTGTTACTGATAATGGTGTATTGAAGTCCCCAACTATGATTGTGTCGGTGGTTATTTCTGTTTTATTGTCAAGTAGGTTTTGGATTATGAACTGTGGTGCCACTGTATTTGATGCATACAGATTTATGATTGTGATATCTTCTTGGTGGATTGTTCCCTTGATAAGTAGGAAGTGGCCTTCTTTGTCTTCTTGATTATTTTTGCTTTGAAGTCTATGCTATCTGATATTAATATAGCTATGCCTGCTTGTTTCTTATTCCCATTTGCTTGGACTATTGTTTTCCACCCTTTCACCCTGAGGAGGTGTCTGTCTTTGGTGGTGAGGTGAATTTCTTGAAGAGAACAGATTGAGGGGTCTAATTTTTTGATCCATCCTGTTAGCCCATGTCTCTTGATGGATAAATTAAGGCCATTAATATTTAGGGTAATGACTGTGAGATTTGATTTGATCCCTGCCATATTGTGATGGTATATATGGTTTGGTGTTTTCTTGGGCTTTGAAGATTTCTGTACCTACTCTGAGTTTGGTTATTGTGATTTGCTGCTTGTAGGTATTTGAGGTTGATTATCTGTGTCTTCTCTTTGAAAAATTTCCTGAAATACTCTCTGTAGGTTTGGTTTTGTGTTCATATAATTGTAAAGCTGAGTTTTGTCATGGAAAGTTTTTCTTTACCATCTATTATGAGGGATAATTTTGCTGGGTAGAGTAGTTTGGTTTGGAAGCCATAGGTTCTTAGACTTTACAGTGTTTCATTCCAGGCCCTTCTAGCATTCAGGGTTTCCATTGAGAAGTCTGGAGTAATTCTGATGGGGTTACCTTTAAAAGTGGTGTGTTGTTTTTCCCTACCTGCATTTAGTATGTTCTCTTTGGTGTCAATTTTTAGAGTCTTAATGACAATATGGCTTGGAGATTTTCTCCTTTGGTCCAGTCTGTTTGGAGTTCTGTTAGCTTCTTGTATCTTGATGAGCCTTTCTTTTAAGAGACTGGGGAAGTTTTCTATTATTTTGTTAAATTCTCCATTCCTTTGGTCTGAATTTCTTCTTCTGGTATTCCAATCATTCTTATATAAGGATGATTAAGTGTATCCCATAATTCTCTCATGTTTTGTTCACAGAAACTTTAGAACTTAATGAATTTCTTTTTCTTTTTCTTTTCTTTTTTTTCTTTATTAATTAGTTTTGTATTCAGCAAATACAGTCAGTGTGGTACCATTATTAGGCTCATCCGTGACCTACCCCCTCCCCTTGACCCCTCCTTGTTGAGATATATGGGTCATGCATTGTGGAGTTACCCCACAGTTATGGGTAGGATAAAAGCCTCTGCATATCATGACCTAACATGTGGCTCTGACATTCTTTCTGCCCCATCTTCCGCAAAATTTCCCTGAGCCATGTTGGGTTCATTTTTGGTCTGCTTCATTGATGAGGTGTTGGGGGCCTCTGAGGATCTGGCTCTCTGGTATTTGAACTCTAGAACTGTTTCTTCCATCTTGTCTTCCAGATCAGAGTTTTTGTCCTCCACATGGCGGACTCTATTCTTGAGAGCTTCTAGAGAGTTTTGGACTTGTTCAATGATGTTTGCATTTTCTACTACTTTTCTATGTACAATTTCCATCCCTCTCTCAAGCTCCCTTTTTACACCATTTTCTGATTTTCTTGGTGCTTCTTGGAATTCATCCTTGCATTTCTTTATGTCTTCATTTGGCATTGCCACCTGATTTTTGAAGTCCTCTGTTTTTTTTTTTTTTTTTTTCACTCTCCCTCATATCTCTTAACTGTCTTTGAACTCCTTCCATTTTCTTATCTATTAGGTCTAGTGTAGTGATGGTAGCATCCACAAGATTATCGGTCCTTTGTTGCTTTTCTGCAAGTTCTACCAGTATCTTGATCAGGGTTGCATTGCTCATAGCTTCATTTTGGTGTTCTGATCCTAATGACTCTTCTCTGTTTTGATTAGGGATGTTCATTGTAGGACTGGGTGATCTAACTGGATTTACTTGCATTTGATTTTTCTTGTTATTTCCTTTTGCAGTGTATGGGCACCTAGGTGGATGGATCAGCCTGGGCTCAAGCACAATGGGAAGCTGTAGCAACCTGAGGCATTTGCCAAGCAGTCTGGGCTTTGGCTCTCACTTGCCAAAGCCACCTGAGCTCCTGCCTGGCAGGGGCACCACAGTTCCCTGAGCTCTCATGCAGTAATGCTACAAAACTGCCTGCACTCCCACTAGGAGGGACACTGAGGCACCAAGCACTGAAGCAGCCCAAACTCTGGTGTGGTGGAACACTGGGATCCAGAAGCATTCTGAGCCCACCTGCACAGGACAATGGCCGTCTGCCAGCATAGCACAGAGGGAGGGGCTGCCATCTGAGCTAGTGCAAGCAACAGATAAAAACAGTCTGAGCTCATGTGGGGAGTTGCAATGTGCAGTGGCTGGAGATGCTAAGCTTGCCCCAGCAGAGATCAGCAGCGGCACACATTTGGCAGGCAAATTGATCAAAGGAGCCTGAGCTCCAATGGGCCAGCAGGCTTAACCTGGCCTAGGTCACTCATGGTCAGGGGTAGCAGGGCGATTGCCCCTGTGCAGTGCGGCAAGTGGGACTATGTTGGCCTGGGACCCTTTTCCTACAGTAAATGCAGGAGTATCCTGAAGCTGGGACTATGGGTATGGCTGCTTGGTGGGAGGGGTGGGCTATTCGCATGTGAGGGAGTCAACGATTCCCTGTTTTTACCCCTCTGTGCCCTCCCACTGGCAACCTGTTGGAGATTTCTCTCCCCTAAAAGACCCAGTGAACCCTTAATGTCTTGCCTTTCTTTCCCTGGGATATGCGGTGCAATTAGGCAGTTGCCATCTTGGCCAGAAGTTCTTTTTTTATCTTTTCTAAGGCAGGGTCTCAAGCTAGCCCTGGCTGACCTGGAATTAACTATGTAGTCTCAGGGTGGCCTCGAACTCATGGCAACCCTCCTACCTCTGCTTCCCAACTGCTGGAATTAAAGGTTTGTGCCCCCATGCCCAGTAAGTTTTTGTGGTAGATATTTTGGCTCCATGCAATTAATTGCATACAAATTATGGAATATTATGCTTTTGTTTACTTAACTCTTCATCACAAGTAGAAGTCCCTTTTCTCCCTAGTAAGCACTTCTGTTTTCTGGTGCAAGTGCTAGTGTTAAGACTCCTCTGGCTTTGTCCTTGTAGTTTTTTCACTACATGTTTTGTATCATTTTATTCCAACTTTAATCTCTTTGCAAGTTTCTCATTCCAGTATTAAAATATTTATTTGTAACTAGACAGTTTATGCACACACTGAAATTAATGTTATGTGAGTTTTACTTTACTGTTTTTTTTTGTTTTATCTATTTTAATACCCCTTTTCTTATCTTCCATTTATTGTATAAGGCATGTTTCATGCTTGTTTCCCCATCAAGTGTTAAGTCATACTTTCTTTTATTATCCTTCTAATGGTTTCCTTACAAACAGCAGTAAGCATCTTTGACTTCTACAGGCTACCTTAGTACACCCTCCATTTCACAAAATATAATCCTTCTAACAATCACTCCTTTGCCTCAACTCCCAACTTTTACACTAGTGTAAGCATACACACACACACACACACACACACACACATATATGAAACACATGCATTGAAAATACAAATTCTAGGACCCCAGTACACTCATTACTTAGTTACATTTTTGTAGCCCTGAACTACCCTCTTTCCCCTGCTCTGACAACCTGGAGCTACATGCAACCCAGTAGTGGTTCTCCATGTCCTCAATCGCAGAGTGACACTTTGTCTAAAGAGGGCACTGTGGAAACAAGGGAACCTTCTTTTCTTCTGGATGGAATTTTGTATGTCTTTATGGATCATGGTGCCCAGCTAACCTCATTCCAGTTCCCATGACCACTCTAGGCCATATATTTTTTGCCCAATGTTCATGTCCAGCATTAGCTCTAGGAGCTTTCATAATATGCCAGAAATAAAATAACTATTTTTAATTCACAATAAAGTAAAACTTTCCATCTCTACTTCCACCTAAAGGGATCAGTTTGCAAGGATTTTCTTCACGATCTTTGCATGTAAGTTCACCAAGGAGATAGGCCGGTAATTTTCTTTTCTTTTGGCATCTCTGCCTGGTTTTGGAATTAGGGTGATACTAGCTTAACAAAAGGAGTCTGGGAGCTTTCCCTGTTCTCCAATTGTGTGGCACAGTTTGAGAAAGATTGGTTTGAATTCTTCCATGAAGGTTTGATAGAATTCATTTGAGAAGCCATCTGGTCTTGAACTCTACATTTGGGGAGGTTTTTTATTACTTTTTCAATCTCGATGAGTGTGATAGGTTTGTTTAGGAGATTAATCTGCTCTGAGTTTAACCTTGGTGGAATGTATGTGTCCAGGAATTTATCCATTTCCTCGATATTATCCAGCTTTGTGGAGTAGAGGTTTTTGAAATAATTCCTGTTGATTCTCCCAATTTCACTTATGTCTGTTGTGATCGCTCCTTTTTCATTTTAAATTTTGTTAAACTGAAGGGTCTTTTTTTTTTTTTTTTTTTTGCTTATCAAATTGGCCATGGGTTTTTCAATCTTGTTTATTTTTTCAAAGAACCATCTCTTTGTTTTGTTGATTTTCTTAATTGTTTTCTTAGGTTCCAATTCATTAATTTCTGCTCTGATCTTAATTATTTCTGTCTGGATCTTTTGGGGTTGGATTCTTCTTGCTTTTCCAGTGCCTTTAGGTGGATAAGTTATGTAATTGATTTTAGATCTCTCTATCTTTGTTATGAAGCCATTTAGTGCTATGAATTTTCCCCTGAGGACCACCTTCATTTTGTTCCATAAGTTTGGGTATGATGTGTTCTCATCATTATTCATTTCTAGTAATTTCACAGTTTCATTTTTTATTTCATCCATTATCCATTTATTGTTCAAAAGTGTGCTGTTCAGTTTCCAGGAGCCAATGGGATTCTTTTTTTTATTTTTTATTTTGTTTATTATTTTTATTTATTTACTTGAGAGCGACAGACAGAGCGAGAAAGAGGCAGAGAGAGAGAGACACAGAAAGAATGGGTGCTCCAGGGCCTCCAGCAACTGCAAACGAACTCCAGATGTGTGTGCTCCCTTGTGCATCTGGCTAACGTGGGTCCTGGGGAGTTGAGCCTCGAACCGGGGTTCTTAGGCTTCACAGGCAAGCACTGAACTGCTAATCCATCTCTCCATCCCTCAATGGGATTCTTGGTGTGTCTTTTGTGTTAATTTTTATCAATATAGCATGGTGATCTGATATCATGCAGGGAGTTATGACAATCTTCCTAAATATATGGAGCCAGGCTTTGTGACCCAGAATATGATTTATTTTAGAGAATGTTCCATAGGCTCCTAAGAAGAATGTGTAGTCTATGGATTTGGGATGGAATGTTCTGTAGATTTCCATTTGGTCTAAGTGATCTATGGTTTGGTTGAGCTCTATTCCTTCCCTGTTGAGTTTCTGTTTGAATGATCTGTCTATTACCTTTAATGGTGTATTGAAGATCCCAACTATGATGATGTTGGTGGTTATTTCTGTTTTATTGTCAAGTAAGTTTTGTTTTATGAACTGTGATGGCCCTGTGTTTAGTGTTTAAAGATTTATGATTGTGATAGCCTCTTGATGGATTGTTCCCTTGATAAGTAGGAAGCAGCCTTCCTTGTCTTTTTTGATTATTTTGGTTTGAAGTCTATTTTATCTGATATTAATATGGCTACTCATGCTTGTTTCTTATTCCCGTTTGCTAGGAAAATTGTTTTCCACCTTTTCACCCTGAGGAGGTGTCTGTCTTTACTGGTGAGGTGGGTTTCTTGAAGACAACAGATTGAGGGGTCTAATTTTCTGATCCATCCTGTTAGCTTGTGTCTCATGAAGGGTGAATTAAGGCCATTAATATTTAGGGTAATGACTGTGAGTTTCTATTTGATCCCTGCCACATTGTGTTGGTATATATGGTGTGGTGTTTCCATGGACTTCTCTGTGTTTGGTTATTGTGATCTGCTTCTTGTAGGTATTTGAGGTTGATTATTTGATTTTTCTGTGTGGAGAATTTCCTGAAATACTCTCTGTAGGTTTGGTTTTGTGTTCATATAGTTGTAAAGGTGAGTTTTGTCATGGAAAGTTTTTCTTTTATCATCTATCATGAGGGATACTTTTGCCAGGTAGAGTAGTTTGGTTTGGAAGCCATAGGTTCTTAGACTTTGCAGTGTTCCATTCCAGGCCCTTCTGGCTTTCAGGCTTTCCGTTGAGAATTCTGAAGTAATTCTAATGGGGTTACCTTTAAAAATGAGCTGTTTTTCCCTAGCTGCTTTTAGGATTTTCTCTTTGGTGCCAATGTTTAGAGTCTTAATGATGATATGTCTTGGAGAGGTTCTCCTTTAGTCCAATCTGTTTGCAGTTCTCTTAGCTTCTTGTTTCTTCTTTTTTTTCTCAACTTTTATTAACTTTTTCCATGATTATAAAAAATATCCCATGGTAATACCCTCCCCTTCCTTTCCCCTTTGAAATTCCATTGTCCATCATATCCCCTCCCCATCTCAATCAGTCTCTCTTTTATTTTGGTGTCATGATCTTTTCCTTCTCTTATGATGGTCTTGTGCAGGTAGTGTCAAGAACTATGGGGTCATGGATATCCAGGCCATTTTATGTATGGAGGGAGCACATTATAAGCAGTCCTAACCTTCCTTTGGTTCTTACATTCTTTCTGCTACCTCTTCCACTTTAGACAGTGAGCCTTGGAAGATGTGATCAAGGTGTTACTCAGTACTCCAGTCATTTCTGTCCAGCACCATGATACCTTCTGAGTCATCCCAAGGTCACTGCCATCTGAAAAGAGAAGATTCTCAATGAAAAGTGCGAGTAGCATTAATATAAATGTATGAATATTAAGAAAAGTGCTTACTGGGCAGTTTGATAAGCATAGTATACACATTTATCCAGTCATCAGCACACGTCACACGCCTAGCGCTCATGACTACCCCTGTTTCAAGTTTTCAGTATCAGGTATTTATTCCCTCCCATGGAGTGGGCCTTCAGTTCAATTGGTGGGCAGTTGTTTTCCACCATGATAGATGTGCCACTATTGCACCCCATGGCTCATTTGGCCTGGCTGACCAATTATAAAGCTTTCAGTGTCCACTGTTGAGTATCTTCACTGGTGGTATCTCTTTCTCCCAGTGAACTGCATGTAGAATGGCTTCTTCCAGCTTTCTGTCAGCTGGTCTACATGGAGGAGGTTATCAGCTCAGTTCCAGCAGGATTTCTCAGTAGCCTTGCTGCCCATGTATGTGGAGTCTTCAGCAATAGGGTCTTATCATCTATTCCTGGTGGGAAACCAAGGGCCTCGACAATGGCCTATAATGTTTTGGGGGCATCAGGGACCTCCCTGGCCAACAACTCACTTGAAGTTATCCCATCCCTGGCACTGAATATTTTCTAGCAATGATCTAGATCTATGGCTCCTGAGTGTTCCATTGTCCAAAATCAGAGGATTCCACATGATTTATTTGTATCCTTTTAGATTTTGATTAGCCCCCCTCCACCTTTCCTTTACTCAATCTCTTTCCTTGACCTCATTTTGGGCCTCTTCACCCTTGTTAATCTATTCTTCTACTTACATATACACGATACGAAAATATTAAGTACCCTCCTCCCTTCCTTTCTCTTCCTTTTATATCTCTTTTTTAGCTTACTGGACTCTGGTACTGAGTTTCTTCCTTCTTACACAGAATCCCAATCATCTGTTAGCTAGGATCCACATATCAGAGAGAACATGTGGCACTTGGCTTTCTGGGCCTGCATTACCTCGCTTAGTATAATACTTTCCAGATCCATCCATTTTCCTTCAAATTTCATCACTTCATTTTTTCTATTGCTGAGTAGAACTCCATTGGATAAATGTGCCATATCTTCATTATCCACTCCTCAGTTGAGGGACATCTAGGCTGATTCCATTTCCCAGCTATTATGAATTGAGCAGCAATAAACATGGTTGAGCACGTACTTCTAAGGAAATGAGATAAGTCTTTAGGATATATGCCTAGGAGTGCTATAGCTGGGTCATATGGTAGATCAATCTTTAGCTGTTGTAGGAACCTCTGCACTGATTTCTGCAATGGCTGGATGAGATTGCATTCCCACCAACAGTGTTGAAGGGTTCCTCTTTTTCCACTTCAAAGCCAGCATTTATGATCATGTGTTTTCATGACTGTACCCAACTGGACAGGAGTAAGATGGAATCTCAATGTAGTTTTAATCTGATTTCCCTGATGACTAGGGATGTAGAACATTTTTTTAGATGCTTATATGCCATCCATATTTCTTCTTTTGAGAACTCTTTATTTAGCTCCATAGCCCATTTTTAATTGGCTTGTCTGATTTTTTATTTTTTAAGTGCTTGGGTTCTTTGTATATCTTAGATATTAATCCTCTATCAGATATATAGCTGTCAAAGATCTTTTTGCCCATTCTCTAGGCTCCCACTTTGCTTTATTCACAACGTCCTTTGCAGTACAACATCTTTGTAATTTCATGAGGTCCCAGTGGTTAATTTGTGGTTTTATTGTCTGAGCAATTGGGGCTATATTCCGAAAGTTTTTGCCAAGACCAATATGCTGAAGGGTTTCCCCTACTTTTTCCTCTAACAGCTTCAGAGTTTCTGATCTGATGTTATGGTCTTTATTCCATTTGGACTTAATTCTTTGCATGGAGAGAGAGAAGAATTTATTTTCATTCTTCTACAGATACATATCCAGTTTTCTCAAAACCATTTGCTGAAGAGGCTATCTGTTCTCCATGAGTATTTTTGGCATTTTTATCAAATATCAGGTGGCTATAGCTGCCTAGACTTACATCTGAGTCCTGTATTCTGTTCCATTGATCTACATGTTTGCTCTTGTGCCATTACCATGCTGTTTTTGTTACTATGGCTCTGTAGTATAGGTTAAAATCAGGTATGGTGATACCACCAGCCTTATTTTTGTTGCTCAGTATTATTTTAGATATTTGGGTTTTTTTTGTGATTCCAAATGAATTTTTGGATTGTTTTTTCTATTTCCATGAAGAATGCCATTGGAATTTTGATGGGGATTGCATTAAATGTGCAGATTGCTTTTGGTAAGATTGCCATTTTCACAATATTGATTCTTCCAATCCAGGAACAAGGGATGTTTTTCCATTTCCTAGTGTCTTCTGCAATTTCTCGCTTGAGTGTTTTATAGTTTTCATTGTAGAGGTCCTTCACTTCCTTGGCTAGGTTTATTCCAAGGTACTTTATTTTCTTTGATGCAATTTTGAATGGGAGTGATTCTCTGATTTCATCCTCTGTGTGTTTGTTGTTAGCATATAGGAAGTCTACTGATTACTGTGTATTTATTTTGTATCCTGCCACATGGCTGAAGGCATTTATCAGCTCTATCAGTTTGCTGGTAGAGTCTTTAGGGTCTTTAATATATATAATCATGTCATCTGCAAATAATGATAACTTGATCTCTTCCTTTCCAATTTGTATCCCTTTTTATGTGTGTCTCTTGCCTTATTGCTATGGCTAAGACTTCCAGTATATTAAATAAAAGGAGACAGTGGACACCCTTGTCTTGTTCCTAATTATGTGGAAAAGCTTCCAGTTTTTCCCACTTAGTAATATGTTGGCTGTAGGTTTGTCATAAATAGCATTTATTATATTGAGATATGTTCTTCCTATTCCCAGTCTCTGTAGGACATTTATCATGAAGGGATGTTGGATTTTGTCAAATGCTTTCTCTGCATCTAATGAGATGATCATGTGATTTTTGTCCTTCACTCCATTTATATAATGTATTACATTTATAAATTTCCATATGTTGAACCATCCCTGCATCTCTGGGATAAAGCCAACTTGGTCAGGGTGAATGATCTTTCTGTTATGTTCTTGTATATTGTTTGCCAATATTTTGTTCAGAATTTTTGCATCTATGTTCATGAGGGAGATTGGTGTATAATTTTCTTTTTCTGTCCTATCTTTGCCTGGTTTTGGTATCAGGGTGATCCTGGCTTCATAGAAGGAGTTTGGTAGGATTCCTTCTTTTTCTATTTTATGGAAAAGCTTAAGAAGCAATGATGTCAGTTCTTCCCTGGTGGTCTGGTAAAATTCAGAAGTGAATCTGTCAGAGCCCGGGCTTTTTTTAGTTGGAAGGTTTTTGATAGCTGCTTGGATCTCCATGCTTGTTATAGGTCTTCTTAAGTGATTAATCTCATCTTGATTTAATTTAGGTAGGTCATATAAATCAAGGAAATCATTGATTTCTTTCAGATTTTCATACATTGTGGAGTATATGCTTTTATAATATATCCATATGATTTTTTTAATTTCTCTGGCATCTGTTGTGATGTTACCCTTTTCATCTCTAGTTTTATTAATTTGTGTCTCTTCGCTCTTTCTTCTGGTCAGATTTGCTAGGGGTTTATCAATCTTGTTTACTCTTTCAAAGAACCAAGTCTTTGTTTCATCAATTCTTTGGGGATTTTTTGTTTTTGTTCTTATATCTATTCCATTAATTTCTCCCCTAATCTTTATTATTTCTTCCTGTCTGCTGAATTTTGGTTTCCTTGTTCTCTTTTTCCAAGGCTTTAAGGTGAAGCATTAGGTCACTTACTTGCAACCTTTCTAATTTCTTATTATAGGCATTTAAAGCTATAAATTTACCTCTTAGGACTGCCTTCATTGTGTCCCAGAGATTTTGGTATATTGTGTTCTCATTATCATTTTACTCTATAAAATTTTTGATTTCTTCATTGACCCATTCATCATTCATAGTGTGTTGTTTAATTTCCATGATTTTGTGTATGCCCTATAGCTTTCCTTGCTATTGTTTTGTAGTTTGATTCCATTGTGGTCAGATAGAATGCAAGAAATTATTTCAGTTTTCCTGTATTTAAGATTTGCTTTGTGTCCTAATATATGGCCTATTTTAGAGAATGTTCCATGTGCTGCTGAAAAGAATTTATTTTCTACAGCATTTGGATGAAATATCCTGTATATATCCGTTAGGTCCATTCCTTCTATGACCTCATTTAGTCCAGATGCCTCCCTGTTCATTTTTTCATGGAATGACATGTCAATTGATGATAGTGGGGTGTTTAAGTCACCCACTACCACTGTGTTTGGTGTTATCTGTGAATTTAGTTCTGATAGCATTTGTTTGATGAATTTGGGGGCCCCCATGTTAGGTGCATATATGTTTAGGATTGTGAAGTCCTCCTGTCGGAGGGTGCCTTTAATCAATATAAAGTGACCTTCCTTGTCTTTCGTAACTAATGTTGTACTGAAGTCTACCTTGTCAGATATTAGGATAGCAATCCCTGCTTGTTCTTTAGGTCCATTTGCTTAAAACACCATTTTCCAACCTTTCACCCTAAGATAGTGTAGCAGACAGCTTCAGGTTCACTGAGATGAACTTCTAGACCAGGCACAGTTATAGAGAAAGCAATATTTATTGAAGCTTACAGATCCAGGGGAAGTTCCATAAATGGCAGAATAAGCTGGCCTGCCTTCACAGGCACAAGCAGACAGAGAGAAGCACAAGCCCAAAAGCCAAAAATCACACAGCACCCTTCAGGAACTCCTGCTAGGCACACTTTGCATATGTTTAGATTGAAATCTGAAACCACCACCACACCTTAAGATTCACCCAGTGATATTGCCTCCAGCCAGGTGTCTGCAGATGCAAACTACAAACAAATAAACAACTGAAATATATTGGGGGCCATCTATTCAAACTACCACAGATAGTGTCCATCCTGTGTAGAAAGGTGGGTTTCTTGGCGGCAACAAATTGAAGGATCCTGCTTTGTAACCCAGTTTGCAAACCTATGTCTTTTGGTTGGGGTATTGAGGCCATTGATATTAAGAGATTTATTGAAAGGTGTGTATTCATTTTTGTAATTTTTTTGTAGTTCTTCTAGTTTTACCTTTGCTCTCTTTTGATAACTAGTATTTGAGTATTGTTTGTTTTTTACAGGTTCCTTATATGTGTGCTTTTCCTTCTCTTCAGCATGGAGGAGTCTTTCAAGTATTTTCTGTAGAGCTGGTTTTGTCTTCAAATACTCCTTTAGCCTGCTTTTGTCGTGTAATGTGCTTATTTCTCCATCTGTTTGAGTGGATAGCTTTGCAGGATAAAGTAACCTTGGTTGACAGTTGTTATCTTTCAGAACTTGGAGTACATCACTCCACGCCCTTCTGGATTTTAAAGTTTGTGTTGAGTAATCTGCTGTAATCTTCATAGGCTTGCCTTTGTAGGTAACTTCATTTTTCTCCCTGACTGCTTTCAATACTTTTTTTGGTTTGTGTGTTTGGTAGTTTGATTATAATATGGCAAGGAGAGGTTCTTTCCAGGTTTTTTCTGGCTGGTGTTCTAAAGGCTTCCTGTATCTGCATTTGCACCTCTTTCCCAATTTGGGGGAAGTTTTCTTCTATGATTTTTCTGAAGACACCTACTATGCCTTTGGAGTGAAATTCTTCTCCTTCTACTATGCCCTGAGTTCTTATGTTTGATCTTTTCATAGTGTCCCAAATATCTTGAAATATCCATTCATACCTTTCTATTAGTTTGTCTTTCTCTTTGTTGGACTGTATGAGATCTGCCACTTGGTCTTCTAGTTTATATATCTGTCCTCTCCTTCATCCATTCTACTGGTGAGATTTTCTACAAAGTTTTTTATTTCATTAACTGTGTTCTTTATTGCTAGTAATTCTAACTGGTTTTTCTGTATTTTTTCTATTTCCTTATATATGTCTTGTATTGACCTCTTTATTTCATTAAATTGGTGTCCTGTGACTTCTTTGCTTCCTTTGATTTCTTCTTTGAGTTCTTTGAACATATTTATAATCATTCTTTTGAAATCTTTCTCAGGCATTTCCTGTAACTTATTCTCACTGGATGTCATTTCTGATGCATTAATAATTTTTGGTGGATTTATATTGGGTTGATTTTTGGTGTTTCTTGTGTTATAATGTATATATTTTTGCATCCTGGATTATTTAATCATTGGATTTTCTAGATATCTGGGTATTATTAGATGTATCAATCAATCAGATGTTATATATCTTTACAGTAGGAGCATATGGTTCTAGGTGTGGCTCTCAAGACTCTCTGAGTATCTACAAAAGTGACTCTGGGTGTTGGGTTTGCCTGATATGAGAGTATTCAAGTAGGCTGAGTGGAACCAAATACAGACAGTTTCTAACATTTAACTAAACAATGTACACTTTCAATGAAACACAGCACAGAGTATTTATCCAAGAGTAGGTATTATGACAACCAGATCCTCTGTCTGTCCCTTAGACTGTGTGGTGCCTCACCCACTCCCTTAATCCTGACAACAAGCAGGTTAAGATTTCTGGTCTGTAGAGGGTTCCAAGTCAGCTTGTGACCAGGTGAGACCCTTCCCTAATGTATAACAGAAGAGGAAACAAAGCCACTATAAATCAAGAAGCAACAAAAAACAATCCCAAAATACAGCTTATTTCAGAATGGCAAATCTGACCACCCACCAGATTTAACATATAATTTATCCTGATATGGAAGGTGCAATTAGCACTTCTGGTTGAGGCCTATATACCAGACTTATTAGGCAGGTACTGACCTGGTGTAACACCAGCTACCTTTTAGAATGATTTTGGTCTCTGCTCCTGCTTGAGTCCTGCTGTTGGTTCAAGTAGGTGTTGCCAGGTCCCTGGACTGCTGCCCTGTTGGCTGGAGCTGGACACTGGTGGTGGGGGAGGGGAGGCTGCCAATGCTGCTCTAGTTCTCTCGCTGTTCCACGTGTTCTTCTACCTTGTGATCTGCTCCTCTGTTGTTCACTGCCATTCTCCCTTAATGTTTCTTGAGTTTGCGGAGAACTTTGGTGTGAGTTGAAAATCCCCTCACCTGGCTTTTCCTGCAGCTCAAGCTGAGCCTGGGGGCTGGGTGGCGCACTGCCTCTGCATTCCTACAAACCTGCTGGAGTGGCTTCTGCCTGCCCGTGTGGGCTCTGGATGCTCTGGATCTCTCCTACTTCTCCGCTGCTGTTTTGATTTCCTATACACCTCACTTTTTAGTAAAACTGTGTATTTTACTGTTTTTTTTTTTTTTTTTTTGGCTTTTCCCCCCTATGGTGCTTTGGTGTAGTACCTACTCCACCATCTTAACCAGAAGTCGCTCCTTGTATCTTGATGGACCTTTTGTTTTGAGACAGTGGGAAAGTTTTCTTTGTTTATTTTGTTAAATAAGTTCTCCATGCCTTTGGTCTGAATTTCTTCCCCTTCTGGTATTCCCATGATCCAGATGTTAGGATATTTAAGGGTATCCCACAATTCCCTCATGTTCTGTTCACAGAAATTTTTGAAGTCATTAAAATTTATGAACTCTCGAACTGTTTCTTCTATCTTGTTTTCCAGATCAGAGTTTCTATCCTCCACATTGCTGACTCTATTCTTGAGAGCTTCTAAAGGTTTTGGACTTGTTCAATTAGGTTTGCATTTTCTACTTCTTTTCTATGTATAGTTTCCATCCCTCTGTCAAGCTCCCTTTTCACATCATTTTCTGATTTTCTTGATGCTTCTTGGAATTCATCCTTGCATTTCTTTATGTCTTCATTTAGCATCACCAGCTGATTTTTAAGGTCCTCTGTTTTTTTTTTTTTTTCACTCTCCTTCATATCTCTTAACTGTCTTTGAACTCTTTACATTTTCTTATCTGTTAGGTCTAGTCTAGTGATGGCAGCACCCACAGGATTATCACTCCTTTGTTGCTTTTCTGCAAGTTCTACCAGTATCTTGATCAGGGTTGCATTGCTCATAGCTTCATTTTGGTATTCTGATCCTAATATCTTCTATGTTTTGATTAGAGACGTTCATTGCAGGACTGGGTGATCTTACTGGATTTACTTGCATTTGATTTTTCATGTTATTTCTTTTGCTCTATTGTCTGCCCATCACAGTGTATGGGCAGGGACAGTAGGACTGTGGTCTCGGTGGGTGGGGGAAGTGGTGCCTCTTGGGGGAGCTGGCCTGAGTAAGCAGGTAGGCAAGAATATGGGTAGAGTGGTTCTGAGCTATTACGTGGGTGGATGGATTAGCCTGAGCTCAGGAGCAGGGGGAAGCTGAAGCAGCCTGAGGCTGGTCTCCAAAGCAGCCTGAGCTCTCACTTGGCTGAACGCCAAAGCAGCCTAAACTTGCACGTGGTGGGACACTGGGACACCAAAGCAGCCTGAAGCAGCCCGAGGCAGCCTGAGCTCGCGTGCAGCAGGACACCAGTGTGTGGGCTGCCAGCATGGCAGACTGGCGATTGGGCTTGAGCTGGCATGGGTGGACAGGCAGCCAGAGTAGAAAGCAGGCAAATGGGTAGAGCAGGCTAAGTGTGCACTTGGCGCGTGTGTGGCAGGCAGATGGACAGATGGAGCCTGAGCTGGAGAGGGTCAGTGGGCAGAGCCTGCCCATGGTCACGCATGGGCAGGGGTAGCAGGGCAATCTCCCTGTGCAGTGAGGCAAGTGGAACTATGCTGGCCTGGGTCCCCTTTCCTACAGTAAGTGCAGGAATACCCTGAAGCTGGGACTATGGTTACAGTGGCTGCTTGGGGGTATTGGGGGACTGGTGGGCTACCTGTGAGCGAGGGAATCAGTGATTCCATTTTTCCCCCTCTATGCCCTTCCACTGGCAATCTATTAGATATTTCTGTCCCCTAAAAGACCCAGTGAACCCTTAATGCCTTGCCCTTCCTTCCCGGGGAGGTGTGGTGCAGTTAGGCGGTCACCATCTTGAGCAGAAGTACCAGAGTTTGGGTTCTTGACATTGCTTCCTGTTCTTCCTCTATACAGGTTGGCCAAGGGTATGTGTCAAGTCTAGTACAGTACCTTAAAGTCTTATTCTGCTCAGTTCCTAGAGACACTGACAAACTATATGATACAAATGCATTCCAGAAGTGATTGTTATTGGAAAATTACCTGTTGTACCCTGGTTTTTGAACCTAGGGTTGCTCAAGCTTTGGGGGTCCTATATTATTATATTAGAACTACCTAACTAATATCCATAAGGCTTACATGACATCTTCTCCCAGAAGTCCAACCCATAGTGATAAAATCAGTTCATACTGCCCCTATGTCCTCTTTCAAAGTCTTATAGCTACTTCTGACATCTTTGTAGCAATAAAAGTACTAGTGTGATGCTGAAATCTGCTACCTACCAGAAGCTCAAGTACAGTGTCCTGCCCTTTCTCATCAGACTATGGTCCTTTAAGAAATATTTCTAGTCTAAATTTACCAAAGTTTGCTATTGTCATTGCATCTGATAGGTTGGAATGGACTTTTGGTCTCTAAAATGTTTTCTCCATCTGTATTAATTTTTAATCTCCTTCAATGTCAAGTATTAATTTTCTCTCTTCACTCATCTGGAACTCTAAAACCATTCTTGAGTCAGAGTCAGCATAGAGTATGAAATGGGAAATAAGTAGCTCAGGGTTTTAATCCTGACCCTGTCCTCAACTGTGCAGCCTAAAGCAAGTTTCATGAACTTCTTGGCCAGCCATTTCCACACACCTATAAGCACTAAATTACCAAAGAATTTCCTCCATGTTTCCAAAGTCCTTTGATTTTGTATTGCATAGCAAAGATGTTTCCCTCTGAGTATGTCCCAAAGAAGAAACTGAAGCCTGCCCTGAAATTGTTACTAACATGATTACAGACTTCATTGTCATTTTTGTGTTGAAAGAATGCTACTCACAGGATTGCTGTGTTCATGGATAGGATGCTTGAAACATCTAAATTTGCCATATATCCCCTTTAAAGTATGAAGAAAACACAACCTTATCTGCAGAGCTTACAACTGAGTATAACTTTTACTGCCATTGTGAAGCCCCTATCCATTCTCCTACTGACCATCAACCAAATCTGTCTGAAGCAATTATTTGCAATTTCCTAAAGCTATTACAAGATTGGAGCTCATTTATCCATGCATCCAAGGCTGATTTCAGAACACATGTTTATTATAGGCTTTACATTCATCTTCTTATAAGTGGTAGACGATAATGTTCACCACAATATGCATGTCAGACTACTAATATTCACAATTCTTGCTTTTTATCATCAATATTTTCTTCTTTTTTAATTTTTTATTTTTTTGTTTTATTTTTATTTATTTGAAAGTGACAGAGAGAGAAAGTGGAAGATAGGGAGGGAGGGAGGGAGAGAGAGAGAGAGAGAGAGAATGGGCACGCCAGGGCCTCCAGCCACTGTAAATGAACTCCAGATGCGTGTGCCCTCTTGTGCATCTGGCTAACGTGGGTCCTGGGAAATAGAGCCTTGAACCAGGGTCCTTAGGCTTCACATGCAATCACATGCAAGTGCTTAAACACTAAGCCATCTCTCCAGCCCTATCATCAATATTTTCAAAGAGACCAGAGGTTTAAGCCTAGGTAAGTAAGTGTTTAATCACTTAAAATACACCAGTCTCATAGCTCCAAACAAAACACTGTATAAGATTTTAGATATAAATTTACATGAAAATTCAGGCACTGACTTCCCACCTGTCATAGAATTAACAACAATTCTTCTATAATAGACCCAAAACACTGAAATTATTTTATTTTATTTTATTTTATTTTATTTTATTTTATTTTATTTTTTTATTAGTCAGTTCTGTATTCAGCAAATACAGTCAGTTTGGTACCATTATTAGGCTCATCCGTGACCTACCCCCTCCCCTCGGCCCCTCCTTGTTGAGGTATACAGGTCATGCATTGTGCAGTTAGCCCACAGTTATGGGTAAGCTAAATGTCTCTGCATATCATGACCAAAATGTGACTCTGACATTCTTTCCGCCCCCTCTTCCGCAAAATTTCCCTGAGCCATGTTGGGTTCATTTTTGGTCTGCTTCAGTGATGAGGTGTTGGGGGCCTCTGAGGCTCTGGCTCTCTGATTTGGTAGGAGTTGATTTTTCTCTGTGCTGATCTCCTTCCCCCTTGTGCTGGTATCCGGTTCATCAGGAAAACAGCCCCCTTGCTTGTTTCTCCAATTTTTCTTGGTTTCAGCCGGGGCCCTTTTGAGGTATGATGGGGTGGCTCTCTCCTTAGGATCTACATCTATCTGAAAAAGAGAAGCATATTCTCCAATGGAGAGTAAGTTAGCACCAGGACAAATGAGATAACCCCCTTTTTTTATAGAGAATTTAATAGGTGTAGGCCCTCTTGTAGCCCACAATTGATGGTAGCTTGATATTGGAGAGTGGGCTTATGTTTGGATCTGGTTCTGACTTGTTTCCCAGCTCCAGCTATAGGTCCCATACCAGTGAGGGGATCAGTTAGCCAAATTGAGAGCAGTTGGTTCCCCACCATGGCTGTGTGCCACCACTGCACTTGTGTGGGCATCACAAGAAGTTATTTGCTGCTTAGTAGGTTAGACCATGCATTGCTTTGATAGATATTGGTCAATTTCCCCCAGTCGCCCATGTAGCACCTTCTGGCACTAGACTGGGGACTGACTCTCTTCCAACTTCCAGCCATGCCATTCTAATTTGCATGTCAATCACATAAGGTATCTTCAGCAGTAGAGTCTTACCTCTAACCTTTGGTGGGTCATCAAGTACTCTGACAGAAATCTGTCTGTCTTTTAGGAAACCTTGTAGGTCTCTCTGATCAAAAGCTCATTGTGGATGATAGCCCCATGCTGGATCTGGGAGTTACAGGTCAGTGCCCACTAAGAAAATGAGGAAAAAGATAACTAATATACAAGAGTTAGAGATAAGAGAGAGAGAGACAGGGAGAGGGGAAGTGAGGGAGGGAAGATGTAGGAGATTAAGGTTAGTCTTAATCTTACCCTCTCCAGTGTCTTGTGGTTCAGGTGTTCCCTGTAAGGGCCTGGTGAAGGATCAGCCATTTGGTCTGTCTTTTAGTAAGTAGAAGATTATGGTACCATTGCCGTTTGGGTCTAGATTTGTGTTTCCCACCCCTTTGATGCCCTCCCCTCCCTCCCCTTCCATCCTAGTGTCTAGTCTAGGAGATGCTTGCTAAGTACTTTCCATGATATATGAAATTATTTTAAATTTCTCTTTTGTTCACTTCTTTGGAGTAGGCACATACCTCAGTTAAGAAGCCTCACAGACACATCTTCATATCAACTGTCATTTAGCAGTAACTGAGTCTCTGATAGGCTAAGAAATTTGTTCCAAATCACACAGCTACAAATGCCAGAAGTCTACTTTATCCAAAGCCTTAATTTGTAAGCAGTCTTTAATTCTGTCATCCATTCATTATTTTATTATTCAATGAAATAGAAAACTGTATTTGGATGTCGTGGTAGTAGGTTCCATTGTAAGTTAATTTTAAGGCACTCCTGAGACTCCAAAGAGATCTAAGTTTACATACACATAAGAAAGCAAATCTTTATAAGGGATTTGAAGGTTGTAGCCTGGAAAAATATGGTTCTGAGAATCATTGATACATAGAGGTAGTAGCAGCAGATAAGAAAGTTTATTAGTGAGAAGAAACATGCCTTATAAAATAGCCTTGGGAACAGGAAGACTCCCATTTGTTGGAGAAAATGAAGTTCTGAAGGAGAAAGTGAATTCCAACTTTTACCAGTTGCATAACCCAGGAAAAAGACACAAAAACTGTTTGAAAAGACCCTGTCCTCCTCTTTTCATATCTATGGTTTCATTATTTTTCTGTGTATACAGTTCCACCAAATACCTTCCCTTATAGATGGTACTGGTTGCTACTGCTTGAACTTAGGGACTGAAAATTCTGGCAGCCAGAATAGAAAGCCAATGAGAGATGACTCAGAGATGAAACTGCTTGAGCTCTAAAATAGGCTCAGAGCCATTTGGCAAAAGAAATATGGCAGTACGGGATCCTCAGGTATATTCCTAATGTAGGGAAAGCCACAGATAATATAAACTTTCACTCTGAGACCTCTCATCCTGGGGGAGATATCAGAAGGGTAAGCAAGAAGAAGGACCGCTAATGCACAAAGATAAGGGGAAGGTGCCCCAGACAGCCTGATCTCAGGCAGGGATGGGCAAAAATCAGAATAAGTTTTTTTTTTTTTTTTGCTTTTTTTTTTCTGTTTTCACTTTCTTTCCAGAACCATGAGAAAAGAATTCAAATTTAACTGTAAACTTATAAAGGAATTAAAAGTAAAAGTAAATGGAAAGTAAAAGCTAAATGAGAAATTGGCAATAAATTATTCTTAATTTTGATCTCTTATGGTATTAGAGATGGATGTCAGGGCTATTCATATGTTAGGCAAGTGCGCATCTACTGAGCTATTTCACCATCCCTTACCCTTAGGTGGGTAATAGCATTTTTGTTATGAAAATGTGAATTTTTATGGATTTCCTCTAAAATATTTATTAGTTGTTTTTCAACAAAACATAGATATTTTATAGTATATGTTATTTGGTTTACTTTAATCTCCCTGTGGAAATGAAGAAAATCATGGTTGATACAGAATGCATGACAATAGCATGTATTACTATCATCATTGCTCTTTTCTGATAGAGTCTCATATAGCATAAGCTGGCCTTGAACTCAGTACATAACCCAGGCTGACTTTGAATTCATTTCCTGCCTCTACTCCGCATGTGTTGGGATTATAGGTGTCCATGACAATCTGAAATAGAAATATTTTATGCATTACTTTGGAACATTTCTAATATTTTCCATTACACATTTCTAAGTGGTCATAGAATTTGCTCAGTTTTAAGGACCTGGTAACAGAAACATGGGAAAATTTCCATTGAGGTAGTGGTCAGAATAATGTGAGCTTTAGAAAGAATGAGACAGAAGTAAAAAAGAGATCCTAGTGGCCAAAATGTAGCTGTTCTTGAGAAAGAGATATAGACTAGGTGATGGAAAAGAATGTAGGGGCAAACAATTGTGTGTTTTGATGGGCTATGTTTGAATTCATTTATTTTATGAGGAAAAAGAGCTTTAAACCAGAGAGGAAACAGATGCAAGGTGGAAGATCATGGTCCTCCTTCTTTCTGAGAACATCAGTATGAGTACTAGGCTGTTCCATTGTTTCCCTTCCTGTTAGTGTAGTATTCATAAGTGCAGACTCTAGAGTGTATCTCCCTTGGGTTAATTCCCTTTCCTATTATTTGATCTGAAAGACCTTTATCAAATTTCTCAGATGAGAATCAACCATCTCATTTGAAAATCAACACCGAGTATGATGGCTTACATATATAACGCCAGCATACTGGATGCTGAGGAAAGAGGATTGCTTCAAGCTTGAGGCCAGTATGGGCTACGTAGTGCATTACAGGCCAACTTGATCTACAGAGTGAGGTTTGTTTAGAGAGAGCTAGAAAGCAAAACAAAGAAGGAAAGAAGGAAGGAACAAAGGAAGAAAGACATGGAGGGAGGAAGGGAAGAAAGGGGGTATGGTGGAAAGAGACATTTGGGCCATGATGGTGCATATCTATAATGTCATCAATTAGGAGAATGCTACAGCACAATAGTGACTTCAAGGCCAGGCCAGTAAGACCCTGTCAGAAAGAAAGTAAAAGAAACAAGAAGAAATCACAATAGGCATAGCTAAATCACAGGGTTACTGGGAGGAGGACATCACTTCATTTGTTCATATAAATGAAGCAGCAAAAATAGTATCTGCAGTTAGGTAAGCAATAGATGTTTTATTTATTATCACTATTGTCACTATCATCCTCATGCCATCACTGATTAAAATGTTCAAGATAATAAATAACATTTCTCTTTCCAGCAATATGGGATTGAGAATTAGACATGCTTCACTAATAATCTGCATGCATGAGCGTAGGTCCCCTTAAAACTATGCAATGGACATGCCTTCCAGCTGCATTTCTAATGGTACACCCCCTATATTATATGTCTGAATCTATGTATAAAGACAAAGATTAATAGGATTTCAAAGGAAATGTGAGTAAGCACACATATATATATATAGATGGAAATTTACTAGTCTTCACACTTAATATCCCACATCCTACAAAACCTTTTCATTCTGGTCAAACTAGGATAAATGTTCATCTTATTTCAACCTATATATTAGGTATGCATCTGAGATTATTTTTAAGGTTAAAGAAGCTCTTGGAAAAATGATAAAAACATCCAGATGATTTCATCTTTTATTTCCCAAAATTCAAAATGAGAAGGAAATTAAAAACTAAATTTAAACCAACAGCTCCCAAAACAAGCAAAATCACCAATGTTTGGCCAACTATTCCAAAAGACAGATGACAGCAAGTAGATGAAGAGATAAATAATCATCACTTCTGAGGAGCAGAGAAAGCCATGATGTACTGTCAGCTGAGAAGATGAGGCCTGAGTTATGAATTCCTGAAACTCCTGGATTTAAGCCCACCAGGGAAATAACAACTTCAGAAAGGGAAAGCATGGGAATTTTATACACCAGAGAGGCAGTCAGATACCATCCTTCTCCATTCCAGACAGCTGTCTGATAAGTGATAAGCATCCTTTCCTACCCACCATATGTCCACAGAAAGGAGGATATGGGTTCTCTGGATGAACTGAATCACAGATGTTCTCAACTTAGGACCAGACACCAGACGTAGAGAACACAGAGACGGGATTTCAGGCTGATGAAAGGATCAAGTGAAAACCTTCATCAAAATGAGACTTCCTAAGTATCCCTACCTCCCTAACTTCCAGATAAAACAACAGAATAAGAGGAGAATAAAGATATTTTGTGACATGCACTCACTCATTCTATTACCTCCATTATATCTTCCTCATAAAGCTACTGGAATGCATACATACATACACCAAATTTCTCTTTCACCAAGAAAATGAAAAATCCAGAATCTAGAAAATCTTGTTCATAGTAGGATGAAGATGAAGGTAAACAGGTGACAACTGACTACCTGGTCTAAAAATTAACCTGCAGTTAATACAGATGAAAATAAAAATATAGATTTTAGAAGCAGTATAAATTGCCTTAAATAGAAAATAGAATTGATAGGTTCTTTAAGATTTTTTTTTAGCATTTGGAAAAAATGCTAAATTTAGAAAATCTATGATAGATTCAACAAAGAAAATGTAAATGTTCAAATGCATGCAGAGAAATATATAAATTGATATAAAATTGAGTGATTCCCATGAAAAATTACTCACTTTATAATAATAGGAAAATTATAACAGAAATGAAAGGGATTCTTAATACATTGCTTGCCTGTACAGAGAACAATATTTACATAACGAAGACAATGTATACACTGTTGTTTTAACTAAAAATCATGAAGAGTATAAACTGGAGAAGATGGTGGGTGAAGTGGGAGTATATAAGAGAGCTGAGTCATCATAGAGCTAGCAAAGCACAGATGGTATCTGAAAATAATACACTAGGTAAAATTGTGAGCACAAACAAAGAGTCCTCTTGATGTTACAGATGTGAGTCCTAAAATCCCAAAGAGCTAGAAGAAGCTAAGCAGTCACCTAATGGGAATGCAAGATGGGAAAACAGAGAGAAATACAGGAGGAGCAAACTTGGCAGCAATATTAGGAAAAGGAGGAAACTTACTGTTGGATCTGGGCAGAGGGTAGTTGGAAGTACAACCTGTAGCCATCCCAAGAGGTCAAGTTCTGGTAGACTTCACTAGGTATATGAGATATGCTGGTATTATCATTGCTTCTTGGCCTTTTGGCTAAGATCAAATGTAGTATCTGTTATCACTTAATATGTGATATGTCCTCTTTTCGAGGACAATATATCAAATGGAGTTTTGGAGGTAGGAGACAGAAAAGGAGCTGGCTTTGTCCACTCCACATGTGCATTGGTGTGCTTTTAAAGTACTGTTGTAGGTAGGTTGATATTAGCAGGCTTGTCAGTCACTGGAGAAGGGACCCAACCTCCCATCTCACTGCATGAAAGGAAGAAGGGTGGAGTATCAGAGCTGATTGCCTCCCTTAAGACTAATCCAACATAAACTTTCAATCATTTCCTTGCCAAGAGATCAACCCTCACCTACAAACATGCCAAGGATATGGGATAAATAATTATCCTCTTATTGAGAGAATGAATTTAAACCCTCAGAAGCTCCTCCCTCGGTGCAACTGCTCACAGACCCTCATTGCTGACCCCATCTGCTTTTCTGAGCTATAACTCAGAAAGCCCAACTTTTCCACTTTTTTCTCTTTCTTTCTTTTTTGGATGGCACCTGAAATCTAAGTATTTTGACCCTGGCAGTTTAATAAATCTCCTTTGCACGACTCCTTATTATCATGTGCCTAATTTTCTTGTGTCTGGAAAGGAAGAACTTGACAGTAGGAAAATCTACCCATAGTACCTCCAGGAACGGTATACCACACTGGCAACTATAAAACAAAAAAGATGTGATGAGGAATTCTTAGACAATTTAATACACATCACTAAATAAAAATTACACAAAACATGGTCAAAAGACCTAAAGTCCAGAGGGTAAAATCCACAGGTATCCTACTGAGAAGTTACCTGCTTTCCATACCCTTTCCACAGTGCACAGCAGAGGTGTTCAAAAGCTAAATAAACTATGATGGAAACATTTCTCTGAGAGCTATGAGTAGGTTTTGTATTTTCTAGAATTTTCCAAGGTCATGGTACTAAGATATAATAAGTATGTACACCTCAAGGATCAACCTGGTTTGTTGTCAGCATTTCTATTGTGCAATGACTAGTTATTTTTGGTTATACCTGAAATGGGGGTGTTAGTGGTTCAGGAATAGAGTCACTGAATCTCAAACCCTAGGTTTATGTCTACTTTTAACCAAAGAATTAGAAGAAAAAAAAAAAGACTGAGAAGGATAATTACTGGAAGAAATGTAGAAAGGGAGTTACAGAGGAAGGAAAAGAAAGTACAAAGAGCTCCTGCCATGTGGAAGGCAGGAGGGGAAAAGAGCCCATGTGGAAGTAGGGGTCAAAAGGTTCTCCCCTCATCTTAGCCAGCTGAGGGAGAGACTTGCTAGAACCTGAAGGTTCAGGAATGATGAACCGGCCACCAAGACAACTTGTCCTCCCCTAGTACATGTGTTTATAACCATAGTATAGTGGGCTTTGCCTTCTGGCTCAGGTGACCCAGAAAGACAGCTGATTGACCTGGGCCAGGAGCTGTCTTGGGAAAGGCTAGCCATGACACCATGTTCTAGAGGCTGAAACTGACCAACCACAATATCAGGATTAGACTTAATTTCTAGGAAAAGGGACCTCTCTCCCAGAAGCAGCTCAGGGGACTGTGGAAAAACAGATCTACCGAAGAGATAAGGAGTCTAATCATACTTTGAACTTTAGCAAAGTAGAGACTGCAAGAACATTTTTAGGGGTTGAGTAATCCTAACTGCCTAACAAAGCTACCTGACTACCTTTCATATCTGCTATGATTTTTTAAATGATCTCATCTTTGAAAAATTTATTTGAAATCCCAAAGTTTTATCAATGCAGAAACAAACAAACAAAAAACAACAACTAAGGGTACAGCTTTCATGTTTTGTTTAATCAGCTATTTTTAATTTAAAAATATTTCTAGAACCAGGTGTGGTGGTGTTATGCCTTTAATCTCAGCACTTAGGAGGCTGAGGTAGGAGGATTGCTATGAGTTCAAGGCCAGCCTGAGACTACAAAGTGAATTCCCTGTCAGCCTAGGCTAGAGTAAGACCCTATCTTGAAAACCAATATCTGTCCAAGCAACTCATAGTCTAACCTACTTAGCAGCAAATAACCTGTTGTGATGCCCACACAAGTGCAATAGTGGCACACAGCCATGGTGGGGAACCAACTGCTCTTGATTTGGCTAACTGATCCTCTCAGTGGTACGGAACCCATAGCTGGAGCTGGGAAACAAGTCAGAACCAGATCCAAACATAAGCCCACTCTCCAATATCAAGCTACCACCAATTGTGGGCTACAAGAGGGCCTACACCTATTAAATTCTCTACAAAAAAAGTAAGGGTTATCTCATTTGTCCTGGTGCTAACTTACTCTCCGTTGGAGAATCTGCTTCTCTTTTTCAGATAGATGTAGATCCTAAAGAGAGAGCCACCCCATCATACCTCAAAAGGGCCCTGGCTAAAACTAAGAAAAACTGCGAAACAAGCAAGGGTGCTGGTTTCCTGTTGAACCGGATACCAGCACAAGGGGGAAGGAGATAAACAAAGAGAAAAATCAACTCCTACCAAATCAGAGAGCCAGAGACCCAGAGGCCCCCAACACCTCATCACTGAAGCAGACCAAAAACGAACCTAACATGGCTCAGGGAAATTTTGCAGAAGAGGGGGCGGAAAGAATGTCAGAGCCACATGTTGGGTCATGATATGCAGAGACATTTAGCTTACCCATAACTGTGGGCTAACTCCACAATGCATGACCCATATACATCAACAAGGAGGGGCCAAGGGGAGGGGGTAGGTCACGGATGAGTCTAATAATGGTACCAAACTGACTGTATTTGCTGAATACAAAACTAATTAATAAAACAAAATTGTTTTTCTATATTATTACTTTTTTCCTAAAAATGCCTCTTAATAGTGAAATTAAGTTTTATTTTAAAATACAATGTACTGATTTATAATATATTTTCTTATATTTTAGACTCCATTTTTGACTTTGAATAGAAGATAAAAAGAACCTAGCTTTCTAGACCTATATCTACATCTTTCTGGGTCCAAAGATCCTAGTAGAGATAAAACTGGTCTGCCAGAGTTTTCTAAGATATGAAAGACATACCTATAGTCCAAAGAAAATATATTCAGCTGTTAAGAAAAAGAAAAAGAAAATATGTCTATCATGGTGGTTCATGCCTGCAATCCCAGCGTTGCGACTGAGACAGGAAGATCCTGAGTATCCAGCAAACTTGATTATAGCAAAAGAGAGAGAAGTAAAGAGAGGAGAGACATTCTCCAAACATCTCTCATTCAGCTACTTAAATGCTTAATTTTTAAAAATGTTTTTTATGAAAGAAAGAGAGAGAGAGAGAGAGAAGGAATTAGCATGCCAGGGTTCCAGCCACTGCAATTGAACTCCAGATGCTGCAGCATCTTGTGTGCACATGCAAATTTGGGTGCTTTTGTCACCTTGTGTGTCTGGCTTATGTGGGACCTGGACAGTCAGTTTGCAGGCAGTCATCTTAATGGCTAAGCCATCTCTCCAGCCCTAAGTGGTTAAATTTTATGTAGGATGTCTTAGGCAACAAAACCTTTAAAACCATCTTGTCAACTTGTGATATCATTGTGTGACAAATTACTTAGAGATTAAATAAGTGAATTAAATGATATACACAAGAGGAAATATTTTAAAGTCAAAAATATCAATTTTAAGAGTATAAATTTAAAAAATCTACTAAAGCACTTTCCAAGTAATAAGATGGATATGCACATCCAGTTAGTTAAATGGCAAACAAAGCTTTGTACAATTGACATTTATAAATGCCTGCTGGGTGCTAAATCAATAGAAGAAATCATAATACTGTCAAATTTTAATTTTAGTTGAATTAAAACCTTAATTGTTAGACATGAGAATTGAGTTTATCTCTTCTTCAGAATTACACTTTCCCTAATCCTCAGATCTGCTTGGCCTATTATTTTTTAATATGTGCATAAACTCATGATTAAAGAAAAAATTATTTGTATGTAAGTGGCCATTGTGTTATCCTGAACTATTCACAGTTGAATATTTGAACTTTGTGTGACTGTGGTGTTTCAACAGAAGCATATCTGGTGTGTTCTTCCACACCTATGTGGCAATTGACACTGACTGTGAACAAGCTGTGGGGGGGTGAACAGCTGCACAGGTACACTGTCACTTTGGTCTCCCAGCCTCTTTCAATGTGTCAGGAAATGGTATTACGTAAAGGGTCTTGCTGAAGAAATGAAAATGAGCAATTCATTTGAATATCAACCTTGAGTTGTGACATCTGTGTATGATCTTGTGACATCTGTGGATGAACCAAGAGGCAGAGCCATTCTAGCACCAACTAGAATGAAGTAACATTGGCTGAGTTCTGAGTTGCAAGCTGATGGACCTGGTTTTTTTTCACCTAACAGAATATTTACTTAAAGAAAGATTTTTGGACAAACTCTGATTATTCAAATTTAGTTTGTGACAGACATTTAACAAAAAATGAACTAAGCCTGCTACCCCAAGCACAGCAGTGTCATAAGGGATAATATTAGAGGTTTCGGTTGAATTTTGAGAAACATGTCAATTACCATGAGTTCAAGAGACCCTCCCCATTCTCAAAGATGTTTCATGTACATTAAGTGATACTAACGATGGTGGTATTTGGGTGTTGCATGATGAAATGGTCAACATCTGGAGTATCTGTATGACTCAATGAAGTAATACTTTCCAAACAAGTGTATGCTGCTACAATATCACTCCTCACTCAAATTGCCAAAACTACCAAGGAAGTTTAATATAGGAGAGTGTGAAAAGTTCATTGCAGTGTTTGAAGATTCCATGAAGCAATGAGCCTTTGAAAAACATTTCCATCTAGTACACAAAAGGAATAAATATTTAAAATCCCATTAAAACATCCCTCATTTTTTTAAAGCTCCCAATCTCTTAGAAGCTTTTCCTTGGTTGTTGCAGCTACAGACAGTCCATGACTTGGCAGGGATGTCTTTTGACTTTATGATGGAGTAAAAACAATCCATCATTAGGAAAAAATATACTTACATTTTGAATTTTGTTTTCTAGGTCTGTTGTGTAGAAGGAAACTCTCTTACAATAATGAGATCTGGAGCTCCTAGTATTCCCTTGGATCCAATGGTGACCAACCAATATTCCATGGAGCACTCTTGCTTATGGTACTTAGTAGGTCAGGTACATTAAATCAATTTTCAACTTATAACATTTTCAACTTTTAATAGGTTTATCAGAACCTAATCTCTAGTAGTCAAGGAACATCTGGAAACCAGCATATTGCAACAAATTGAATATGAAAGATATAAGAAGTCAGTTATCATAGATCAATCCAAAACTTATGGGTAGTTGCAAAAAATGCAAAATATCTCTTCACTCTACTTGAAAAATTCAAGTTTTTTCAGAATGTTATTTCCATTATAATGTCTAATCTGTGCATGTTACTATTTTATTATCACTATATGCTAACCAGCTAAGCTACTCAGCCAGATCATTATTGCTAATTTAAAATAAATCAAAAAAACAGATATTTACAAATTTTTGTTTCAGTTTATAATATGGTAGCTGTAAATATATTAATCCATATTGACATAAGGATTGGGGTATTTTTAATAACTTTAGGAGTAAGAAGGAATTCTGAGAATAATAAGTTAGGAATAGCTGCTTTAAACTTTTTATGAAAAGCAATATCATAGATTTATTTTGTGAGTAAAGGTTTGTGAGAAACAGTGGGAAACACAGTGGGAAAAGGGATGTTCTTGCAGTATCTAATTAAAAAAATAATGGCAAATCAGGTTAGTGTCAGGAGACTGATAGTAGTAGACAAGATGAGAATTATCAAATGATAAATTCTGTAACTTGCTGAAGGACTGGGGATAGATGATAAGAGAAGTATGGTTGAAGAAGACACAGTGTGAGGAAAATACTATTAATGATTTTTGTGAGAAAGAGAACCACCTTTCAATCCAAAAAACAAAAGATGAGAACAAGAATAGAGACTAGGGTGAGAAATGATGTTTTTGTCATGTTGGCTTTGAGTTTCCTCCACTGTGGTCAGCTACATTGCAGTTTTCTCCCATTATTGATCTCCAGCTATAATTTGCTTGGAAAAGATCTCGAGTTAACACACCAAACCATGCAGCTTGTAATTCTAAGGATCCATTTCTCACAGATAAAAATGTTTTCCCGCTCAGGCTGGTAGCAACAAAATTTGCTGATTGCACTCCTAAACCAAAACACATTCTCTCCTTAATTATGGGGTGATTGTCTTTTTTGATGAATGATTTACCATAACTACTGAGCATGTTGTCTTCCTCTCAAAGTCTGATATTTAGATACAAGGTGAGTGAGATGATCATTATATCTTAATATTACATGTGGTTATACTGACAAATTTTTAAAAATAGCATAGCTAGTAACATCTCCTGGGTATTTTGCATGTTATTGAAAATATTTCAACATATACTTACAATATATTACTGATATATTTTATGGTCCATATCAACAGTAGAAGCATACCAGCATGTCATAAATTGATGAGACAAGAGACTATAGTATGCATTTCCCTCTGAAAAGGTCTACATTATAATGTTTTTCTTTATCTGAAGAATTGCTTCAAAACTTGGTATTGATCTTACATGGTTACATTGTCTCTCTGAATGTCTGAATATTATAAACTAAACATTAAAGCATCCCACCTTCACAAAAGACAAAATATGAGAATTTTGAGGAATCTAACAAAATACCCTGCTCGGGTGCATCTCAGGCATCTGTGATTGGCAATTGTTTATGAAAAGAATGAAAAATATAAACAGTAAATTCATTGCCCCTTAATTTTCAGAGACCACTCTCTCTGTCGAAACCCCCTGTGTGGATGTGTTTGTACACACACATGAGTTATATGCAGGAACCTTTTTCATTAAGGGCACGGTGTTTGTCATGCTAGTGCAGCACCTATCTATCTTCTTTCTGGCAGTGCTGTCTGCTTTTCAGTCAGCATCTGACTAAAGATCAATGGCAGAAAGCTTTTTGAAGGTGCTTTCAGGTCCTGCGGCAAGGGAGATGATCAGAAAGCTGCCATAAGCTCTAGACCCACTTGACAAATTAGTAACTATTTTGGTGCTCCATAAACTGCTGTCACATCAGTTACAAACACTAATTAGAGATACAATACGTTGCTACTGAAAGTGCCCAGTGCATTAAACACCACTTTTGCTTACTGCAATTAGCTCATGCATTGACTTACACTTTGTACCATAAGACAGTCAGAGATTAAAATGCATCAACTATTAGTAAAAAATTTATAAGGTAAATATGAGCTAAGTGTCAAGTAGCTTTTTTTCCTGTTGCCCTTTGACCCTTCCAGTTGTGATTTTTTTCAATGCTTTTGCACACGTTTTCAATTTTTTCCCACAAGTTTTCATTTGTCTAGAATAAATGTCATGCCTGATTATAACCAATCATCCAGCATCAATTAATCAAATTCTTCATCCCAAGAATTAGGCACATAAGGAATCCTGCCTCTCTCTCTCTCTCTCTCTCTTTCTCTCTCTCTATCTCTCTCTCTCTTACAGCAATTAGTCACTGGGCTTTTATAGGATCCAGCAGTCTCAAACAAATGGAATTTTTTGCACTTTCAGATGCTCTACCAGGGATGGAATATCATTGATGAACAGGCATTTTAAAAATCCATCCTGTTGATTTTTGAACAAACTAAAGTTTTCTATTTGATGGTGTTTCCATTTCAGTAACAGGATAAGTCTGCATTTGAAAAAAGAAATCCAGTGATAACTGACAGAAGTAGTATGTTTTTAACACAAGAAAAGAGTGGGAAAAATGTCAGAATTCTGGTGCTGATTATCTGAAGTTCCAAGAATACTTTTAAAAAGCTCTGTCTGTACGTGTGTATGCACAAACACATGTATTTATGTTGAATATATATGTATATAGATATATATTTTTTGAAGGATAGAAACATATGTGAGATATAAACCTCAAATTATTTGTTATATGTGGTATTTACTTTTAAGTTGGAACTTAAAAAATTACTTAGCCGGGCGTGGTGGCGCACGCCTTTAATCCCAGCACTGGGAGGCAGAGGTAGGAGGATCGCTGTGAGTTCGAGGCCACCCTGAGAATACAGAGTGGATTCCAGGTCAGCCTGGGCTAGAGTGAGACCCTGCCTCGAAAAACAAACAAACAAAAAAAAATTACTTAAATTCACTTTGGTTTCCAAAAAAAAAATTACCATTTCTGTCTTTCTTTATCAACCTAACACAACCTTTAGTGCAGGATCTTATATCTTTTTCTTCTAACATTTGTTCAGGAATAAGAAGCTGCAAAATAATGAAAGAGAAGTAACACATACAAATATGCCCTCATTTTTGACAAAAAGTAGCCAAGCCCAACTACTGTAGATGGATAGAATGCAAAACATTACCTTTTGACTTTCTATGTATGTTCATACCTTGGAAAGAAGAAAGAGAGAGAGAGAGAGAGAGAGAGAGAGAGAGAGAGAGAGAGAGAGAGAAGAGGAACACTTAAACCATCCATTTAAAATGCCTCAAAAACCAAATGTGACTTAATTTCATGGAAACAAGCCCTGGGATCCCAATCTTTCTGTTCTCTTCCCACTTCAATTTATATCAGGGAGGCAACATATGGCGGAGGAGAGGCGAAGACCCGTAAGTCACCTCTACAGAAATGGTTTCAGTGGCAACACGGAGTAACTCCGTCTGGAAAATGGATGCGACCATCTTCGGCACTCCTGTACTTTACGGAGGGCTGGGAGGATTAAAGAGCTAGCGCTCCAAATTCAAATGCACATTTTCTTCCAAACCTCAGCAGAATTCTTTGTCATCCCCACAGAGAAGATGCCAGTGAGAAGTGCCATTAAGGAAATAGTCGCACAGTCTGGAGAGCTCCGGGGGGATTCAGAGATGCTCTGGCACGAGTTCCAGGCTGCATGTAAACTCGGCCCAGCGCTCATAAAGCACGTTTAAAATTCTCAAGTGACAGGCACTACATGGGAACAAATCATTCTTAATTTAAGAGATAAATATGCCATATCCGGAACTAATAATAAAGGGGCCAGAATAAATACAAGACTATAATGATTATGATCATTTATCCCTGAGTCTGGCTTAGTGATAGCTGGAAATATTATGACAATTGTCTCTCCTGTGCTATATACTGCTGACAAGGTTCAAGGTCCCTGGGGTCGCTCTGGTCGTCTCTGCCACAGAAACTGACTCAGTAAGCTCCCTCAGTTTGTCATGGCGCAGGCCTAGCCAGCACCTGAAGAAACACACCACCCACCAGCCGAGCCATAGGAAAAGCTGCTGGGATTTCCACTCCATGCTTGCCTCATGATGCTTTCTGAGCTAGGAGACTAGGCCCCCAGCTCCAACTGGCCATCGCACCATCTGCACCTTTGAAGATAATGAAATCTACAAGGAGGAAAGAATTTTAATCTAACTTTTGGCAATTTTGCAATGTAATCCTTTAAAACAAAAATGTTTTTCCTCGCAATACAAGCACTGTCTCAAAAGACACTTGCTGTAAGAATAATGTATCTTCATGCTAATTGTGAAAAATATAAAATATATTTTCTTTTTTCTTTTTCATTTTGTTTATATATTTGAGGCAATCTCATAAAGCCTAGGGTGGTCTTGAACTTGTAAGTAATTGAGACTAGACTTGAACTCTTGATTTTCCTGCTTCTACCTCCCAAGTCCTGGGGTTACACACATGCACAAGTAGGCCTGCCTCTATAACATGTCTCAAAGAGCAAAATCATCTTTCCTTATAAGTTGAAGTTGTATTATAAATCTTGCAATATTCTTGTCTAAGCACTGTCCAGAACAGTGCAGATAAATATTTGTTATGTGACTACAAGGTGATGGCAAACAACAGTTTGAATATTGTCTGTCTACCACTTCTGAGCCCATAGGTTTTTCAAATATTTTGTTTATTTATTTAAGAAAGAGAGAGAGAAAGACAAAGAAGCAGAGAGAGTGACTATGGGTATGTCATGGCCTCCTACCACTGCATATGAATTCCACGTGCATGTGCCATTTTATGCATCTGCCTTTACATGGATACTAGGGAATTGAACCCAGGCCACCAGACTTTGCAAGCAAGTGCCTTTAACCACTGAGCCATCTTTGTGCCACTCTTCTTTTATGCTATTCCATTCCTTTCCACGTATTTTAACCAGTGAGTTGTTGCAAGCCAAAAAACTACAGATGTTTTTGTGTACACATTGAGTTATTCTCTCCATGTGTATTTTGATGAGTCTGATATGGATATATGGATGATTCCAGGGCTGTAGTTGGGCCATGCTGCTGTTAAAATTTTATTTATTTCATTACATGTTCTGGAATCTGCTGACCATAGATTGAATGGGTTTAGTCTGAAACTGAGAATGACATTCATTTTTTTTTCATTTACTGTTTCACCATTAAATAACACATTCCTTCCCAGTACAGGCATATAAGTACTGCATGATTTCATTCTATGTGTAATGCAAAAAATAGTTGATACAGAAGTTCTGAATAGAATGATGGTTAGCAGTGGCTGGGGAGAGAAGAGGGAAAGAAAGGATGGGAATAAATTCATTCATTCATAAATACTAAGTTGCAATTCATTGGCTCTATTTTATTGCACATTTTCAAAAGGTAGAAGAAGAGATTTTTTAAAAAGTTTCACTATGAAGAATGATAAACATTTACGGAAATTTTTAGGCCTAGTGTGATATTAACTTTATATATGATATACATGTATCCAAACATCTGTTTTTATGTTAATACATATTTTATGGTTTTATGCACCAGTTAAAAGTAAATATAATTTAAGATGCTTAGCTTATGAAGTGCACAAATGTTTGCAATAAAATTTGAATCATGTAATTTTATACATAGATTATTAATTATGGCTTAATTTGAATATGCTACCTTTTAAGACTGGGTGAATAGGCTCAGTGTTTGCCATCCATGTGCAGCCACACACTAATATCATAAATGGGTAAAAGGACATGACTAAACCCAGTGTGTGTGTGTGTGTGTGTGTGTGTGTGTGTGTATGGTGTACAGGCCAGGATCTCTTGCTATGGCGACTGCCTTTATGTGGGTGGCTAGGGAATTGAACCACGGTTGGCAGACTTTGCAAGTAAGCACTTATAACTTCCGAGCCATCTCCTCAGTCCCACACAAACTTTTTTTAATTAACAGAGGCTAATGGGAAGAGATATTTTTGACAAAAGTGCTGAGAATAAGTAGCTATTGTATACTTATCCCTAAGTGGGACACATGTATGTCCTTCAAAGCTTAGGAAACATCATAAAAAAAGGGGTGTGGAAAGAATGTAAGAGATGGAGGAGGTAGAGGAGTGCTGTGGAACATTTTCTGCTGGACACCACATGGTTGCCACTCTCATGAACTCATGGCAGCTGTGGTTTTTTGTGCAATACTGAGCCTTACAACATTCACTAATAGATGGAGGAGAGGCTCATGAGACCCCACTACCAAGGATCTGTTGCCAATTCATGCCTGTTGTGGGAGGGGGAGTGGTATTCTGAAGTGGTGTAGCCACTGATAAGATGTCCAGACTCTAGTAAATAACCAATCCAATTCATGCCCATGAAAGCTACAGTAATATCACACACACACACACACACACACACACACACACGAAAGTAGGGAGTGCATTAGTTAGGAAGAAGGAATTTAGTAGTAGAAATGGGAAGAATAGAGAGAAAGTGATTATAGTGAATATGATGAGTATATATTGTATTCATATGAAATTGTCAAAACTAAAATGCATAAAAATAAAATTACAGAAAAAAATTCCCCAACTTCACTTAGAAATTTAAAAAATGGAAAAGCTGGGCTGGGGAGAGGGCTCAATGGTTAAAGGTGCCCAGTTACAAAGGCTAATGGCCTGGGTTTGATTCCCCAGTATCCATGTAAGGCCAGATGCACAAAGTGATGGATGCATCTGGAATTACTTTGCAGTGGCAAGAGGCCCTCGTGCACCTGTTCTCCTCCCTCCCTCTCTCTCCCTTTCCCTCTCTCTCTCTGTCTCTCATTCTCTCTTTGCAAATTAAAAAAAAAAAAAACTTACAAAAATGAGGTGGAAGGAGAGAGATAATATTTGACAGCTACAAGTTGTCCTTTGACCTCCACATGCACACATGACACATGCATGCCAACACTCACCTACAGGAACAGGCACACATACACATGTACACACATACACAATAAAAATAAATTAAGAGGAAGAACAATGGGGAATGATTTTTTTTACTAAATGAAACATTTATTATAATTTTTGAGTGCTATGTAACAACATATTTGGCATATGACAAGAGCAAAACCAAAGCAGCTTCATGTGAAATGAGACTACCCAAAGAAACCAAAAATAAAAGCCCACTAAAAAAAGCTAAATATGCATGATTGCAGAGAGAGAAAACAATTGAGGCATATGTCATCAATATTTGGCTTATTTTAAAGTGGTTCCTTATTAATATTTATTTCTATTTATATTGATAAGGAAAAGTTTACATATTCTCAGTGAAAGTGTGATATTTTAAAGTAGTACATACAGCTTAACAATAAATACAGATGTCTTGATCATTAGGTTGCCTGATAATTTCTGAAGTATACTTATACACACAGCAGAAGAACTAAATTGAGTTGATTAGTGTCTGTAACCTCATATGTTACCATATGAATATTTAATATGTTTTCAATTAGCAATGTTCAAGTATACAATATAATATTAAGCTGGGTTTAACTTTTGCATGTTGTGCAATGTATTGAACTTATTTATTATTATTGTTGTTATTTTTTTAATTTTTTAAATTTTCTTTAAGTTTTATTTATTTATTTGAGAGCGACAGACAGAGAAAGAGGCAGAGAGAGAGAGAGAGAGAGAATGGGCCCACCAGGGCTTCCAGCCACTGCAAGCAAACTCTAGACATGTGCGCCCCCTTGTGCATCTGGCTAACGTGGGTCCTGGGGAATCAAGCCTTGAACCGGGGTCCTTGGGCTTCACAGGCAAGCGCTTAACCACTAAGCCATCTCTCCAGCCTTTATTTATTATTTTTTAATTTATGAATTACAGACAGAGAGAGGGCGAGAGAGAGACAGAATGGGCTCGCCAGGGCCTCTATCCACAGCAAACAAACTCTACCTTGTGCATCTGGCTTAGGTGGGACCTGGAGAATTAAATCTGGGTCCTTAGGCTTGGCAGGCAAGTGCCTTAACCACTAAGCCATCTCTCCAGCCCTGCATTTATTCTAAACTTGTTTTTTAACTTCTTTATCTAAACACTTATATCATTTGTTCAACATCTTAATTCATATATTAGGAGGATAATAATAAGTGAAAATGTCCTAAGAGACTACACTAAAGTAAATAACAAATGAATAATTAAAGTTAACTCAAAATTATTGAGATATAGATTTAAAATAAATGCAGTTTAACAATAAATATACCTTTCCTGTTCAAAACATTATTTCCTGGTAATTTTTCAACTGATAAATATAACACATCTTTTTTTGTATGATTATTTATTTATTTTTAAAAAATACACAAAACAGGCATCCTTGAAATAAAGAAGATGACCCAAACCAGAATAATATTAATCTATTATATTTTAAGTAGTGGTCTCTCATATGCAAAAGGTTACAATAAATCAGCTTATTTTTGGGAGTGGTAGTACCCATATACCTAACAAGGAGGGGTCGGGGGAGGGGATAGGACATGGATGAGCCTAACAATGGTAACACATTTTTTTTGAAAATGATTCCAATGCCAAACTGGATTCCTCTTTCTTTCTTCTGTTTTTCCAACACCATTCCTTTATTCCCTCTTTTTCTTTCTCTCCAAACTCTTGATACAAAATTAAAGCATCTGACATATATCTAACTTTCAGGAGAGTCACGTCCAGATAAATTCTCTGCTCAAAAATTTTGAGTGGCTTAGAGACATTCTTTGAAAATTTACCTAACCATCCTTGATATACTTTTCACCAGAATAAAATAGTGTCAATAAAAAGCTTCCAAAACCTAAAAAAAAACCACTTATTTTCTTCTTTCTGAATAATAACTTAAATTTTAAAAGCTGACGGTTTGCTTCCACTGTTCTACAGAGCAGAGCGATGGAAAGTGCTGGGCACACAGTCGGCCAGAGACACCCAGTCCTGCAGCAGCTTCAACCCACGCAAGAAGCTAAAACGCAACTGACAACCTTGAGCCTCAGAGTCACATCAGCAAAATAAGCACTCGCATATGATAGGTATTATGATGGCTTGTACTTCTGCAATTGCGTTATCCTAATTCAATATTTTTCTTAGGAAAATTAAGAAAAATAAAATGACCCTCCAAGAGAAGATTGGAAGTAACAAGTTATTCATAGAAAAATGTCAATTCTTGCTAAAATTAACTTTAAAGACTCAGTGCAATTCTAGTCACAATCTCAATGTTTTATTTGAAGCCTAGCAACATGATTTTAGGTTTCATCAAGAAGGAAACTGTTTGAGATGAACCAAAAAAAATATAATAAGCATGTATAAAATGCCAAAGAAAGAGGAGGACAGAAAAGTGCTGTTACCACATGCTGAGATAGGGTATAATGCTATGAGAATTAAAAGCGACAAATACTGACTAGGATGAAGAAGTCATAACAATAAACTAGCAGGTGAGTAAAATAAAATTACTACATGAGAAAGACATTTTTAATCAGTGAAAATGTAGGCATTAGCTAGACTAGTAGTCAGAAAGTTTCTGAATATTGAAAAGGGGCTGCAGAGATGGCTTAACAGTTAAAGGTATTTGCTTGTAAAGCCTACCAGGCTGGGTTCAATTACCCAGTACACACATAAAGCCATACACACACCATGGTACCTGCATCTGGATTTTTGTCCTCAGCTGTAAGAAGCCCTGGTATACCTACTCTTTCTCTTTCTCCTCACTCCTCTATTTTTCTCTCATACAAATACATAATAAAAGAAAACCAAGATAAAACGGGAATCCATGAATTACAGAAAAAATAATTTCTTGGTTATTTATTAAGCTGAGTATAAAGAGAAAAAAATATAGACTAGAATGGGTATCTTCCTTGATTCTTGAGATTTGGAAGAAGTTTATAAATATTAATAGGACAGAATCAACAAAAAAGAAAGATCATTTTGCTTCCATGAAGAAAACTAGAAATTCTTACTGTTTAAAAACAAAACTGTCTTATTGCTTGAGCTAGAACTTCCAGTACTATATTGAAAAGCAGAGGTGAGAGTGGACAACGCTGTCTTGTTCCTGATCTTAATGGGAATTTCTCCAGTCTCTCTCCATTAAGTATTATTTGGGCCGTCGGAGCTTCGTATATTGCCTTTATTACGTTAAGATATGAACCAACCATGCCAATTCTCTCCAATGTTTTGAACCTGAAGTGATGTTGAATCTTGTCAAAGGCCTTTTCTGCATCTATCGAAATGATCATGTTGTTTTTATGTTTAACCTTGTTTATGTGGTGTATTACATTGACAGATTTCCGTATGTTGAACCACCCCTATGTTCCTGGAATGAATCCCACTTGGTCAAGGTGGATAATGCTTTTGATGTGTTGTTGGATTCGGTTTGCGAGGATTTTTTTCAGGATCTTTGCATCTAAATTCATCAGGGAAATAGGCCGGTAGTTTTCTTTTCTTGTGGCATCTCTGCCTGGTTTTGGAAGGGGGAAAATGACCAATATCTGTCGAAGCAACGCATGGTCTAACCTACTTAGCAGCAAATAACTTGTTGTGATGCCCACACAAGTGCAGTGGTGGCACACAGCCATGGTGGGGAACCAACTGCTCTCAATTCGGCTAACTGATCCCCTCACTGGTATGGGACCCATAGCTGGAGCTGGGAAACAAGTCAGAACCATATGCAAACATAAGCCCACTCTCCAATATCAAGCTACCATCAATTGTGGGCTACAAGAGGGCCTACACCTATTAAATTCTCTATTAAAAAAAAAAGTAAGGGTTATCTCATTTGTCCTGGTGCTAACTTACTCTCCGTTGGAGAATCTGCTTCTCTTTTTCAGATAGATGTAGATCCTAAAGAGAGAGCCACCCCATCATACCTCAAAAGGGCCCCGGCTGAAACTAAGAAAAATTGGAGAAACAAGCAAGGGTGCTGTTTTCCTGATGAACCAGATACCAGCACAAGGGGGAAGGAGATCAACACAGAGAAAAATCAACTCCTCCCAAATCAGAGAGCCAGAGCCTCAGAGGCCCCCAACACCTCATCACTGAAGCAGACCAAAAATGAACCCAACATGGCTCAGGGAAATTTTGCGGAAGAGGGGGCGGAAAGAATGTCAGAGCCACATGTTGGGTCATGATATGCAGAGACATTTAGCTTACCCATAACTGTGGGCTAACTCCACAATGCATGACCCACATACCTCAAAAAGGAGGGGCCAAGGGGAGGGGGTGGGTCATGGATGAGTCTAATAATGATACCAAACTGACTGTATTTGCTGAATACAAAACTAATAAAGAAAAAAAAATTAAAAAACAAACTGGACAAGCTGAGAAATTATTTGTGATAATTTCACACAAAGTTTTTGTTCTTATAAATACATTTCTTAATTTAAAACTATATATATGTATATATATGTGTTGTATGCATATTTTTCATATTTATGTGTAAATATGTGCATGTGTACAGATGTGCAAATGTATGTATGTGTGTACTTAAAGGCCAAGGGCCAACATTGGGTCTCTTCTTCAACTGCTCTTCAAACTATTTGAGACAGGATATCTCATTGAACCTGGAGCTAACAAATTCATTTAGACTAGCACAAGGCCCCAGGATTTCTCCTGTCTCTATTTGCTCAGAACTGGATTGTAGGCTCAGTGTGCTTTTGCAACTGTCATGTTTTTCTGTGAATTCTGGAGATCTGAAACCAGGTCCTCATGTTTTTGTGGTAAGCACTTTATTAACTGAGCCATCTCCCAAGCCCTATACTCATATTTTATAATAGAGATAATTTTAGTCATGAACTCCCCAATCAGTTTTTATAAATGGTAACATAATGTTATATTTCTTCTCAGATTATTTATTGTCAAAATGATGAAAAAGAATAGCTAGTGAGAGCTAGGGAGGTGGCTCAGCAGTTAAAGGTGGCTGCTTATAAAGCTTGCAAGCCAGGGTGTAAGTCCCCAGTACCCACATAAAACTAGATGTACAAAGTGGCATATACACCTGGAATTCATTTAGGGTGGCATTAAGCCTGGTGTACCCATACTGTTTCCCACCCCCTCTCTGCTCTCAATTTTTTTTTAATTAAAAGAATTTTGAAATTTGGAAATCACACAGCCCTTGCCACTTCCTCTTGCCCAGAAGAGCCATTATACCAGTTAGAGGATCATTTTCATTAGTATTCTTGCATTTTTGTCAACATGTGTATATTTATATATCCAAACTTAATGTGGTTAGTTTAATGTTTCAATTAAGGTACATGTTAAAATATAATACACAATATTTGTAATTTTCATATTTTAAATAATACTTTTATCTTTACATTATTGTTATTGCTATAAATAGGTATGATTCATCCATTTGAATGTTGTTCAACAATATAGTATCCTAATTTCTATTCCATGTAACAATTAGGTTTTACACACTTTTTACAATTACCAACTGAGGTTCCCTGAATATTACTGGTCATTTCTCAGCCAGCACAGTAGTGCGATGTGTAATCTTAGCTTTAATAGGTAGGGAACTTATTTTTCTACTTCTCCAAATAATGCTCAGGTACCTAACTCTTCTTACTTTTTCCAGTGTTAGTGATCAATTTCTACTTATTGGATTCAGGTCTAAGCACATGGCTTGCATGATATCAACTTCTTCTTTGTGTTTATACACTTAATAACCTGAGTTCACCTTAAAAAGCAATCACATTATTTTCTATGATTGTTTCCTGTTTGCTTAAATAGACTGAACATCCTCTAATTGTTTGAAGGATATTCATGTATGCCCATTGGATTAGGCTAGTTAATTGTATTATGCAAATTCTGTTCAAAGTTGTTACTTTTTTGTGCAGCAATTATCAATTTTTTTCAGAGGTGACTTAAAATCTCTAACATGGTGGTTTTTATGACCTCCTTGTAATACTGTCAACTTTGATTTTCTATGTTTTAGGCTCTAATAGAAGATGCTTATGAGCTCAGAATTATTGCATCTTTCTGATGAGTTGAGTTGATCCGTTTCTCATTGACTACTTTTTATTCCCACTTAAGAATGAAGCTTCACATTTCTTTGTCTATTAAGCCTTCCTAGTCAATTGAATTGGTTTTTAATTCAGAATTTTATCAATAAGTTTGTGTATATATATACATATATATATATGTATATATATATATATATATATATATATATATATATATATATACACACATCATATATATGTATATATCTTCCTAGTTTATTTAAACTAGTATTTGTTTTAATTAATTTATTTCTTTGAAAGAGAGAGACTGAGGGTGAGTATGGGTGTGCTGGTATGTCTTGCTGCAGCAAACAAGCTCCGGATGCAGAGTTATTTTGTGCTTCTGGCTTTGTGTGGCAATGGGGAATGAAACTGGGGTTAGTAGGATTTCAGCAAACACTAACCTTTGAGCAGTCTCTCCAGCTCATTAAGTTATTTTTCTATTCAGGCTAATAAAATTGTACACAAATTATGTTATGCTTGTCATTTTATGTTGTGATTCTTCATAATATTTTCCTATGTGTTTTTCATTTGCATGCCTGTGGAGGTCACACAACCTCAGTGTTGGTCCTTGCCTCCCACTTTATTTTATGAGGCAGAGTCTTTTGTTCATCTCTGCATATGCCTGGGTAACTGACCCACATGTTTTTGGGAATTCTCTGGCCTCTGCTTCTGATCTTGCCATCTCCCATCTTGTAGTAGGTGCACTGGAATTATAGATGCAGGCTACCACATTCAATTTCATGTGGATTTTAGGGTCCCAAATTCAGGTGATTTCATTGTGCAGCAAGCACCTTCATCCCATGAGCCAACTTCCCAGGCCTAGTTTGCTGTTTTCTGAATCAAAGACATTTGTTTAATTCCTTTCCTCCATTTATCTCATAACGATTTTGCCTACTATTTGCATTTTTCCATCATTATTCTTTATTAGAACTATGTGACATTTATTTTTTTATTTATTTCATTTTATTATTATTACTAACAATATATTTTGTGTGGCTACGCCATGTATTGGTACCTCTTTTCCCTCATCCCTGCCCTCATTCCTCTGGGAACCCTCCTCTGTAGGGTTGCAGATATTCCCCATAGCTTTGTGAGTTGTGCATTGTGGGAGCAACAGTCAGTTTTTTTTGGGGGGGGGTGTATGGCTCTGGGCATGATGTCTCAACCTGTAGCTCTTACAATCTTTCTGACCCCTCTTCTTCAAAATTACTTGAGCCATAGTGAGTGAGTTTTAAGTCTACCTCAGTGATGAGCTCTTAGGAGCCTCTGGATCTCAGCTTTGGTAGGTGTTGAGTATCATCAGGGTCTTCCTCCTACACCCTGGTGCTGATTACCAGGTTCATCATGGGAGCACCACTCTTTCTCATCTCCCCAATTCCTCTGTGGTTTCAGCTGTGACTTGAAGTGCGAGGGGTCGTTTAACTCCTCTGATCTCCCTGTCTTCTGAAAAAGAACAGATTCTCCAATGGAGAATGAAATCAGCATAGTTTCAATTGAATAAGTATTATTAATTTAGGGAGAATTTCATGTATGTAACCCCTATTTTAGCCAAAGAGTAGTGAGAGCTTGACACTGGAGAGCATAATCCTTGCCTCCATAGGATTCTGATCTGGTTTCCAATTCCAGATATTGGTTCCTTTACATTGAGCAGATTTCTTAACCAAACACAAAGCTAATGGTTATGCACTGAGGCTGTGTCCCACTATTGCACTGGTGTGTACACCCTATAGGGTGTTTGCTTCTCTGTAGCTTAGGCCTCTGGTTACTCAGACCATTGTTGACCACTTTCCTCAGGAGCTCATGTAGCACTTTTCTGCACTAGATGGTCTAACAGTCTGGGGACTAGCTCTCTTCCAGATTCCAGCCAGGTCTCTCTGCCTTCTGTGTCTGCAGCATATGGTGTCTTCAGCAATAAGGTCTTATCACTTGCCTCAGGCAGGTAATCAAGTGCTTTGACAGAAACATGTCTTGTTTTGGGGAACTCCTAGGTCCTAGGTCTCTAGGATCAACAGCTCATTGTGGGTAGCTTTTTTTTTTTTTTTCAATTTCTGGTACTGGGAGTTATAGGCCAGAGACTTTTTTATTTTCTCTTAAGCTTAGGTTTCTTTACAGCCTCTCCACGGCCATTCTTTTCAGGTGCTCTCCCCGCTTACTCCTATTGAGGGGTTGTATCATTTAATCTATCTCCAAGGATAAAGATTTCTATGGTAATAGTTCATTTTGGATTTACTCTTGTATTTGTTTTTCCCCACTCTCCCCTTCTCCTCCCCCAAAACCCTTCCATCTCTATTGTCTGGTCCCTGAGTTGCCTATCAGGTATGTTAGCAACTCAAGAAAGATCCATGTTAGGCACCTGAGATAAGTGAGATCATACAGCATTTGCTTTCTGTGATTTTGTGAGTTTGCTGAGTATGATCTGTTCCAAATCTGTCCATTTTTCTACAAATTTCATTTTACCTTTATTTCTTACTGCTGAATAGAATTCCATTGTGTAAATGTACAACTTTATTATCCATTCTTCCAATGATGGGCATATGGGTTGATTCCAGTTCTTAGCTATAATGAATAGAGCAGCTATAAACATGGTTGAGCAAATATCTCTGTAGTGAAGCATGAAATATTTAGGACAAATGCCAAATAAGGGAATAACTGGGTCTGTTGGTAGGTCTATATTCTTCCTTTTCAGGAATCTCCATATTGATTTTCATAGTGGTTGTACAAATTCACATTCTGAAGAACAGTGGATGATTCCTCTTTCTCCACATCCTCACCAACATTTGTTGTTGTTAGACTTTTTTAATAATTGTCTTCCTTACTGGAGTAAGGTGGAATCTCATAGTTGTTTTAATTTGCATTTCCCTAATGGTTAGGGATGTTGAACATTTTCTTGAGTGGGGGTTATCCATTTGTATTTCTTCCTGAGAACTCCCTACTAAGTTCTCTGCTCCATTTTTTGAATTCTTTGTATATTCTAGATAATAGGCTTCTGTTAATGGTATAGCCAGTGAAATTTTTTCTCTCATTTATGGTATGTTTGTCTGTGCAGAAGCCTTTTAGCTTTATGAGATCCCATTGGTTGAGTGATTGCTTAATTTTCTGGGCTACTCTATTTTTTTTTTTCAGGAAGTCTTTCTCCACTCTTCTATCATGGAGAGTTCCTCCTATTGTTTTCTTCCAGGAGGAGAAGACATTAAGGTTGTATATTGAGGTCTTTAATCAATTTAATCCATTTGGACTTGATTTTTATGTATGCTGAGATGAGTGGGTCTAGTTTCACTTTTCTAAATATGGTTGTCCAATTTGTTCTACACCATTTGTTGAAGATGCTGTCTTTTCCCCAGTCTATGTTATTGGCATCTTTGGCAAAGAACAAGTAACAATAGTTACTTGACGTAAGGTATACGTCTTCAGTTTTGTTCCATTGGTGACAGGTTTGTTTAGGAGATAAATCTGTTCTGAATTTAGTTTGGGTGGGTGCTATGTGTCTAGGATTTCATCTGCTTCTTCCAGATTATTCAATTTTGTGGAGTAGAGGTTTTGGAAGTATACCCTGATGATTCTTCCAATTTCATTGAAGTCTGTTGTGATCTCTTCTTTTTCATTTCAGATTTAGTTAATTTGAAACTTCTCTTTTTTTTCACTTGATGAAATTGGTCAGGGATTTATCAATCATGTTTACTTTTTCAAAGAACCAGCTTTTCATTTCATCGATTTTTAAAATCATTTTCTTAGTTTTCAATACATTAATTTCTGCTCTGATCTTGATTATTTCTTTCTGTCTGGCGCTCTTAAGGTTGTATTCTTCTTCTTGTTCCAATGCCTTTTTGTTGACAGTTAGGTTATTAGTTTGGACTCTCTATGTATTTTTTATGAAGGCATCTAGTGTTATGAATTTTCCCCTTAGGACTTCCTTCATTGTATTTTGTATGTTTTATGTAATAATGTTTTTATTGAAATTCAATTCTAGGAATTTTACAGATTCCTTTTTTATTGCTTCCACAACCCATTCATTGTTTAAAATTGTGTTGTTCAGTCTCCAGGAACAAGTGGAGTTCCTGGTGTGTCTTTTGTTGTTAATTTCTAGATTTAAAGCATTGTGATCTGATATTACTTCATTTATCCTGAATTTATGGAGGCAGGCTTTATGGCCTAATATATGGCCTATTTTGGAGAACTTTCAGTGTTATGCCAAGAATAATGTGTTTTCTGTAAAATTGAAGTGAAAAGTTCTATATATGTCCATTATGTCTAGTTGATCTATTGTGTTGTTGAGGTCTATTATTTCCCTATTGCTTTTCTGCTAGGATGATCTGTCTATAGATAATAGTGGAGTATTCAAACTGCCAACTATGATGGTGCTGGGTTTATTTCTGTTTTGTTGTCAAGTAGGTTTTGTTTAATAAACTGTGGTGCACCTGTGTTTGGCACATATAGATTTATAATTGTGATGTCCTCGTGTTGGATCTTTCTCTTGATGAATAAAAAGTAGCCTTCTTTGTAATTTTTGATTACTTTTGGTTTGGATACTATTTTACCAGATACTAATGCAGCAATACCTGCTTATTTCTTATTTCCATTTGGTTGGAACATCATTTTCCATCCTTTCACTCTGAGGAAGTGTCTGTCTTTAGTGGTGAGCTGGATTTCTTAAAGACAGTTGATACAAGGGTAACTTTTTCTGATCCATCCTGTTAACATGTGTCTTTTGATGAGTGAATTAAGACCATTAATGTTTAAGTTTATAACTGTGAGGTTCAATTTAATCCCTGCCATGAAGGGGTGTTTTATGGGTTTTGGTGCTTTCTTGTGATTTGTTCATTTTTGAGCCTGCTTTATTTTTGGTTATTGTGATATTCTTCTTGTAGGCTCTTGAAATTGGTTGTTTGACTCCTGTGTAAAGTATTACTGAAGTATTCTCTAAATGTATGGTTTTGTGTTTATATGATCATAGAGTTAACTTTTTTTCATGGAAGGTTTTCATCAGTGGATGCACTCTTCACCATCTTTTATAAGGGATATTTTTACTGGGCACAGTAGCTTGGGTTAGAAGCCATTGTTTTTATAGACTTTGAGGTGTTCCATTCTAATCTCTCTGGATTTCAATGTTTCCATTGAGAAATCTTAGGTAATTCTGATTGATTGCCTTTATATATAGTAAGTTGTTTTTAGCACTCTCTCTTTGTTTTCATTGTTAAGAGCTTTAACTAGCATGTGCCTTGGAGAGTTTCTTGTTTGTTCCTGTCAGTTTGGTGTTCTGTGGGATTCTTGTGTCTGGATTCTTGTGTCTCTTTTGTGAGATTGAGAAATTTTTCTTCAATAATTTTGGTGAATATGTTCTCTATGCCTCGGACATGGATTTCTTCCTCATATGGTATGCCCATGATCTGGATGCTTGGATGTTTCAGGGTATCACACAGTTTCCTAGTGTTCTGTTCACATGATTTTTTGAAGTTATCAAAGTTTTTGGACTCCTGATCAATTTCTTCTGTCTTTTCTTCCAGCTCAGAGGTTCTGTCCTTCACATGAGCGACTGAATTAGTGAGGTGTTCTAAAGAATTTTTCAAAAACTCTATTTGATTTTTTTTTGCATCATGTCCATCTCTTTTTTAAGGTACAATTTCAGTTTGAAACCTGATTTTCTTGATGCTTCCTGGAATTCATTCTTACATTTGATCATGTCTTCACCAAGCATAATTAGCTGGTTATCGAGATTCTCTATTTTTTGACTCACTTTCAATGCATTTATCTCCGTTTTGATGCCTCACTGATTTTCTTCAAGTAAGCTAATCCTAGTAACAAAAGCTGTGTCCTCTAAGTGATGATTTGCTCATTTTCATTTTCATTTATGTGACTCTTGTTTTCTTTCTTTCTTTCTTTCTTTCTTTTTTTTTTTTTTTTTATGATTTGCCTCCAGTTCAGCAATTCTCTTGATCAGGGTCATGTAGTTTGTTGTGTTTTCATTTTGGCATTCAATTTCCGTTGTTTTTGTATGATTTCATTAGAGGCTTCCATTGTCAGACTAGTTATCATTTCTGTGTGTGTGTGTGTGTGTGTGTGTGTGTGTGTGTGTATGTTGTAGTCTACCCATCTCAGGTTAAAGTCTTATTTTATTGAGGAGGAAGCAAGTCTTTGTCCTTGTATGATCTTCACTGTGTTCTGTTTTAATTGTGAACTAGATTGTTGTATGGTGAGGTTATAAGCTCAGATGCACAGAATATGGAGGTTTCAAGCGCATCAAAGGTACTTGTGGAACTTGGAGGTTGGACCCTGGGATCTCTGGCCTACTCACTCCACATACATGCACTCTTAAACACAGGGGCTTCAGGGGTTGGGGAAACAGGAGCCAGGGGCAAGAGGCCAGATCCTACAGTGGCCATTGTACCCTCTGGCAAAGGGGAATAGGGATTTGGGTACCAGGGGCCAGTCAATTAGGAAACCTGAGCAAGAGCCCTGCTTCAGCAGCCCCTTGACAGGGACCAGGCATCCCCTGAGCCAGCATCAGGGGTACTTATACTAGGGTACTGGAAGGTGGGGAACAGACTGGGAGCTCTGGCCTACTCACTCTGCACATGCACCCTCTAGAGCAGGGTGTTGGGGACCTGGGGGGCCACCCAATCATGATGACAGAGTAAGAAGCCTGCTTCCACATCAAGCTGGCAGGGCCCAGGCAGCTATCAGCCAGCAGCACAGGAATGGAACCAGTGTACTGGGAGGCGGGGAAGGAACTGGGAGCTCTGGCCAACTCACTCTGTGCACACACCCTCCAGAGCAGCTGCATGATTATTCTTAAAATGTTATATGTATTTGATATCACTGTTGAAAATATTAATTCTCCATGTATTTGCCTGTAATGCAAGTCTTTTTTATATATCATTCATGTGATTATTCTCCATAATTTAAATCTGTGTCTACTAAAACTAGAATTACATTCTTCATTTTTGTCAATACTGATTGATATTTTTCTGTTACTCCTTCCTTTACACTAAAGTTAATTTTTGATGAAACAATGTACCTTATGAAAATTCCAGATGGTCATCTGCATAGGACTTTGTGTTTTTGTGTTCTTACAGTCATTTTAAGTTCCTTTTGGAAGGGTAGTTCACATAGTTTTGTGTTTTTATACTGGCAGCTTGTTTTCATTTCAGTATTTTGAAGTTGTGATTCTTCTACTTCCAGTTGCCATAATTGAGTTTGAAAAATCTGTTTTATTTTTAACTATTGGGATGTTATAGCTAGTTGTCATTTCTCAGGATGTTGTTGTAAGTTGATGCGATTTATCTTACATAATTATATTTTATCTAGGAATTACCATTTTGTTAATTATTATTAATTTTTATTATTGGAAATCATGTATCTTGGACTTTAGCCACATGACTTTTAGAGACTCTGGAAAATTCTGAGCCTTTTACTTTACCACCTTCCAGAATTCTTATTAACACCTGTTTAAAGGACTACCTAGCAATCTTTCTATGCTACATTGCAGCATTGGTTTTGCTTTGTTTTGTACCAACTGGTTTCTCTTCCAGTTTAATACTTATTCTCTCACTCTTCAAGGATGTATAATCTACTTGCAAAATCATCTATGACTTTTTGGGATTTTATAAGGCTCATGATAGAATAAAATGAGAAGTATTTGAACTTGATCAATTTTATTTTGTGTATGTGTATGTATATGTGCATGTGTGTGTGTCTGTGTGTATGTATATATGTGTGTGTGTGTGTGTGTGTGTATACTTGCATGTGCACATATGTGCATGTGAATGCCAGAGAATGCTCAGGTGTCATTACCCTGTTGTTATTCTCCTTTTCTTTCTGAGGTTGGTTCTCTCATTGGCCTTGACATCTCCAGGTATGCTAGACTGGCTAGCTAGTGAGCCCTTAGGAGTCCTTCTGTCCCTGTCTCTCACCAGTGCTGGGTTTACAAGTCCATGCCACTATGCCAGACTTCTTTTATGTGGGGTCTGAGGGTTGAATTCAGGTCCTTATGCTTGCAAGACAAGTATTTTATGGAATTAGCTACCCGCAATATTGTTTTTATTTTATAATCATATAAACTCAGGGGTTTCATCTTACCTTTTCCATACAGGAATATCATGCTCTTTGATAATATTCATCTCTTGTCTTAGCTTTTCTTAACTTTTTTCTTTCTTTCTCTTTGTCTTCTGTATCCTAATTGCACACACTTTACTTTAATGTTCGTTTCCCTCCTTTGATTCCACATAAGAAAAAAAAAAATGGGATACATGCCTTTGGGAAACTGGCTTATTTGTTTTAAAACACGAATCTCAAGTTCCACCCATTTCCTTGCAAAGGATAGAATTTTGTTTTATTTTTTCTGGCTGAATAAAAACTCAAGGGTATATATGCACCATAGTTTTTTGATTTAGGCATCTGTTGATGAACACCTAGGCTGATTCCATCACTTGGATAATGTGAATGGTGCTATAATAAACATAGATATGCAATATCTCTGAGGCATATGGACTTAGATACCTATAGGTACATAAATACAAGTAATATAACTGGATGATATACTAATCCTATTTTTGAAGACTCTTTACATTGGTTTCAATTAGGGTATATATACTATTGTCTTGATGACATCCATTTTGGCTTAAGTGAGATGGAATCTCAATGTGGTTTGATTTTTATTTACCTGATGGCTAAAGATGTTGAAATTTTTCATGTATTTATTAGCTACCTGAAATTCTTCATTTCAAATGTGTTCATTCATTTTCCAATTTATTAACTGCATCATTTGCTTCTCATCTTTTTTATTTCTTTACATTTCTTTATAAATATTAATCTCTTTTCTTATGAAAGCTAGCAAAAGTTTTTACTTTTTTATAGGCTTTGTTGTTTCTTTTGTAGTGTATAATTCTTTTTAATTTAAAACAATTCAATTTATCCATCCTTACTAGTATTCTATGAATCAGCAGAATTTATATTGTCAAAATAACCATATTGCCAAAAGGGATCTATAGATTTACTTCAATCTCCCCCAAATTTCAATGAAATTCTTCACAGTAATAGAAAAATAATCCTAAAAGTTTTATGAAAATAAAATGACCCTATGCAGTCTAAGCAGTTCTGAGCATAGCAAGTAATGCTGGAGGTAACAAAATACCTGATTTTAAACTATAGCAGAGAGCTGTCATAAAAAAAAAAAAACAACACTATACTCCTGTAACAAACAGACATGAAGACAATTTGAAGCTCTATGAATAAGCCCACAGAGCTATAGCCATCTGATTCGTGGCAAAGGTGAAAGAAATATAGACTAATAAAACACAATTTCATGGGCTGGAGAGATAGTTTAGCTACTAAGACACTCGTCTACAAAGCCAAAGGACCCAGTTTCAATTCCCCAGGACCCATGTAAGCCATATGTACAAGGTGGCATATGTGTCTGAAGTTTGCAATGGCTGGAGACACCGAAGTACCCATTCTTTCTCTCTCTCTTTCTTTCTCTCTCTCTCTCTCTCCCTCTTACTCTCTCAAATAAATAAAAATAAAATAATAAAATAAACATTAAAAATGACACAACTTCGTTAACAAGTGAAAGTAAAAAAACTGGATGTCCCTAAGCTAGATCAATATGCCTAGTCCTATACATTTTCTTAAGGAAATCATTAGATTTGTGCATAAAGTTTTCATTGGAATCATATATATGATAATATTAAAAAATCTTTACATATACAATTGGGAAGAATTGGCCAAATAAATAAGCTATAGTGCATCTAAATAATGTAACAAAGAATAGCTAGCTATTAAAGTAATATTACAGAAGAATAAATATTGGCATGGGGAAATATTTATGGGACAGAGTTAAGTGAAGAAAAAGAAGACTCTTAGCAGCATGCACCTAGATACATAAAACACTTACAGATATTACTTTATGTGAAAAAAACTGAAAGTTTATACAAAAATACAAATTTCTTAAAGCAGATCTGATAATTTTATAAAGAGGAAACAGAAATGGAAAATTCTATTTTGAAGCATATATCCAGCAATTCACATTTACTCACAGAACATCCACAAACTTTGTGGTCTCTAGTAATATTCATGCTATGCCCCTGAACATCCCCTCAACATAGATCATGAGTTATGGAAAGTAACCAAAGAATTACTCATTTTTATGATTTCAGTCAAAGGTCTTAATAAATGCTCAATAAAAGTATTTTAACAATGAACAAATAAGCCACATCTATGAGTAAACAAACTTAAAATGTGATGATGTTATAGACAAATTTCTATAGCATGGTAACTGTCATAAAAAATCAAAATTGAATGAAAAACTAGTGAAATGTATGATCATAGTAATAGCCTCAAAAGTGGATCAAATATTTTAGAAATTCATTTTTTCAAAGAAATAATAGATTGAAATGCAATGGTTGCATGTATTTGGTTCATATTTGTATAGGCTATTAATAAAAACAGAGTGAAATTGAATATTTTGGCTTACTTGAGGAACTATTTGTTACTAATATCCTGATAAGTTATCTCCATTTCAACCAAAGAAAGTATCTTGATATTGCTCTGCTAATGGCTCTTGAGTTTATGCTTTTTTGAAACAACTCACAGGAGAGCAAAGAGTAGGACCATTTTCAATGCACTCAGTACCATGCTCCCATCCCTTCCTTACTAAGTTCCATCATAAGTGGGCATCAAAATGGGCTCTAAATGATGTCTGTTAAAGTGCTGACTCCAGATAAAAATATAGTCGTAAAATAACCAAGAATAAAACTAAAGCTACATAGAAAAATGCTTAAGTAGCAAGCTGTATAATGTATCTGTGCCCATGGAATGTTTAAATACATGTAAAGGAAGTGCCTTCTACCTTCCCTAGAAGTCAGACAAGTCATGTTGCCATACATTTGGCACAAGACTACTTGTATATTTTAAAAATCATAACATTATTCAACAATATAACTCTTGTATAATTACAAAAGGTAAACTTTGGGATTTAAAATGTATGAGTAATCTTGAAGAATGGCTATAATTTTACTAAGGTTTTATATTAAGATCTCTCATAACTCTTTTAGGTATCCTAGAGCACAAATTCACAATTCAGCCTCAAACATTACAGTAATAGAGAGATAATTATACTAGCAGAATCTGTTATGAAATTCTGTTGTTTGAGTGGTACATATTTTTAATCAGTCCAAAATCTCTGATTTGGGGATTTAATACCAGTGATTGCATTAATTTCTTCAGATTAGTACTCATTATAAAAATCATATTTCCATGTGAGTTTCTCTTGCCTTCATAACATCTTATCCCATGACAGCTAAAATTCTTTGGAGAGTACAAACAGTCAAACCTGGGCTCATAACACAGAGATAAAACATTCTTTATAGTGGCATTCATTAAAGTACTAGGCAGAGTACAAAAAGCAGCAACAGGGAGCTTTCCTCTAAAAGCTTTTAATACAACTCTTTCCAAGACCCATTAAGTCAGCCCAGCACTAAAGCCTCTGGCCTCCCCCGTATATTGATCCTTATCACTATGGAGCCCCTGCTCGGTTGGACTAAGATCTGAGATAATTTATCTCTGGTGAATAGTCTACATAAGAGTCACTGGAACAAAAACAGTAAGTCAAAATGCAAAATGTGAAGTGACTGTATATTATCATCTGTATGTTTCAGAGAAGTCTCAGCAAGCAGAAATATTTGACCAAATATCTTCCTTTAATTTCCTTATCAAAACAAGCATTACTCACTGATAATATTTATTGAGCATATACTATGTGCCTACATTGGGAAACATGTTTAAACTTCATTTTAATGATTCTTTAAATGCAGCAGAATATTTCACTCATCTCCATTTTAAAGGTACAAAAAAATGAGACTCTGAAACAAAGTTCTCTTTGTTTCAGACTTATGTGGCAAATTTATACTATACTTTTAATAAGATACACCCATAAAAAGAGGATTTTTGTTCTTTCTAACCCACACGGTAGCTTAGAGTACTTTTACCTTGGGTGAACAAATATTCCGTGAACTGATTATTCTTTATCTGCAGGTGGATTCTATATCCTGTGCAAACAGTCCCCATTATTGGTCTCATTTCAGAGTACTTTCTTTCTAGCGAGGCAATTTATGTTCTCAAAAGTAATACAATTTGGACAATACAATTATACAACCCCTCTACCTCTGTAACATTAATAGCTGCTACAAATGTGTTTTAGAGAAGAAAAGCTTGAAACTAAGGGCTGTGTCTGAGATGCATGTGATCTCATTTGATCTTCAACATGCCTCTCTGTGGCCAGAATTGCTCTGCTCCTGCAAAGACAAGTGTCTTGAAAACATGCTTTTAAAAAGTATTTTTATTTATTTCATTTGAGAGAGAGAATATGTATGGCTATGGCTGTACCAGGGCATATCGCCACTGCGCCACTGTGCCTCTGTGCCACTGTGCCACTTCGTGTGTCTAGCTTTAAGTGGGTACTGGGGAATTGAATCTGGACCAGTAGGCTGTGTAAGCAAGAACGTTTAACTGATGAACCACCACCTGAGCTCTAAACTCTACATGTTTTGACTGCCCTTTTGATGAAATATGAATAAACAATGGCATTTAATTAACAATGATGTTTAAACACTGATGAACTGATTACAGCAGATATTTGTCAATAAGATGTCAGTTAATGGGGAAATTGATTTTTATACCATTCATGCCAGCAATTTAAATAGCAGTTTATAAAACTTAAGCATTGTAATACAATACAACTCAAACATATGCTAATTTAACTCATATGCTGAGCAATGAAGGGTGGAAATTATTGGAAGACATTGTTTTACATAACTAAACATTATTCTTCTTGAAAAGCAGAAAACTCTGTATGTATAATAAAAACACTAAACCACAGAGCATGGGACGGTGTTGAAACTGAGCAGAGCTGTTTTAAGTACCTACCATTGTTGCATGATGGGATGACATGCTAGTGCAGAGTGCACGCGTTGTGTTTTCCCAAGGAGGGCTTCAGTAGATTACACAAGGCAGCAAGGGCAAGCCCGGCCAGAAACATCTCCGATTAATCAGGCATTTTATTTTGACTGAAGTTTTAATCATCTCATGCTCAGAGATGCTTTACTATTGCTAAATTTTTCATGGCTTCTACATTTATGCAGCTGTGACCTACAGTTTAAAAAGGTGGGGTATAGAGAATTCTCCATCCCTGTATCCTCACTTGCAACACAGATAAATGGTATTTGCCCCTTTAGGTTTTCTATGATGATTTGGTAAATTTCTGTCTGGGGAGCATTTAGAATACTATCTATGATAAAAAAAATGAGTTGGTGATTTTTAGGTTAATAAAATATCATGAAGCAAGCAGATGAATATGCAAATTACATCTTTTTCTAAAGCTAATAAACACAATGGTGGGCAACATGCTTCTCCAGTGCCCCCCACTCTACTTGATTTAACCTCTTTTTGTATCAGACATTGCTATAGGCTTGGGAACAAATGACCCTGATTTCATGGGATTTTCAACCAAAAAGAAAAGGCAGAAAAAAATATCAAGTAATCATAAACATAAATTTCTCTAAGTGGAATGGAATTCAAGTAACAGAAAATCCAGTAGTATTCTCGAGCTATTTTGTTCTGACACTCCAGTCTTTTGTGTCCTAAACCATCAGAGGACCAGCTAATGTGTTCCTATTGCTTAATCTCCTTGAAAGCACCTTCAAACCTCAGCATTGTTCCATATGATTGATGTAAGTCTCTTTATGATTTCTTCAAATTGACCTCATTAGTAAACAAGTAAAAATTTATCCCTCAAATCTGTCTTATAAAAGTAACAGTTTTCTTTAAAAAATTGTATACCTTGCTGTCATACATCACTGTGTTACCAAAATAACAAATGCACACACCTGTGCCACAACATATATTGACTGTGGATCAATTTTTTAGGTAAAAATTCAGGTACAGAGCTAGAGATATGGGTCAGCAGTTAAGGCACTTGCCTGTAAAGCATAACGATCCGGGTTCAGTTCCCCAGTACCCATGTAATCCAGATGCACAAGGTGGTGCATGCATCTGGAGTTTGTTTGCAGTGACTAGAGGCCCTGGTACATTCTCTCTCTCCCTCTTTCTCTCTCTTTCCCTCTCTCTCTCTCTCCTTGCAAAAAAATAAAATAGTTTTCAAAAATTAAGGCAAAAATTCCAACCCCCTATTCAATAGTTTAGTGCAATCTGTGAGTGTACTTGTGCATGACTTAACTTGGATATGCCTTACAAGTTTGTTTATTTCATTAGACTAAAGAGACCTTTGAGATCTAAAACTACCTAATTCATTCTGCATCCAGACTTTCTGAGAACTTGGAATTTTGTCTGCATAGAACCCAGGAGGTCATCACTCTTTGCAGACTGACTAACAGAAGGCACAGAGGAGTAAATTAATCACTGAGAAAATTCAGAGTAGTACTAGGGCCCAAATCACAAAGAACATGCTACAAATACCAATTTATCCTGACACTTTTAAGCATGACAATGCCTCACTACACTATGAATATAAAAAAGTAAGTATAGAACACTTCTATTTCTCTAAATTTACATTTTTCTTATATTTTTTAATAATACATCCATAAAATATGCTTTTTAGAGCTGGAGAGATGGCTCAGCAGATTAGGTACTTGCTTGCAAAGGCAAACGTCTCAGCCACATACAGGTACACTGAGTAGCACATGCATCTAGGGTTCATTTTTAGCAGCAGGTTGCCCTGACACCTCTCTCTCTTTTTCCCTCAGCTTACATATATATATACAAACACACACACACAACAGAAATGTGACAAGCAATACAAAAGTATATATAGGAATACATTTGTACATTAAAAATATTAGTGAACTTTACTTTGATCAATGGGTAAAACCAGTTTCTTCCCATCTCAAAACCAAATGTTATACAAATATTTTAATGGGCATTAGAAGAGATCTTAAAAGAATGAGGAGAAAAGAGGTATGGTTCTGCCAACCCAGGATGCTTTGAAGGAAGCTAAATTGAGTGAATGAATGTAATGTGGGCTGACAATATATGCATCACAGGGTTTTCCTACCTTAGGAGTCCTGTGAGGCAAAATGGCCCTTTATAAGCACCTTCCCCCACGCCCCCACAGCAGCTGTGATGGAGGTGAGTGGCGGAGCATGAAGAGAGCGTGCAAGGAATAGACCGTGGTGATGCTGATTATTTGTGGTGTCCCAGATTAAATTGATTAAAAGTTAATGCCAAATTCAGGTATAACCTGATTGTCTTTGAACATAAATTTGACTATATAATATAGTATTCAACAAAGTTAAAACAATAGCTGGGCGTGCTGGCACATACCTTTGATCCCAGTACTCAGGAGGCAGAAGTGAAGGATCGCCGCAAGTTCAAGGACACCCTGAAACAACATAGTGAATTCCATGTCAGTCTGGGCTAGAGCAAGACAGTACCTTGAAAAACCAAAGAGAGACAGAGAGAGAGAGAGAGAGAGAGAGAGAGAGAGAATTGAAACTAACTCTCCCTGAGTCTGTTGTAAACATTCTTCATATTTTTATTTATTTATTTAAGAGGAGAATCATGCTGGGGTCTCCTGCCAATCAACTCTAGATGCATGTGACACTGTGCATCTGTCTTTCCATGGATACTGGGGCACTGAACTAGGGCCAGCTGGCTTAACAAGCAATCACCATTAACCACTGAGCCATTTCTTGTTGTAAACATTCTTGTTTTAAATATATATTTTTATTTGTTTATTTGCAAGCAGACAGAAGGAGAGAAAGTAAAGAGAGACAGACAGAATGGACACGCCAGGGCCTCCAGACACTGCCAACATGCCCCACATCATGCATGTGCTACCACCTTGGGCATCTGGCTTTATGTGGGTACTGGCTATTAAACTTGGGTTGTTAGACTTTGCAGGCAAACTCCTTACATGCTGAGCCATCTTTCCGCCCCTTGTTGTAAGCATTCTTGTGATATACTCACTGGAAAGCAAAATTAACACTTTACATTTTGTCTGATACAATAATTTAAGTATTTCCTGGAGAATACTCCACATTTTTATTTCCTTCTTTATTTATTTGCAAGCAGAGAGAAAGAGAGAGAGAGGAGAGAAAGTGAGAGGAAGATAGAGGGACAGAACAGGCACACCAAGGCCTTTAGCTGCTGCCAACAAATTCCAGATTCATGCGCCACTTTGTGCATCCGGCTTTACATGGCTACTAGGGAAATGAACCCTGCTTGTTAGGCTTTGAGGGCAAGTACATTAACCACTGATGTATCTCTACAACCCCCAATATTCCACATTTTTGATTAAAAAGGTATATATTGTCTAGTTCGCAGAGCTGCCCTCTGTTCTTCTGGGATGTAAGTTCAGTGTATAACACATAAAGGTGAGGCATATGATCTGGAATTCAGGGCCTGGGTGAGTTTTGCTACCACACGCACCTCAGCTGGAGACAGGCCATTCTGGGTTCCCCAGGACCAGGTGGTGGCTGAGCTGTGCTGGCTCCATGTCAGGACTGAGACTGACTTTAGATGCTCAGATCTTCTCAGCATGTACCTCTGGCAAATATTTTACTTTCAATTCACTGAGATTCAGTTATATTTCATTTGGTACTTTGCCTTTTGCAGGCTTTGAACACTGTTGGTAATATGTGTGAGAACCTCCATCTATCCTCTTACTCAAACTTTTCACCTCAAGTTTCCTTAGCCACTTGCCTGGGCACACATCAATGCAAGTTTACAGGCCCTCATTACATTTTTCAGTATTTCATATAAAATCGTGAGTTTTTGTACATAAGCATCTTCTGCCTGAACTTTCCTCTGATTCAGGTTGGTCCAGGAAAAGCTATATCCTTTCCCTGAGCAAAATCCCAGAATAAGCAGGCAGCATGGGACCCAGATGTGTCACTTCTGGCTTCTTGACTTTGCTAGAATACACATCCTTCCCACCAGTGTAAACTGTCTAGCAGCTGACCATCCCCTCCCTATTTCCACATTCCAGGGACATATGAGTTCATCTGATTAGCTGGAGTGAATTCACATCCAGAAATTTAGCTGCAATATGTCCACGTGTAATATTTTTTAACTTTCTAGCTTCAGAAACACAGGAAGACACACTAGAAGGAGAGTAACATCAATATTCATTTCAAGTGAGTCCACATTTTCTTTCACTCTTATAACCTTACATAGATTTATGTCTAGCTCAGACGGCTTCTTACTCTGGGGAATTTTCTGGGCATCCTAATGGGAACTTGTCTCAAATCACTCGTATCTCTATAAGGAAAATTTCATTTTATAGGAATAAGGAATATTAATAAATATTATTTCTTCTCTAGAAGAGCGGGACAAAATGCGGGAAAGCCTTTCTTATTAAAGTGTCTGCAAACCTATGTTAAGGAAGAATAAGTGATCTAGGCAAATTTCAGGGCTTCTTCTTTTGACTACCTCTAGTGCTCCCTTATCTATTTGGGGAATAATTTATTCCTTTTCTTAAAAGCCCAATAAGAACTCTTTGGCTTTGATTTTTTTCCCTGCCAGATCTGGGCAAAAGGTCGTGATGACATTAGACCCAAGGAAGTCTCATGTGATGAAGCCCAGGGGAAACTGGAGCCTTCCGCCATTTCAACTCCCCAGAAACTGTAATGCCCTTCTATTTCCTAGATGGGATACCCCAGTGTGTTTTTCAAGAGCTAATGATGGGAAACAGGCCTGTTCTCTCTTTTGTGAATAATCCTGGCCTGGAAGCAGGGGCTGCTTGTATCCAAATTTTCCATTTCCATGTGGTATGTTAATAATTGTCATCATTAGATTTAAGGTAAAAATCAAAAGCACAGGTTTTGGATACCACTGGCTGAGTTTTAATCCCTGTCACTCAGTGTGTTATGTGTGCAATCTGCTTAATATCTTAACCTCCCTCTACTACCTTTTCCTATTGTCTACAAAGAAATGAATGATAGCACCTATTACACAAATTTTTGTGATGTTACATTGGTCAGGATACATGACATCCTTAAAATGATGGCTAGTTGTGTGTGCTATAACACTTTGTAATTTAGTATAGTTCCCTGTACTTCTTTTACTAATAGGACATTCTAATATATCTTTTACAAACATTGCATAATCCACAAAGGTTCAAGAGACAACGTAATATGACTCAAGAAAAGGAAGTACCTAGTTTGTAGTAGGATACATTTCAGATACTTGTAACTTTCTCTCTCACAGAAACACTTATTGAGAAAGATATATGAAGCCCTGTGCCAAGAGTTTTCCTATATCTTGACTCCTTTAACCTTCATAATAACCCTTTAAGATTCTAATTTTCATTTTATAAATTATTGACACACAGAAAAGCTGTTTACATTTTCCTATAAGGGGGTCTAATAAGGTCACTGGGATTGCATCCTAAATATGTTGGAGTCTAAGTTGAATGCCTTTTCCACTGGTGAGCAATTGCATCTCCAAATATTAACCCGTGGAGTTATAAAGCAATTGTAAATAAATCATTTTATTCAGTTCTCACAGTAATTCTGTGATATCAGAATTACATCAGGTACAGGTAGGGACAGTGTGGACAGCAGTTCTATCATCAAATGGAAGTGTGTTCTATGCATAGGACAATGTGTCTACACTCATCTAAGGTCATCTTGGTGGCTGGCATTTTATCCATGGATAGTTGAAACCACGAAGAACCAGGGCTCCTTCCATCCTCTCCCTGCACCATTTGATGCAGTCTAGCTTCCCATCCTTCAACTTATGTTCCAAAATTTTTCTCACACCTCTGTTTCTCCCACTTTTGCAATACCAGAAAGAGACAGGTGGAGTAAGTGGTAACAAAGGACTGAAGTAGGATTCACTGCTTAATCAAGAAGGAAGACATATTTCCTCAGCTTTTACAAGGAGACATGTTAAGCATGCAGCCACACATAACCACAAAGGACAATGGGTATGTCAGTAGTTGGGTTTTCATATTGTCTGACTGGAAAACAGGGCAAAATCTAAAGAGGTTAGGAACAGCTTTAAATATAAGGCAATAATCTCATCTATTACTCTGTTCTCAGATAGTCCTATAGTTCCAGAAAAGCTAACCTGTCTACTGTGTGTAAAGTGCTATATAATATCCTATAGATTAAATCAAAAACTACCTTAATACTACTATACACAATTAGTCATTGTTCATAAGAGTTTCAGACATACCGTAACAAGAACGGTCCATTAATTTACTTTTGGTGATATCATGTGCTCTTCAACTTGCACAATGAGGTTTTTTTTTTCTAATAATGTACAAAAGAAAGAATAGAGAGAGAGGCTTAGTGCTGAGGACACTTGCTACAAAGCGAGAGGACCCAGGTTTGATTCCCCAGGATCCACGCAAGCCAGATAGACAGGGTGGCACTTGCATCTGGAGTTTGTTTGCAGTGGCTGGGGGCCCTAGCAGGCCCATTCTCTTTCTCTCTGTTTCTCTCCCTCTCTCTCAAATAAATGAATGAAAATAAAATATTATAAAAAAAAACTTAAGACAGAAAAAAGAAAAAAGCGACTATAGCAAAGAAGAGAAATTAAGTATGTGGGGCAAGAGAGATGGCTTAGCAGTTAAGTCGCTTGCCTGTGAAGGTTAAAGACCCAGGTTTGATTCCCCAGCACCCATGTAAGACATATATACATGGTGGTGGCATGTGCATTTGGTGTTTGTTTGCAGTGGCTAGAAGCCCTGATGCACCCATTCTCTCACTCCCCTGCCTCTCTCTCTCTCTACATATATATATATATATATATATATATATATATATATATATATATATATATATATAGGGGGGTGTGGGTGTGGGTGTGTGGGTGTGTGTGGGTGTGTGTGTGGGTGTGTATCTCTATGAAATAAATAAAAAATAAAAGTAAAAAAATCAAAAATAAAAATAAAATAGATGAACCAAAGGGTTAGAATTTTGCTAAGATTCCTTTTAAATTTCACACACACATACACACACACATACACACATAAAAGAAAAGGAAAATATAATTTATCTTTTTAGTTTAACAATTACCTGCAAGCATTACACATTTGAAAATCATATTCTTTCTGATCTTTTGTTTTTGTTTTAGTTTTTTGAGGTAGGGTCTTTCTCTAGCCCAAGATGACTTGAAATTCACTCTATAGTTTCAGATTGGCCTCAAACTCACTATGATCCTCCTACCTCAGCCTCCCAAGTGCTGTAATTAAAGATGTATACCACCATGCCTGGCTTTCTTTCTAATCTTTTTATTAATAAATTTCAACTCTATATATTAATAATCTTCACTGAGATATTTCCATACATGCATACAGCCTTCATTGATCCATTCTAAGTACCAAAACCAATTTATTATATGCAAGTATATAAAATGGACATTGAACACCGTTATGAATAGCAATTCCACCATTAATGTCATTTGGGAAAAAAGCACACTGTAAATGAGAAGGTGATGCTTAGATAGGCTGAGCTAATATGCTTGATCTTACCTTTATGTGCTCTAAACTGACCTGAGAAATGTTTGGGTAGCCTGCTTCTTATACCAACCTCTAGAGACTTCAGTTCTCTATGAAAGGTGCTTTTTATTTTGCATCAACATTTTAACCTTGACTACAAAAGTAATACACATATAATGGAAATACACACACTTACATGGACCCACATGTTCATATACAAACAAAAGAAAAAGCTAAATAAGCTGTTTGAAATCATATGGTGCAGAGATAAATGTTTATCTTTTATTCTGTATATTTAGCTAATATTTTTTTCATTCAGAACATGCATAAAGTGAAAGTTCTTTATTTCCAAATTTCAGTGATACTGTATTCACTATTTATGTCTCATACTTCATTTACAGATATATCAGAAACCCTAAGTCAGTGGATAGTATCATGCATCATCAGCATTGTACCTCATTGTGGTTGTGATGCTGCAGAGCTTCATTAAACTTAATTTAAATATTCAGTGTTATAATTTTCCCTCCATTGTAAGTGGTAGGATTCATCATTGTACATACATCTTTGGATATGTTTCTGATGAATTCCTAAACATGGAATTGCTATATGAACACTTTTAAACTGTGTGTTACATGTTACCAAAATTGATCTAGAATATTTTTTTCTCTTCCCTCACAACTAGGCTTTTAACAAGATCTAGATAGCACATCATTTTAAATACTCTCTCTGATGGATACCACCAGAAAGCATCATACTGGCCTTTCCAATTCTGTAGCCCCCACCATGGAGGTGAAATGTAAACCATACTCTGGAAGTCAGGTGAGGGGGTTTCTTCATGAGGTGTTATCACTTGGTATGCCCATGTAGCTAGTAATTGTGTGTTAAAAAGTCTACACAGATGTCAGAGAACTCTGCAAACATATGAATAAATTCCTTCAACAAGGGTTTGCTTAGAGAAAGCCCAGAGAGAAGAGCTGTCCTGTCTGTAAGTGAAAGAGAGCAAAAAGGAACACTCTGGAAGATAAGTGCTGGAATTGTGTGAGGTGTGATATCTCCCCTCACTTTGAAAAAAAAATTTATTTAATTGAAGGAGACACACACAGAGAGAGAGAGAGAGAGAGAGAGAGAGAGAGAGAGAGAGAGAGAGAATAGATATGCCAGGGCCTCTAGCAACCACAAATGAACTCCAGACATATGGTCTACCTTGTGTATCTGGCTTATGTGGGTGCTGGATAATTGAACCTGGGTCCTTAGACTACACAGGCAACCACTAAGGAATCTTTCCAGCCCCCCTGTCATTTTTGTTGACCTTTAGGAACTATTTAAGAAGCATTAACACACACTCAGTTGTATAGAGACTTCTTCCTGGTGGTGATTATTGCATAAATGCTGGACATTGGTAGATATTAAAACATTATGAGAGAGGGAAGAAGGAGCTCTTTATGATTTCTGATGTATACAAGAAACTGAGTCTAGTGCTGTAAAACACATCAAAATTGTTAACAATAAAGCATTTGTATAATTTCAAAAGTATTTTGCATATGAAGTACACAAAATACTCAAACATTTGATATGTCTGTTTAGTCAGAATTGTTGTCACTAATTTTATGTAATACTCATCAATACAATGACTATTGTCATCACTTTTCTTCTCTGGAACCTTAAGTCTTTGTATTCATGATATCAAATAAGATAGTATGCCACAATTATATGTTCAAGATAAATGACTGAAAATAGTCAATAACAGAAAAATAAAGGAACATGACAATGACATTTGTTGAACTTTACTCATGCCAACAATAACAGTTCTAAGTCGCTTTGTTTTAGGAAGTTGTTCAAAACACAGACATATTTTACTGTCAGTGTTTGGTGGTACCTATGTGTTTGGGAAGAGAATGGCAGAACATATTCCTGTTCTGTCAAAATTTGACTTTTGACATAAAAAAATTAATAGCATTGAGTTCAAAGATGGAGCACTTTATGTCCAGATACTTTCCCATAGAGTTTTATCTCCTGTTAAATCAGCTGCACACGCACAAACATACATGCACACACACACACTGTATGACCTGCACTTGTCATTTCACATGAGTCTGTGCTCAGACAACCCCTGAAATTCATAGCATTTTTCCAGTGTCACACACTGCATGTCATGCTGGCTGGAACTTCCATACATTTTTCCCTCCAATATTTTAATGGGTAAACTTGAGTAATGTACTTCCCAATTTCAAACCCTTCAGCACTGACAGTCCAAAACTCCTGAGGATATGAACTAATGCAGAAGGTTCCAGCAGAGCGGAGCATCCTCAGCTCTGGTCTACCAGTGTCAAATTCTCAAGCTCTTGAGAAGTAATTTTTACTTATTAAAACACATTTCTCCTCAAAAATATTGTAGGGAAGACAAAGCTCTCAGTGACCTATCAGAAAATTGTTGAATTAAAGAGACAAGTCTACATCTCTCCTCCATTTTAAAAACTGGTGGAAGTATAATTAATATACAAAGAAACAGCTCTGAATTTCACTCTAGATTTAAATTACTGAATGGAACCTGTATCCTGGCACCAGTTGACCAGCACATAGATTTTCAGCATTTCCTTTCTTTTCAAAAGTAAAGTTGGACAGCACATACTGGTTGGGTTAAAGAATGAGGCATACATTTGTGAGTGTTCAGCTAATGCTGCAGGTTACTTAAAGACTCTCCTTTCCCTTGGGGATTCTAGAGGTCTTAACTAGAAACTGACCCAATAATGCAGGGATGAGGAGATCTTCAAGTGTCTGAAAATACATTTGCATAGAGCATTTCATTAATTAAATTTCAAGGAGAAGGTAAAAAATGTGTTTAGAGGTATATCCACTGAGTCAATATTAACATTCAAGAAATAGCAACTTGCAAATTGATTTATTTGGTTCTGTTGGTAATTTTACATCATTATTGCACCAATATTATATGCTCTAATGACAGTTCCTCAGAAAAATCTTGATTGAATCAAAGGCTATGTTTAAAAGGATAAGACTTTGTTTATTTTTGTATTTTTGTCCAGCACAGTAGGGATCATTCCCTTAGAAAATACTAAGGATTACTTGAACTTAGCAATGCACCAAGTGTATAATCTATAACAGACACAAAATATTTCACTTATTAAAATAAGAAATCTCAGTTTAAACAAAAGTTTCTAATTCAGAATAGAAGTAGAAATAACACTCTACAAAGCAAAGATCTAATGAAACATTCATTTTTTCATTGAGAATTCCACACGTTTATACTGTATTTTGAGCATTACCCCCTCATTATCCCCTTTTAAAAAATGTATATTTATGCATTTATTTCAGAAAGCAAGAGACAGAGAGAGAGAATGAGAAAGAGCATGGGCTGTTTTCACTGCAAATGAGCTGTAGATGAGTGAGCCATTTTGTATAGTGAATTTGAACCCGCACCAGTAGGCTCTGTAAGCAAGTGCCTTTAATTGCTGAGCCAGCCCACATTAATCACTCTCTCTTATCCTTCTACAACTCTTATTGAACCCCTTCCTCTTCCCAAAAGGTTCCTCTCAACACCTTTTTTTGTGTGATCCACTGAGTTTGATTAGGTTTGCTTGCATGAGCATGGGTATGGGATTATATACTTACACATGGGCCACCATCCAGTGGCTATACCTCTGCAAAAGATGACTTCCCCTCCCCCATTAGGCTTTAACTGCCAATAACTCCTCCAGGAGAGGCAATAAGGGAGTTACCTAACTTGTTGCTGAGATAAAACACCTGACAAGAAGCAGACTATGAGAGGAAGGTGTTTATTCCATCTGACAGTTTAGAAGGGAAGTTTCATCATGGTGGGGAAAGCACAGCAGGAGCTAGAACTTGACTTACATCATTATATATGAGCAGCAGGGAGAAAACTCCATGCACAGGCAAGGGTGTACTACAAGGCCCAATACCTGCTCCAGTGGCACACCTCCTCCAGCAAGCCTCCACCTCCCAAAGGCCCCAGCATTTTCCTAAATTGTTACCAGCTGAGGACCAAGTATGAAGCTTAATCACAGGCCTGAGGCTATGGGGGACATTGCACTTTCAAATAACCACAGGTAGGGTCTCAGAAGCCCCTAGCTTATCCGTGCCGGATGATCAAGTAAACAAAAGTAAATGCAGCCACTGTCATTTCATGAATGTGGCAGTCATATCATGTCCATGAGACAGTATTTTTCAGCATTCCTTCTATTCCCTGGCTCTTACATTCTTTCTCCCATCTCTTCTGCAATGATCTTTGAGGCTTGGAGGGAGTGACATAGATGTCCTATAGGGCTGAGTTCTCATCATTCCCAGCTCTGTGACTAGTCACTAGTCACTCACTAGTCACACATTAACTGCCACCCACTGCAAAAAGACATTTTTTGGACCAAAGCTGAGAGCAACACTTCTCTGTGGGTGTAAAGATAAATGTTTAGAAGGCAATTTAACAGCCTATCCATTTAGCAAGACAATAGTAGTAACTTGTCCCTCTCCCAGGGCCTATGACTTCCCAAACCAATAACTTTTGCTAGGTTTATGGTACCAGGCATAAGTTTCCTCTTCTAGAACTGGCCTTCAATCCAAGCAGCTAATTAAAAATATAATTTAAGGACTTCCGGTCAAGATGGCGGCATAGGAACCACGCCTAAGCAGCCTAGGGGAGAAAAAGCCAAAGAAAACCCAGCAAAATACACAAGGGAGGTGTATAAGAGATTAAAACAGCAGCGGAGAAGTAGGAGATATCCAGAGCACACATGGGCAGGCCGAAGCAGCTCCGGCAACGGCAGCTCGGGACCCGGTAGCAGCAGATCGGGATCCGGCAGCGGCAGCTCGGGACCCGGTAGCGGCGACTTGGGCTCCGGCAGCGGCACCTCGGGACCCGGTAGCGGCGATTCGGACTCTGGCAGCGGCAGCGGCAGCACGGGCACCGGCAGCTGCATCGCGGGCTCCGGCAGTGGCAACTCGGGATCCAACAGCGGCGGCTCAGACCCCGGCAGCGGAAGTGGCGGTGGAAGCCGGAAGCGGCGGTGGAAGCCAGAAGCGGTGGTGGAAGCCGTGACTCCAGCCCTAAAAACACCATCAGCTGCTCTGGTACCAGCCACAGCGGCTTCAGGGCAGCGAATCCAGCAGCGGAGGCTCCAGCGGCTTCAGCGGCAGAGGCAGATCCCGCAGCGGCAGCACCAGCGGATCAGAGGCGGAGGACCCAGCAGCGGCAGCTCCAGCGGATCAGCGGGGGCAGACCCAGCAGCGGCATCTCCAGTGGCGGATCCAGCAGCAGTGGTCCCAGCAGCGGCAGCTCCAGCGGCAGCAGCGGGGATCCAGCATCAGGGGCGCCAATCTGCAGGGCCACAGTTGCCAGGCTTGGTTTGCCCCACAGGAAAAGCCAGTACCCAGTTCCAGAAAGCAGAACAGCGGCCCAACATCCCAGCCAGCAACTTGACTGAGACCAAAAGCATCCAAAGAGGTAACTGGGATTGAACCAGGGAAGGGTCTCACCTGGTCACAAGCTGACTTGGATCCCTCAACAGACCAGAAATCTTAACTTCTTCGTTGATAGAGGATCTGGTTTTTATAATACCTAATCTTGCATAAATGCTCGGTGCTGTTCTTGACTGAATGTGTATAGGGTTTAGCTAAATTTTAGAATATACCTGTATTTTATTCCACTCAACCTATTTGAATACTCCCATAGCAGGCAAACTTAACCCCTAGGACCACGTGTCTAGATACTCTGAGAGTGGTAAGAGCCACACCTAACATCTTAATCTCCTACATAGAAGATATACAATATCAGATCAATAGATACAGCAAAGGATACCCAGCTAACTGGAAAATCTAAGCAGTAACTTAATCCAAGATGCAAAAATATATACATTATAACACAAGAAACACCAAAAACCAAGGCAATATAAATCCACCAAAAAGCATCAATGCTTCAGAAATGACCTCTAGTGAAAACGAGTTAGAGAAAATGCCTGAGAAAGATTTCAAAAGAATGATTGTAAATATGTTCAATGAACTCAAAGAAGAAATCAAAGGAATCAGAGAAGATACAGGACACCAATTTAACGAAATAAAGAAATCAATACAAGACATAAATAAGGAAATAGAAATAATGAAGAAAAACCAGTCAGAATTACTAGCAATGAAGAACACAGTTAATGAAATAAAAAACTCTGTAGAAAATCTCACCAGTAGAATGGATGAAGGAGAGGACAGAATATCTAAGCTAGAAGACCAGGTGGCAGATCTAATACAATCCAACAAAGAGAAAGACAAACTAATAGAAAAGTATGAATGGGAATTTCAAGATATTCGGGACACTATGAAAAGATCAAATATAAGAATTCAGGGTATAGTAGAAGGAGAAGAATTTCAATCCAAAGGTATAGTAGGCATCTTCAACAAAATCATAGAAGAAAACTTCCCCCAAATTGGGAAAGAGGTGCCAATGCAGATACAGGAAGCATTTAGAACACCAGCCAGACAAAACCTGGAAAGAACCTCTCCTCGCCATATTATAATCAAACTACCAAACACACAATCCAAAGAAAAAATATTGAAAGCAGTTAGAGAGAAAAATCAAGTTACCTACAAAGGCAAGCCCATCAGGATCACAGCAGATTACTCAACACAAACTTTCAAAGCCAGAAGGGCTTGGAGTGATGTATTCCAAACTCTGAAAGATAACAACTGTCAACCAAGGCTACTTTATCCTGCAAAACTATCCATTCAAATAGACGGAGAAATAAGGACATTCCATGACAAAAGCAGGCTAAAGGAGTATTTGAAGACAAAACCAGCTCTACATAAAATATTTGAAAGAGTCCTCCATGCCGAAGAGAAAGAAAAACACACATATAAGGAACCTGGAAAACAACAAGCAACACTCAAATACTAGTCAACACAAGAGAGCAAAGGTAGAACCAGAACCACAAAAAAAAAAAAAAAAAAAAAAATGGCAAACATAAATACACATCTTTCAATAATATCTCTTAATATCAATGGCCTCAATGCTCCAACCAAAAGACATAGATTTGCAGACTGGGTTAAAAAGCAGGACCCTACAATTTGTTGTCTCCAAGAAACTCACCTTTCTACAAAGGATGGACATTATCTTAGGGTGAAAGGTTGGAAAACGGTGTTTCAAGCAAATGGACCCAGAAAGCAAGCAGGGGTTGCTATCCTAATAGCTGACAAGGCAGACTTCACTCCAACATTAGTCAAGAAAGATAAGGAAGGTCACTTTATATTGATTAAGGGCACACTCCAACAGGAGGACATTACAATCCTAAACATATATGCACCTAACATGGGGGCTCCCAAATTCATCAAACAAACACTGTTAGAACTAAGGTCACAGATAACACCAAACACAGTGGTAGTTGGTGACTTTAACACCCCACTCTCATCAATTGACAGGTCATCCCGGGAAAAAATAAACAGAGAGGCATCTGGACTAAACGAGGTCATAGAAGGAATGGACCTAACAGACATATACAGGACATTTCATCCAAATGCTGCAGAATATACATTCTTTTCAGCAGCACATGGATCATTCTCTAAAATAGACCATATATTAGGACACAAAGCAAATCTTAACAAATTCAGGAAAATTGAAATAATTCCTTGCACTCTATCTGACCACAATGGAATCAAACTACAAATCAATAGCAAGAAAGGATATAGAGCATACACAAAATCATGGAAACTAAACAATACATTACTAAATGATGAATGGGTCAATGAAGAAATCAAGAAGGAAATCAAAAAATTTATAGAGTCAAACAATAATGAGAACACAACATACCAAAATCTCTGGGACACAATGAAGGCAGTTCTAAGAGGTAAATTTATAGCTTTAAGTGCCTATATTAAGAAATTAGAAAGGTCGCAAATAAATGACCTAATGCTTCACCTTAAAGCCTTGGAAAAAGAAGAACAAGGCAAACCAAAAATCAGTAGACGGGAAGAAATAATAAAGATTAGGGCAGAAATTAATGAAATAGAAACCAAAAAAACAATACAAAGAATTAATGAAACAAAGAGCTGGTTCTTTGAAAGGATAAACAAGATTGATAAACCCTTAGCAAATCTGACCAAAAGAAAGAGAGAAGAGACACAAATTAATAAAATTAGAGATGAAAAAGGTAACATCACGACAGATGCCAGAGAAATTCAAAAAATCATAGGGACATATTATAAAAACATATACTCCACAAAGTATGAAAATCTGAAAGAAATGGATGATTTCCTTGATTTATATGACCTACCTAAATTAAATCAAGATGAGATTAATCACTTAAATAGACCTATAACAAGCATGGAGATCCTAACAGTTATCAAAAATCTCCCAACTAAAAAAAGCCCAGGCCCAGATGGATTCACTGCTGAATTTTACCAGACCTTCAGGGAAGAGCTAACACCATTGCTTCTTAAGCTTTTCCATGAAATAGAAAAAGAAGGATTTCTACCAAACTCCTTCTATGAAGCCAGCATCTCTCTGATACCAAAACCAGGCAAAGATAGAACAAAAAAGGAAAATTACAGACCAATCTCCCTCATGAACATAGATGCAAAAATTCTCAACAAAATATTGGCAAACAGAATACAAGAATACATTAGAAAGATCATTCACCCTGACCAAGTAGGCTTTATCCCAGAGATGCAGGGATGGTTCAACATACGCAAATCTATAAATGTTATACATTATATAAATGGGTTGAAGGACAAAAATCACATGATCATCTCATTAGACGCAGAGAAAGCATTCGACAAAATCCAACATCCCTTCATGATAAAAGTCCTACAGAGACTGGGAATAGAAGGAACATATCTCAATATAATAAAGGCTATTTATGATAAGCCTACAGCCAACATATTACTAAATGGGGAAAAACTGGATGCTTTTCCACTAAAATCAGGAACAAGACAAGGGTGTCCACTGTCCCCACTTTTATTTAATATAGTTCTGGAAGTCTTAGCCATAGCAATAAGGCAAGAGACATGCATAAAAGGGATACAAATCGGAAAGGAAGAGGTCAAGTTATCATTATTTGCAGATGACATGATTCTATATATAAAGGACCCTAAAGACTCTACTAGCAAACTGTTAGAGCTGATAAAAACCTACAGTCATGTAGCAGGATACAAAATAAATACACAGAAATCAGTAGCCTTCATATATGCTAACAACAAACACACAGAGGATGAGATCAGAGAATCACTCCCATTCACAATTGCATCAAAAAAAATAAAGTACCTTGGAATAAACCTTACTAAGGAAGTAAAGAATCTATACAATGAGAACTTTAAAACACTCAAGCGAGAAATTGCAGAAGACACTAGGAAGTGGAAAAACATCCCTTGTTCCTGGATTGGAAGAATCAATATTGTGAAAATGGCAATCTTACCAAAAGCAATCTACACATTTAACGCAATCCCCATCAAAATTCCAAAGGCATTCTTCACGGAAATAGAAAAAACAATCCAAAAATTCATTTGGAATCACAAAAAACCTCGAATATCTAAAATAATACTGAGCAACAAAAATAAGGCTGGTGGTATCACCATACCTGATTTTAACCTATACTACAGAGCCATAGTAACAAAAACAGCATGGTACTGGCACAAAAGCAGACTCGTAGATCAATGGAACAGAATAGAGGACCCAAATGTAACCCCATGTAGTTATAGCCACCTGATATTTGATAAAAATGCCAAAAATACTCATTGGAGAAAAGACAGCCTCTTCAGCAAATGGTGTTGGGAAAACTGGATATATATCTGTAGAAGGATGAAAATAGATTCTTCTCTTTCTCCGTGCACAAGAATTAAGTCCAAATGGATTAAGGACCTTAACATCAGACCTGAAACTCTGAAACTGCTAGAGGAAAAAGTAGGGGAAACCCTTCAACATATTGGTCTTGGCAAAGACTTTCTGAATACAACCCCAATTGCTCAGGCAATAAAACCACAGATTAACCACTGGGACCCCATGAAAATACAAAGATTTTGCACTGCAAAGGACACGGTGAAGAAAGCAAAGAGGCAACCTACAGAATGGGAAAAAATCTTCACCAGCTATATATCTGATAGAGGATTAATATCTAAGATATACAAAGAACTCAAGAAGTTAAATAATAAGGAATCAAACAAACCAATCAAAAAATGGGAAATGGAGCTAAATAGAGAATTCTCAAAGGAAGAAATACGAATGGCATATACGCATCTAAAAAAATGTTCTACATCCCTCGTCATCAGGGAAATGCAGATTAAGACTACATTGAGATTCCATCTCACTCCTGTCAGATTGGCTACCATCATGAAAACAAATGATCATAAATGTTGGCGGGGATGTGGAAAAAGAGGAACCCTTCTACATTGTTGGTGGGAATGCAATCTGGTCCAGCCATTGTGGAAATCAGTGTGGAGGTTCCTAAAACAGCTAAAGATTGATCTACCATATGACCCAGCTATAGCTCTCCTAGGCATATATCCTAAGGACTCATCTCATTACCTTAGAGATACTTGCTCAACCATGTTTATTGCTGCTCAATTTATAATAGCTGGGAAATGGAACCAGCCTAGATGTCCCTCAACTGATGAGTGGATAATGAAGATATGGCACATTTATACAATGGAGTTTTACTCAGCAGTAAAGAGAAATGAAGTTATGAAATTTGCAGAAAAGTGGATGGATCTGGAAAGAATTATACTAAGTGAGGTAACCCAGGCCCAGAAAGCCAAGCGCCACATGTTCTCCCTCATATGTGGATCTTAGCTAGAGATGATTGGGCTTCTGTGTGAGAAGGAAAAAACTCAGTAGCAGAGGCCAGTAAGTTAAAAAAGGAGATAGAAAGGGAAGAGAAAGAAAGGGAGGAGGGCTTTTATTAGGTTGGTATTGTATATATGTAAGTAGAAAGATTGAGATGGGGAGGGGATATGATGGAGAATGGAATTTCAAAGGGGAAAGGGGGGAGGGTAATACCATGGGATTTTTTTTTTGTTATCATGGAAAATATTAATAAAAATGGAGAAAATAAAATAAAAAGAAAAAAAAAGAAAAAATAATAATAATTTAAGTCATATATATATATATGTGTGTGTGTGTATATATATATACATATACATATATATATAGTCTTTGTTTGGAAATGATATCTCCTGGCCATGAAAGTACTTATAATCTGAGAAGACAGGGCAGAGGAATGCACACAGAAGAATCAACACAGCACTGTAAGGAAATCATCTTAGAGCAGATTAAGTACATTTCGACTCTGCACATTACTCTGTGAAGGAGAAGAACTTCTTTGGAAAAACTCCCAAAAAGGTTGTATATTACTAGTGTCATTTCATATGGCTGACTAATAACCCACTATCCTCCCTCAGTCTGACATCCCACTCAGACCCTCACTCTTCAAAAGCTACAGTGTCTAGCACTTCTCTCTTCTGTAAGAAGAAAGTGGATTGTTAGTACTATCATATTTTAAGGAAATTATGACATATTCAGTAAATTATAAGGAATTTCAATGCAATGTTTATTGTGACAAACATCGAAATTAATTTTCAAAATGTTTGGATACAAGTGTATAATTAAAAAACCTCAGAAAATATAACATGCATTGTAAAATAACAAGTGGTGTTGAAATATGTCCAAAATATTTGAGAAAGGGCCAGGAAAATGGATGAGTAGGTAAGAACAGTTGCCACGAGCACAAGGGCCTGAGAGGGACTGGACACATTTAAGTTAGATTCCCCAGGGCCTACAAAAAGAGCTGGGCATGGCCATGGACATCTGGAACCTCAGACCTCATGAAGCAGGGACTGCAGGATCATTTTGGCTCATGAAAACTGTGGCTCTGAGTTCAGAGAGAGAATATCTTGAGGAAATTCTGTTAGGCAATGGAGGAAAGACACCCGAAGTTCTTCTCTGGCCTGCACATACACATGTATATAGTACACACACACACACACATCACACCATACATACATATGCATATAGTACACACACACACACACCACACCATATATACACATGCATATAGTACACACACACACATCACACCATACATACACATGCATATAGTACACAAACACACACACATCACACCATACATACATATGCATATAGTACACACACACACACACATCACACCATACATACATATGCATATAGTACACACACACACACACATACACACACATCACACCATGCCATATATATGTATATTGAGTATGGTAGCATATGCCTGTAATCACAGCAGGTGGGAGGCTAAGGAAGGATGATCATGAGTTTAGGAAGATCTTGGTGTACATAAGGACAGCCCAGCTAAGGATGCACAGCAAAGCCTTGTCTCATAAACAGAAACAAAGATTACATATATATATATATATATTTGTATATATATATGTATATATATATATATATATATATATATATATATATATACAAATGTTTAATCATATATAATAGGTCTGAGAAAAATAGTCAAATATTACACATTATACACAAATGTTCATAGGTAAGGGTTATCTCATTTGTCTGGTGCTAACTTACTCTTCGTTGGAGAATCTGCTTCTCTTTCTCAGATAGATGTAGATCCTAAGCAGAGAGCCACCCCATCATACCTCAAAAGGGCTCCAGGCTGAAACTAAGAACAATTGGGTAAACAAGCAAGGGTGTTCTTGGTGAACCGGGTACCAGCACAAGAGTAAAAGGATCTATGTCTGTCTATCTATCTATCTATCTATCTATCTATCTATCTATCTATCTATCTATCTATCTAAAATATTAAAACCACTGTGTGATAGATTTTAAGTGATTTTACCAATTCATTTAGTAGTATTCTAAGTTATCTGAAATCCATTTGTTTTACTTTGTAAGGAGAGAAATAATTTTTAAGGAATTTACACTTTTTACTAATGAATTTGACATAAAGGCCAACATAGACACCAATGTCAAAGCATGTGAAAGTGGTGGGTATGGGTGCCTGCCGCAAGAGCCTGAGGACCTGAATTCAATCCTTAGCATCCACATATAAAGCTGACAGTCACACATCTCTGTCATCTCAGTGATGAGGGCCGGGAGGAAGAAACAAGAGGGTAGGCAGTGGTCACTCATCTATGAATCTGAGAATAGCAAGCTCTGCATTCAGCGAGATACTTTGACTCAGGAAAATAAAGACTCCTGGTAAGAGTGAACATGTTTGCACACGCCATACACATGTACACATAGCACAGCATACTACACATGTACACCCAAAAAGAGAAGATAATATGGTGGTGTGTGTGTTCATCTTAAAGGCCAATTATAATCTCATTTATGTTACTTGTACAATTATCATTATTTTGATAAGAAATACCTGGAAATGTGTTTTTTTTTTTTCAAAATAGAGGACTAAGGATGCATTTCATTTGAAAAGATTCTGATATCCATCCTCTGAGTGCTTTGGCTTGAAAATAATTTAAGGTCTTTTCATAGGTTAATGCACTAGAAATTTGATGCCCATTGTGGTGGCATAGTTATCAAGGTGGCAGAACCATTTAGGAGTTAAGACCTCCTGGAAAGTAACTAGGTTATGGGGACTCCACCCTCATAAGTGGATTGATTCTGATTTCAGAGTGGGCGTGGTTTCTCAGGAAAGAATGACTTCTCACAGAGCAGTTTATTATAATGTAAGGGAAGCTCACATGCTTCATTTCTTCTGTATACGGATATTTCTCTTTCCTGCTTTTCCATCATGCCCTCACGTAGCCTAAAGAGATTCTGCTGTGTGTGGCAAAAACTACCACCAGAATTATGAGCCAAATCAAGCATTTGACTTACCAATAATCTAATCTTAGGTATTTTGTTACAGCAACACAGAACCAACTGGAGCACTGTTTAACTTTCATAGATATCTGAACTTATGAAGAAGGATATTTAAAATGAGACTCTAGAAGTATGATAGAAACATGAGCTGGCCAGATGGGAGCAGAGGATACTGAATACGGGTGAAGGTTTTCTTGTTCTCTTTTGTGAAGAAATATTTTGGCCTCAAAATAAGACTTTGTTTGTTTTCTTAATCCCAAATATCACCCTTGATTTTTAGTAATTATACCAAGCTTAATTCTGATAACTTTGCATCCATTAATTTTTCTCAATACATAACCAGTGTAGAGCAGAGAAGAATACTTACTTCATAAGTTGACTTTAGCTATGTACTTAGGAAAGTGTGTTTCCATGATGTAAGATATTGAGATAAGCTTTTGGTTGACAGAACCTTGAAGTACAATGACAAAGAATGAAGACCATGTATTTGAGGTTACCTAGTTTATTACCTGGCAGATGGTATCTAAGTTAGAAAAAGAATAATTCTCTATATCCTAACAAAGTTTAGAAACAAAATTATCTATCAATTTTATTTTATTTTTTGAGATAGGGTTTCACTCGACCTAGGCTGACCTGGAATTCATTATGTAGTCTCAGGGTGGCCTCGAACTCACAGCAATCCTCCTACCTCTGCCTCCGGAGTGCTGGGATTAAAGGCATGCACCACCACGCCTGGCTTATCTATCAATTTCAAACCAACAAGTATTGTGTTCTGTTTGTGTGTGAGGGAGGTGTTAACAAAGATCTGATGTGACTAGACCTATCCCCAAGTAATAGCCAATCACCACAATCTATATTGTAATTAGCTACAAATGATTTGAAACATTAAACTTTAATGATGCAAGTTCATCTATTGTAGAATTAGAAAGCTTTATCTAACATCCAAAAAAATCCTTCAATTGTGTCAATCTTCCCTGACACTATAATCACATGACAACAGATCATGACACCTAATCATAGGACTGTTTTGAATACCAATGTCCTCAACTATATAAAACCAGAGGCATTTCCATGTTACAGGTATTATACCAAATCATTACTTAAGTATATTAGAACTATGTAACATTATTTTATTCAATTATTTTGCAAAACATTTTTCACATATATACTCCATTTGTAGTATATATGATCTTCATAATTTTGTATAAATCAACTTAAATTGTATCATTCATTGTATGTGTCTGGCACTAGCCATTGAATCCAGGGACTTAGGTAAGATAAGCCCATACTTTACCAGTGATTCCACAAGCATTTTTTCAACTTAGCACTCTTCAAAGAAATATCTATAAAATCATAACTTTGATGTATAAAACGCACCTTTATAATAGAATTAAAGAATACGCAACTGTTAACATAAGTAGGTTCAGCAGTGTGTCAGAGCTTTCAGGATATCAGGAGTAATGCAGCATACCCACTGGGACAGAGCATCCTGGAATCTCATTGCTTGCATCAACACTTCAGTTCCAGAACCTTGGATAACCTTTTTGTGCCTCAGTTTTCTTATCTGCATTTACCTTCTTGGTTTGTTCTGAGAAATAACTGACTTCATATATGAGAAGGATTTAGGAAAATATACCTTTTTTTGAGGAAACCAAACAGACTGGCTTTTTTTTTTTTTAATGCAAGACAGTGAGAGCGAGAATGAGCAAATGAGAGAGAGAGAGAAAGAGAGAATTGGTGTACCAGGGCCTTCAGCCACTGCAATTGAATTCCAGATGGGTGCACCCCCTTGTGCACATGTACAACCTTGTATGCTTGCATCACTGTGCATCTGGCTTACATGGGATGTAGAGAGTAGAACATGAGCCCTTAGGCTTTACAGGAAAGCACCTTAACCACTAAGCCATCTCTCTAGCCCAGGAAAATACACTTTTAAAAAAGCAAGCTGGTATCAGGTTTCATTATTATATAGTATGGGAAGAGTCCAGGGGTTGAGAATAATTAATAATGTTTGAAGATATAATCCACTCATATCCAACAGGGTCATGGGTATAGAGAACCCAAGCACTTGGATATTCTCCATGAATTTGGTCAACTTCTGTTGCTTGAAAGACCCCTACACAGCCAGGCATTCATACTAGACCGATTGATAGATAGGTAGCAAGGCCACCAAGCATAATAATATCTTTGCATAAGTGATGGCATAACAGATACTTCAGGTATCCAAGAGTTTGTATGCGGTCCCCAAATGGGAAAGTTCTTGTCCTCTGATTGCTTCCAGATGGAGGGAAAAAAAAAAACAAAAAAAAAAAAAAACAAAAAAAAAAACAAAAAAACAAAAACAAAAAAAAACAAGAGTTTTCAGCATACCAAAATGACCTGTGAGAATTCATAAGCTGATGTAGTAGAAGAAGCCAGAAGTGTCAATGCTTTTGTTTTTTTTAAAATTCTTTTATAATTAACAATGTCCATGATTGTAAATAATATCCCATGGTAATTCCCTCCCTCCCCCCACTTTCCCCTTTGAAACTCCACTCGCTGTCATATCCCTTCCTCCTCTCAATCAGTCTCTCTTTTATTTATTTATTTACTTATTTATTTTGTTTATTTTTATTTATTTATTTGAAAGCAATAGACAGAGAAAGAGGGAGAGAGAGAGAGAATGGCTGCACCAGGGCTTCCAGCCACTACAAATGAACTCCAGATGCATGTGCCACCTTGTGCATCTGGCTTGAATGGGTCCTCAGGAATCAAGCCTCGAACCAAGGTCCTTAGACTTCATAGGCAAGCAATTAACCACTAAGCCATTTCTCTAGCCCCTCTATTTTATTTAGATGTCATCACCTTTTCCTCCTATTATGATGGTCTTGCGTAGTTAGTGTCAGGCGTTGTGAGGTCATGGGTATACAGGCCATTTTGTGTCTGGAGGAGCACATTATAAGGAGTCCTACCCTTCCTTCAGCTCTTACATTCTTTCTGCCACCTCTTCCACAATGGACTGTAAGCCTTGGAAGGTGTGATAGAAATGTTGCAGTGCTGAGCACTCCTATGTCACTTTTCCTCAGCACCGTGATGCCCTCTGAGTCATCCCAAGGTCACTGTCATCTGAAAAGAGAAAGTTCTCTAATGAAAAAGTGAGAGTGACATTAATATATGGGTATGAACATTCAGAGACGTGCTTACTGGGCAGTTTGATGAGCATAGTATATGCATTTGGCCAGACAACAGCAGACTCTACACCCCTAGGGCTCATGACTAGCCCTGTTTTAGGTTTTCATTATCAGGGATGTATTCCCTCCCATGGGAAGGGCCTCCAGTCCAATTAGAGGGCAGTTAGTTTCCACCATGACAAACATGCCACCATTGCATCCATTGGCTCATTTGGCCTGGCTGGCAAAATATAAGGCTTGCAGTGTCCACTGTTGAGTATCTTCACTGGTGATTTCTCTCTCTCCCATTGAACTGCATGCAGAATGGCTTCTTACAGCCTTCTGTCAGCTGGTCTACATGGAGGAGGTTATCAGCTCACTTCCAGCAGGATTTCTCAGTGGCCCCACAGCCCAAGTATGGGGAGTCTTCAGCAACAGGGTCTTACCATCTAATCCTGGTGGGAAACGAAGGGCCTCGGCAATGGCCAGTAATGTTTGGGGGGCATTAGAGAGCTGCCTGGCCAATAAGTCACTGGAAGTTATCCCATCCCTGGCACTGAAAATTTTCTAGTAGCAATCTATAGCTCCTGTGTATTCCATTGTCCAAAAAAGTAGGTTTCCACATGACTTATTTATATCCTCTTAGGTTTTGATTAGCCTCCCTCCATCTTTCCTTTATTCAATCTCTTCCCCTGACCTCACTTAGGCCTTTTACCCCAATTAATCTATTCTACTTTTTTTTTATATCACCTTGTCTTAAATATCTGTCCACTCATAGTTGCAGCCAATGTTTTCAACATAGTATATTCCTACTTCAAGCCAAACTCCAAGTTTTCTGGTGTTTATAAGCATTATTGACTCAGTAAGTCACTGTCACTCCCAAATCTAATCTGAGTTTGAATATCTGAATCTAGACACAATAAAATGTAATCTCTTACCACACTTTTATTTGATAGTAATCATATGGGCTAGGACAAAGACTGCATGTATGTGGAAACTATCTGAGAAAGAAGCTATCACAATTTGTCTGGCTAGGTGAAGACTTAGGTAGAAAATTCTATTCCCAGTATTTCATTAGTATTTAACAACATTTCTAACTATGGATAATTGTAGAAGAAACAAACACACACACACACACACACACACACACACACACAACACTAAGTCAGAGAAGCAGCTAGCATCTCATTATATAACTATTGCCATATGGGCTTTTCATCATATGAAGGGTCTCACTTGCTCCTGAATTTGCTCTGAGTCACGTTTACTTCTTATACAAGTCATTTTGCCTATTGTATAATCTCCAGTAGAAATCTGCTTTAAAAACATTGCTCAAAATACCTATATTATACTTTAGTGTTTGGAAGTACAGAAATATGAAGCTTCTCTTGTCCGTATGGCTAATTTATACATAATATGTGTTTGAATGTGTGCATGGATACATACACGTAAGACATACACACATGTATGTACAAATATTATATATAATGGCAGTATTTTATCAACTTCAACAGGCACTGGAGAATATTTTACATTCCAACATTCCCAACCTCATCTTGGACCTTTCCATTGTCTTTAAGACAACCAGTCTTTGGGGATTGTTTCAGAAATTGTCATTTATCCTCCATTTCAGGAATATCCTTACCTCTGCTCCATCTGTATGGAATATACTGTGCCTCATTTTCTATCTGTTTACTTCCAATCCATTTTTGATAAACAACTCATTCAACTTATATATTTACTAATTCACATATGCATCAAATGAATTTTAGTTTTCAAACATTAATTAAAATGTGGTATAGAATTTGAATATGGGACAAATACACCTTTCATTTTCATGAAACTTAAAATCTAGTGTGAAACACAAACACTAAATCATTGTATAAATCCACATATAATGTTAATCATGAAAACTAGCTTGAAGGCAGATGACACAATTCCTAAGAGACTTAAAGGAGGATCTCACTGATGAGCCTTGGGTTGAGTGGAGGAGGAGGTCAAGGTAATGTCTTTAAGAAGCAGCAGCAAGATTGAAATATGAAAATTAAGCTCATTAAGAGATGGTGAAATGAACTGTCTAGGTCCAGTAAACCCTGAAAAAGCTCTACAATCTTCTTTCTAAGACTACATTCACATCATGCATCCTTATAGCTCTTCTGGCCCTTTGTAACATTAATTATTGTAAAATACTTGCCTTTTCCCTAGAACATCAGAGATACTATATTCCTCATTATGGCTCTTTCCAGGCACTAAGCACAATGAGTATGTCAGAACTGCCAAGGGTCAAAGGTTGACTAATCTATGCTGATGCAGATGTGGGCTGGCAAATTAAGAAGGGAGGTGCTGCCAGTCACTTTTAATCAATACTGAAAGTGCTGAAATGAGTGTAATGTACTTAGCACTACCCTTTTCTATTTAAAGTATTGAAAAGTTGTAAATGTTGGGGAGATTATGGACATCATGCTGAAGGGGAAAGCCCATAAATTCTAAATATTTGCTCATTCTAAATTGATATGTAACTCCTCTTAACAAAAACTTCATGCATGCTGTTCTCACTATTTAGCACACTATCCTTTGGACACACAGTAGGTATTCTAATGTTTGTGCAATGGTTGATAATAAACTAGTTAGTGGAAAAATGCTATACCTATGTTTAAGTAAACCAGTTTATCTACACAATAAAATTTGGAGTGCTTATTTCGGACTTGGAATTTTGCTGGTTCTAAAGAAAAAAAGGAGACTTCCGGCCAAGGTGGCGACTACCTAGCTGCACTGCAAATCCCAGGGAAAGAAAGGCAAGACATTAAGGGTTCACTGGGTCTTTTAGGGGAGAGAAATCTCCAATAGATTGCCAGTGGGAGGGCACAGAGGGGGGAAAAACAGGCAATCTCTGATCCCCTCGCAGGTGGGGAGCCCACCACCCCCCAGTAGCCACCGTATCCATGGCACCAGCCACTCGCTGATCAATGCCTACATACAGAAACTTAGACTGCTCCGTCCACTCACCTACATACTGCTCAGGCCACAGAATGTCTAGCAAGTCCTGGCAATAACAGGGAATCACTGATTCCCTCGCGGGCAGGGTAGGCCACCCCTCCCCCCAAGTAGTAGCCATACCCATGGCACCCCACACGCCAATCAATACCTGCATGTGGAAGCTTAGAGTGCATCACCCACTCGCTCACTTACTGCTCCTGCAACCACACTTTCAGTGAGTCCAGGCCCACAGCAACTGCCAAGCAAGCCCAGATGTGTCTGTCGCTTGCACCAGTTCAGGTGCCATCCCCTACCTGTCTGCTGTGCCAGCCTTCTGCCATTGTCCTGTGGCAGGGAAACCCAGACTGCTTCCAGGTCACAGTGTCCCCATGACAGAGTTTGGGCTGCTTCAGTGCTTGGTGCCTCAAGGTCCCTCATAGCTCTAACACAGGTAGCTTTGGTGCATTACCACTTGAGAGATCAGGTAACTAAGGCAAGAGAAAGCCAAAGCCCAGGGTGCTTGGAAACTGCCCCAGACTGCCTCAGATTCCCATTGTGCTTGAGTCCAGGCTGATCCACCCACCTACATGCCCATACACTGTCATGGGCAGACCACAGCACAAAAGAAATAACATGAAAAATAAAATGCAAGAAAATCCAGTTAGATCACCCAGTCCTACAGGGAACATCTCTAATCAAAACATAGAAGAGTCATTAGGATCAGAACACCAAAATGAAGCTATGAGCAATACAACCCTGACCAAGCTACTGGTAGAACTTGCAGAAAAGCAACAAAGGACCGATAATCATGTGGATGCTGCCATCACTAGACTAGACCTAGTAGATAAGAAAATGGAAGGAGTTCAAAGAGAGTTAAGGGATTTGTGGGAGAGTGAAGAAAAAGAAGACCTCAAAAATCAGCTAGCCATGCTAAATGAAGACATAAAGAAATGCAAGGATGACTTCCAAGAATCATCAAGAAAATCAGAAAATGATGTGAAAAGGAGCTTGTCAGAGGGATGGAAATAATACATAGAAAAGTAGTAGAAAATGCAAACTTCATTGAAGAAATCCAAAACTCTAGAAGCTCTCAAGAATAGAGTCAGCCACGTGGAGGATAGAAACTCTGATCTGGAAGACAAGATGGAAGAAACAGTTTGAGAGATAAATAATTCAGTAAGTTCAAAAGTTCCTGTGAACAGAACATGATGGAATTGGGGGATATACTTAAACATCCTAATATCAGGATCATTGGAATACAAGAAGGAGAAGAAATTCAGACCAAAGGGATGGAGAACTTATTTAACAAAATAATTAAAGAAAACTTCCCCAGTCTCTTAAAAAAAAGGCCCATCAACATACAAGAAGCCAACAGAACTGCAAACAGACTGGACCAAAGGAGAAACTCTCCAAGACATATTGTCATTAAGACTCTAAACATTGACACCAAAAAGAAAATCCGAAAAGCAGCTAGGCAAAACAGCACACCACATTCAAAGACAACCCCATCAGAATTACTTCACAATTCTCAATGGAAACCCTGAAAGCTTGAAGGGCCTGGAATGAAACAATGAAAAGTCTAAGAACCTACAGCTTCCATATCAAACTACTCTACCCAGCAAAAGTATCCCTCATAATAGATGTTGAAAGAAAAACTTTACATGACAAAACTCAGTTTTCACAATTATATGAACACAAAACCAATTCTACAGAGAGTATTTCAGGAAATTCTCCACAGAGAAGAAACAAATAATCAAACTCAAATGCCTACAAGAAGCAGATCACAATAACCAAACTCAGAGTAGCCACAAAAAAAACTTCAAAGTCTATAAAAACACCAAACCACATTTACCATCACAATATGGCAAGGATCAAATAAAATCTCACAGGAATTACCCTAAATACTAATGGCCTTAATTCACCCATCAAGAGACAAAACGTAACAGGATGGATCAAAAACTTAGACCCCCTCAATCTGTTGCCTTCAAGAAACCCACCTCACCACTAAAGACGGACACCTCCTCAGGGTGAAAGGGTGGAAAATAATATTCCAAGAAAATGGGAATAAGAAACAAGCAGGCGTTGCTATATTATTATTGGATAAAAAAAGACTTCAAACCAAAAATAATCAAAAAACACAAAGAAGGCCACTTCCTACGTTTCAAGGGAATGATCCATCAAGAGGATACTACAATCATAAACCTGTATGCACCAAAGACCATAGTTCATAAAACCTACTTGACAATGAAACAGAAATAACCACCAACACCATCATAGCTGTGGACTTCAATACACCATTACCAGTAATAGACAGATCATTCAAACAGAAACTCAACAGGAGAGCTCAACAAAACCATAGATCACTTAGACCTAACGGACATCTACAGAACTTTCCATCCAAATCCACAGACTACACATTCTTCTCAGCAGCCCATGGACATTCTCTAAAATAGACCATATACTGGGTCACAAAGACTCCCTCCACATATTTAGGAAGAATGACATAATTCCATGCAAGATATCAAATCACAATGCTATATTGCTAGAAATCAACAACAAAAGACCCACCAAGAATCCCAATGGCACCTGGAAACTTAACAGTACACTTTTAAACAATAAATGGATAGTGGATGAAATAAAAAATGAAATTGCAAAATTTCTGGTATTGAATGGCAATGAGAACACATCCTACAAAAACTTATGGGGCACAATGAAGGCAGTCCTCAGGGGAAAATTCATAGCACTCAATGCCTTCATGAAAAGACTGAAAGGTCCCAAATCAATAACCTAACCATCCACATAAAGGCACTGAAAAAGCAAGAAATCCAACCCAAGGAGCTCCAGAAGGAAAGAGATATTAAAAATCACAGTAGAAATTAATGAATTGGAAACCAAGGAAACAATTAAGACAATTGACAAAAGAGAGAGCTGGTTCTTTGAAAAATAAACAAGATTGACAAAGCCCTGGCCAATCTGATCCAGCAAAAAAGAGAGAAGATTCAGATTAACAAAATTCAAAATGAAAAAGGAGAGATCACAACAGACATAAGTGAAATTGGGAGAATCATCAGGACTTGTTTCAAAACCCTGTACTCCACAAAACTGGATAACGTGGAGGAGATGGATAAGTTCTGGGATGCATACCATCTATCAAAGCTAAACTCAGAGCAGATTAATCTCCACAATGAACCCATCACACTCATGGAAATTGAAAAACTAATAAAAAAAAAACCTCCCCAAAAAGAAGAGTCCAGGACCAGATGGCTTCTCTGCTGAATTCTATCAAACCTTCATGGAAGAACTCAAACGAATCTTCCTCAAACTGTGCCACACAATTGGAGAACAGGGAAAGCTACCCAACTACTTTTATGAAGCTAGTACCACCCTAATTCCAAAACCAGGCAGAGATGCCCCAAGAAAAGAAAACTACAGGCCTATTTCCCTGATGAATTTAGATGCAAAGATCCTGAACAAAATCCTTGCAAATCGAATCCAACAACACATCAAAAGCATTATCCACCTTGACCAAGTGGGATTCATCCCAGGAGCACAGGGGTGGTTCAACATATGGAAATCTGTCAATGTAATACACCACATAAACAAGGTTAAACATAAAAACCACATGATCATTTCGATAGATGCAGAAAAGGCCTTTGACAAGATACAACATCACTTTATGTTCAAAACATTGGAGAAAATTGGCATGGTTGGTTCATATCTTAACATAATAAAGGCAATAAACAAAGCTCCTACGGCCCAAATAATACTTAATGGAGAGAGACTGGAGGAATTCCCATTAAGATCAGGAACAAGACAGGGTTCTCTACTCTCACCTCTGCTTTTCAATTTAGTACTGTACATCCTAGCCCAAGCAATAAGAGAGGAGAAGGAAATAAAAGGGATAAAATTTGGAAAGGAAGAAGTTAAGTTAGCTCTATTCGCTAATGATATGATTGTATATGCAAGAGACCCAAGAGACTCCATCCCAAAATTCCTGAGCATGATTGACTCCTACAGCAAATTAGCAGGATGCAAATCAATGTACGAAAATCAGTAATCTTTGTATATGCAAATGACAAGGATACAGAGAAAGAAATAAGGTACATAGTCCCATTTTCAATAGCAATAAAATAAATAAAATTCCTGGGAATAATGTTAACGAAGGAAGTGAAAGATCTATACAATGAAAACATAAAAACACTCAAAAAAGAAAGTGAGGAGGACTTGAGAAAATGGAAAGACCTCCCATGTTCCTGGATAGGCAGAAATAACATTGTGCAGATGGCAATACTACCAAAGGCAATATATAGATTTAATGTAATTCCAATTAAAATCCCTACAGTGTTCCTCACAGAGATAGAAAAATTGACCTCAAATTTCATATGGAAAGGCAGGAGGCCTCGCATATCCTAACATATCTCAGCAAAAGAAATACCTCTGGAGGCATCACCATACCTGATCTAAAGCTATATTACAAAGCCATAGTAATAAAAACAGCATGGCAATGGCATGAAAGAGGGGTATAGACCAATGGAATAGACTTGAGGACCCAGACTTTGGGTCAAGCAACTATAGCTACTTGATTTTCCACAAAGACCCTAACATATAGGCTGGAAAAAAGACAGCATCTTCAACAAATGGTGCTGGACAAACTGGATACCTATATGCAGGAAACTGAAACTTGATCCATACATTTCACCATCCACTACACTTAAGTCCAAAAGGATCAAAGACCTCAATATAAGACCAGAAACTCGAATACTACTGGAAGAAAATTTAGGAAGTACCTTCGATGATATAGGAATGGAAAAAGACTTCCTGAACAAAACCCCAGTAGCTCACGATCTTAAACAGTCACTCAACCAAGGGGATCACATGAAGCTGAAGAGTTTCTTTACAGACAAGCATATAATAAGCAAAGCCAATAGATTACCCACAGAATGGGAGAAAATATTTGCAGGTTATCCAACTGACAGAGGCCTAATCTCTAGAATCTACAAAGAACTCAAAAATCTAAACAATAAAAAGTCAAACACCCCCCTCACAAAATGGGGAAGGTGATGAACAGGCAGTTCACAGAGGAAGAAATACAAATGGCAAACACACACTTAAGAAAATGTTCAGCATCCCTAATCATCAGGGAAATGCAAATTAAAACCACTACGATATTCCAACTTACCCCAATAAGAATAACAAACATCAAAAAATCAAATGAAAATAAATGCGGGTGAGGATGTGGAGCAGTAGGAACACTCATCCACTGTTGGTGGGAATGTAAGATGGTACAACCACTTTGGAAAGCAAAATGGAGACTCCTGAAAAAGCTGAGTATAGAGATACCATCTTCCCCAAAAACTTCAAACCACATGCCAGAGAGATTTGCTCAACCATGTTTGTAGCAGCTCAATTTGTAATACCTAAGAGCTGGAATCCACCCAGATGTCCATCAGTAGAAAATGGATAACTAAGATGTGGTATATCTACACAATGGAATTCTATATAGCAGTAAGACAAAATGACACAATGATATTTGAGGAAAAATGGTTGAACCTGGAACAGATCATTCTCAGTGAACTTACCCAATCACAGAAAAAAAATCGCCACATAGTTTCCCTCATCTACAGCACCTAACCTGAATCTACCCAAGATACCTTACATACCCAGCAGGCATCTCATGGACTAGACAATAGGATGGGTGGGGAGGCAGAGGAGGGCAACGGAGGGGTTTGAAACACAAATCTAGACCCAAACGGCAATGGTACCATAAAATTCTACTTCCTAAAGGGCAGAACAAATTGCTGAACCTTCACCAGGCCCTTACAGGGAACACCTGAACCACAAGACACTGGAGAGGGTAGGATCATGACTAACCTTAATCTTCTACATCTTCCCTGCCTCCTTCTCCCTCTCCCTCTCCTCTCTAACTCTTGTATGTTGGTTATCTTTTTCCTCCTTTTCTTAGTGGGCACTGACCTGTAACTCCCAGTAACAGCATGTGGCTATCATCCACAATGAGCTTTTGATCAGAGAGTCCTAAAAGGCTTCCTACATAAAAGACACATTTCTGTCCGAGTACTTCATGACCCACCAAATGTTAGTGGTAAGATCCTACTGCTGAAGATACATTATGTGGTTGACATGTAAAATGGAATGGCATGGCAGGAAGCTGGAAGAGAGTCAGTTCCCAGACAGTCAGCACATCTAGTGCCAGAAGGTGCTACATGGGCGACTAGGGGAAAATGACCAATATCTGTCCAAGCAACTCATGGTCTAATCTACTAAGCAGAAAATAACCTGTTGTGATACCCACACAAGTGCAATAGTGGCACACAGCCATGGTGGGGAACTAACTGCTCTTGATTTGGCTAACTGATCCCCTCACTGATACAGAACCCATAGCTGGAGCTGGGAAACAAGTCAGAACCATATTCAAACATAAGCCCACTCTCCAATATGATGCTACCATCAATCATGGGCTACAACGGGGCCTACACCTACTAAATTCTCTATAAAAAAGTAAGGGTTATCTCTTTTGTCCTGCTGCTAACTTACTCTCCGTTGTAGAATCTGCTTCTGTTTCTCAGATAGATGTAGATCCTAAGGAGAGAGCCACCCCATCATGCCTCAAAAGGGCCCCGGCTGAAACTAAGAAAAAATGGTGAAACAAGCAAGGGTGCTGTTTTCCTGGTGAACCAGGTACCAGCACAAGGGGGAAGGAGATCAACACAGAGGAAAATCAACTCCTACCAAATCAGAGAGCCAGAGACCCAGAGGCCCCCAACACCTCATCACTGATGCAGACCAAAAATGAACCCAACATGGCTCAGGGAAATTTTGCGGAAGAGGGGGCGGAAAGAATGTCAGAGCCACATGTTGGGTCATGATATGCAGAGACATTTATCTTACCCATACCTGTGGGCTAACTCCACAATGCATGACCCATATACCTCCACAAGGAGGGGCCAAGGGGAAGGGGTAGGTCATGGGTGAGCCTAATAATGGTACCAAACAGACTGTATTTGCTAAATACAAAATTAATTAATAAAAAAATAATAAAAAAATTAAAAAAATAAAGATAAACAGATAGGTCTCAAAGACTTCAAATATTCAAAAGTGAAAATTTACATATAGGGAGTTATGTTTTGAAAAGTGAGCCCTAACTTAGCAGGAGAAAAGCATGGTAGGATGGCAAGCTATGTCTAGGGAACATAACTCACAAGGTCTTACAAAAAATGGCGTTTGCTATTTTGCTCTTTCCAATAAGGTACTACTTAGTTACACAGGCCAGCAGTCATGGCTATAGTTTATACACTGATAGTGAAGAATAGACATGCTGGCTGTTTAGCTTTCTTAGCCATGTAGACATTGTGTAGTAAAAACACATGCTATTATTCAGGCACTTATTTTTTTTTTTTTTACGCTTTTTAGATTAAAGAATGAGCATTAGAAATGAACCCAGAGTTCCAAAGTTATTTGAAATGTATTGAAGGACGATAACTGAGGAGCAAAATGCATTCCTTAAAAGACACTCTGAATTTTTGTGTATACCTGAATGGAGTTTGGAAGATTTTCATTCACAGAGGAAAATTTGTTGTTTTTTTTTTTTGTTTGTTTGTTTGTTTTTATTTATTTGAGAGTGACAGACAGAGAGAGGAAGAGGCAAAGAGAGAGACAGAGAGAGAGAATGGGCGCGCCAGGACTTCCAGCCACTGCAAACGAACTCCAGACGCATACGCCCCCTTGTGCACCTGGCTAACGTGGGTCCTGGGGAATGGAGCCTCGAACCAGGGTCCTTAGGCTTCACAGGCAAGCCCTTAACTGCTAAGCCATCTCTCCAGCCCTGACGGAGGAAAATTTCTAAAATAAAAACAGTTACCTTGAAATTTACTTCTGTCTTAAAATATAGCAGAAAAGAGTTGACATAACATAACTGAGATCTGTTTGAAGTACATTGCTAATTAGTGTAATTATTAACACTCAGTACTGCAAAGCAGAACATCAAAATAAAATAACCTAGCACAGAATAAGCAATAAAACATGATATAAAATTTCTGAGGAACAATCTATTATAGGTCTGTAGAAACTGTACAGCCGAACAAAATGCCATTTATTACATTTTCATGAAATTCTTTTTAGAAATTTCAGAGGAAGTGTGTTGTAAAGAGGGTCATCAATAAAATCCTATGTTCAATTCTTTCCATATCACAGTACAATAATATAGCTTTAATATATGGTCTATCATCCCTAAAATATCCATTGTTAAATATCATCTTGATTCTCCTATATTACACTAAAGCTGAGAATTTTATTCCAATGAAAGCAATTCACATTCTAAATAGAATAATACTCCTGAAATATCCAGGCATGTTAGAGATTATAAAGAATTTTTACTTATTCCTAGTGAAAATAAGTTACATTCATACAAAATGTCCTCAAATAATTAGAATTTGCTTTATATCTGAGAGTCAATTCATAATTACTATGTAAAATTAATATTATCCTTGAGGCAGGAGTTGGATCAAATCAAGAATGGAAATCTGGCTTGAAGCAGTTTTAATTTAAATCAAAAAGTAAATTCAAATCAGTATTTTTCTATTTTCTAGAAATTCTTTTTGAACGAAATCCAGGAAAAGAATCACTTGGGTTTGTAAAACATCCTTTAATGAGGCTGATATTACCCACATTATATCTGCATCCTAGGCTATGCAAGTGTAGTTGAGATTTTTGAAAATGGGGTGCTCCCACTATGTAACATATGGTGAGCTATACTGAAATGTGCTGACATGAGTCCTGATCGAACTTTCAACTCCATGTGTGCATATAAGATTATTGTATTAAATATATGTATGTGTGTGTGTAAAATCTTTAAAAAATTTTGTTTATTTTCATTTATTTATTTGAGAGTGACAGACAGACAGAGAACAAAAGAGGAAGATAGATACAGAGAGAATGGGCGCGCCAGGGCCTCCAGCCACTGCAAATGAACTCCAGGTACATGTGCCCCCTTGTGCATCCAGCTAACATGGGTCCTGGGGAATAGAGCCTTGAGCCAGTGTCCTTAGGATTCACAGGCAAATGCTTTATGGCTAGGCCATCTCTCCAGTCCATATGTATGTAAAATCTTAAACAGCACATGAGAGCATATCATCTAAATAAAGTTGATCAGGCATATTTTATTTATTTAATTTCATTTATTTACTTAATTTTGTCTTATTCTATGCCAGTTGATGTGTGTGTTTGTGCATGCACACATATGCATGTGCATGAGTATATCAAGGCCTCTTGCTGCTTCAAAAAATGTCAAACAGCCGGGCGTGGTGGCGCATGCCTTTAATCCCAGCACTCGGTAAGCAGAGGTAGGAGGATCACTGTGAGTTCGAGGCCACCCTGAGTCTCCATAGTGAATTCCAGGTCAGCCTGGGCTAGAGTGAGACCCTACCTGGGGGAAAAAAAAAAAAAAAAAGAAAAACAAACAAAAAAAAATGTCAAACACTTGCACCAATTTTCGTGTCAGTCTTTCATGGATGCTTTGGGAATTGAAATCTGGGCTTTCAGGCTTTGTAGTTAGAAAAGATCAGCAAGAGAATAAGCTGAGCTCTGGTGAGGAGAAGCTGGTTGTAATAGACCTAAGCCCACAGCCCAGCAAATACTTCCTCCAGCAAGGCTCCACCACTCAAATGCCACCAGTAGAGGATGAAGTATTCCAAATACATGAGTTTATGGGGGACATCTGATTCAAACCACCACTGCAAGCAAGTACCTTTAACTGCTAGGCCATCTCCCAGCCATATTCTCCATTCTTGATCCTTATAGCACAGACAATACTAGGGGAGTAGAGACTATTCATATGACAGTGAGAATTAGAGAATATAACTTTTAGGCAACCATAATATATCCAGAAACAATTGTTTAATTAAGTACTGTTAGTAACAGTTCTGTTAAGGAAATAATTATTTAGAGCAAAGATCAAGAAACACAGAAAGGGGTGGAGAGATGGCTTAGTGGTTAAGCACTTGCCCGTGAAGCCTAAGGACCCCGGTTCAAGGCTCGAGTCCCCAGGACCCACTTTAGCCAGTTGCACAAGGGTGCACACGTGTCTGGAGTTCGTTTGCAGTGGCTGGAGGCCCTGGCGTGCTCTCTCTCTCTCTCTCTCTCCCTCTCTCTTTGTCGCTCTTAAATAAATAAATAAAAATAAAACAAAATTTAAAAATGTATATTTTTAAAAAAACAGGAAAAAATACATACAAACTTGATAAAAGAGAGTCTAGTAAAGATTTTATCATTTTCTAATGCTGCAGTAGAAGTTAATATGAAATCATTATTTTATTCTATTATAATCATTATTTTATTCAATTATAAATTGCCATATTGTAATCAGTATAATTTTACTCTCATAGGTTCATATTTTTTTAATTAAGTATCTGTACTCCTTTTTTTTCTTTTCTCAATTTTTATTAATATTTTCCATGATTATAAAAAATATCCCATGGGGGCTGGAGAGATGGTTTAGCGGTTACGCTCTTGCCTGTGAAGCATAAGGACCCCAGTTCGAGGCTCAGTTCTCCAGGACCCACATTAGCCAGATGCACAAGGGGGCGCACGTGTCTGGAGTTCTTTGGCAGTGGCTGGAAGCCCTGGCGCACCCATTCCCTCTCTCTCTCTCTCTCTCTCTCTCTCTCTCTCTGACTCTTTCTCTCTCTCTCACTCTCAAATGAATAAATTTAAAAAAATGAACAAAAAAAATTAAAAAAATATATCCCATGGTAGTCCCCTCCTCCCCCTACGTTCCCCTTTGAAATTCCATTCTCCATCATATCCCCTCCCCATCTCAATCTTTCTACTTACATATATACAATACCAACCTAATAAATGCCCTCCTCCCTTTCTTTCTCTTCCCTTTCTATCTCCTTTTTAACTTACTGGCTTCTGCTACTGAGTTTTTTCCTTCTCACACAGAAGCCCAATCATCTGTAGCTAAGATCCACATATGAGGGAGAACATGTGGCGCTTGGCTTTCTGGGCCTGGGTTACCTCACTTAGTATAATCCTTTCCAGATCCACCCACTTTTCTGCAAATTTCATAACTTCATTTTTCTTTACAGTATCTGTACTCTTTATAAAAACAAATTTAAAGAAACAGAGTATTATTATAAACATGTGCCTGGCTCCCATTTGACCACTGTAGTCAAGTTGTGCTAAGAGTAAGCCTTCTTCATTCTGAGAGAGATTTTCATGAGGGCATGTAGTACCTATATCTGAAAATGCTAGGCTCGTAAATTTGGCATAATTTACCATTGTATTTAGTGTTGTTCATGGATTACCTTAGCTGGTGGCCTTCTGGCCAGTATACATGTACCAAATGCATCCAAAAAAGGTTACGAACACAAGTTCACCTTTTTTACTCTGTGACAAAACACTTGATATAAACAACATAAAAGAAAAAAGATTTATTTTGGCTCAGGGTTTCAGAGATTTCAGTCCATTAGGGTGGGAAAAGCAGGGCAGGCAAAGCCATTCATATCAAACTGACAGGAAGAAGAGAGAAAAAGAAAGAGAATAAACACCTGTGCTTGTTTTCTCTGGCTGGGTTTCCCTACATATTTGAACTTCCCTGTGAATGTCTTCACAAACACACCCAGAGGTGTGCTTACTAACTTCCTAGGCTCTTCTCAATTCAATCAAGTTGACAATAAAAATTCACTGTCAAGGCTGGAGAGATGGCTTAGCAGTTAAGGCATTTGCCTGCAAAGCCAAAGGATCTCTGTTCTATTCTCCAAGCCAGATACACAAGGGGGTGTAGGCATCTGGAGTTCATTTGCAGTGACTGGAGCCCCTGGCATGCCCATTCTCTCTTTTTCTCACTCTGACTCCCCCCTCTCTCTCTTTCTCCCTCTCAAATGAATAAGTAAACAAAACTATTTTTTGAACAATTTAAAAATTCACCATCATAAATACCTTCTCATTCTATTGGGGTCACTCTGCTTTGTTCACACTTTTCTTATCTTAATGATTTTTAAACTCCCATAGTTAATGTGGTTTTGATATTTCATTAACTATCATAAAAAGGTAAAGATAAGCTTCCTTTTATCATGAGTTAATTGTCAATGACACTGTCTATGACCCTTACAAAATGAATGAGATTGACTGTCACCTTTTTATCCTCATGCTCAAAACTGAAATGTTGCAGGAAAATCTTGCAACTCCGAGGGCTTGTTCTTTTCTGATAATGTAATTAGTTAAAGCAAAGAACTTTTCCTTCATTTATAATTGTTTCTTATCTTTCTTATATTTTATGTTCTAAAATTTCAGTGTCTTAAAAAACAAATGTTGATCTTTCTAGTTTCTTCCTTCATAATTTACTCTTGTATGGAATCCAGTTCACAAAGATTATATTGCACTGTATTAGTACTGTTCAAACTGTCTACAGAGCTGTTCATTCAGGTTATTGTAGTTTTTATTTTTCGAACTTCCACTTAGTTCTTATTTAAGATCTGATATTTTATTCTGTATAGTTCCAGTTTCGTGCTATAATTTTCAAACAATTTTCTTTTCATTCTCTGATTTTCTCTTTGTAGTTCTGTGGCTTGCTACTAAATATCATGTGCTTGCAGGTTCCTTCGTCCAGTGAGTCTCCTCATGCTTGTGACAGAGGGTCTTGTTCTCTGCGTGCCTATGCAACTATGTCAAGCAAATTCCCATCAGGGATGATAGCAGGCATCTTGTTGAAAACAAAGCCAAACCAAAATACTAGATGAATACCTTTAAAGTGATGAAAAGAAAAAAAATGCTGTCAACCTAGTAAAATTATATTTCACGTGTTCAAGTGAAATAACAACATGTTGAAACAAACAGAAGGCAAAATAATTCACAATAATACATCTGTATTATTAAAAAATGTTAAAATTTTTATAAGCAATCACATCAAAAAGAAATATGAATCAACTCATGAAGTTGAAGAACACCAGAAAGGCTCAATGAGTAGGTAAGCACATGTAAAATATTTTAATGTAAATTCTTCGTAAAGTATACTTAAATATATAAATAAACATAATGATAAATTATGGAAGTTATAATATATGAGAAAATAAAATTGCATGGCATCAATGAAACAAAATCTGGGAGCAAAGAAATACACGCATGTTGTGGAAAAGACTCTTAAACAGTCTATAGACTAACAGATATTACTCCAAAGTAGGCTTTAATATGTATATATATATATATATATATATATATATATATATATATATTAATTTATTTTATTTTATTTATGATTTATTTTTTATTTATTAGTTAGTTTTGTATTCAGCAAATACAATCAGTTTGGTACCATTATTAGGCTCATCCATGACCTATCCCCTCCCCTAGGGCCCTCCTTGTTGAGGTACATGGCTCATGCATTGTGGAATTAGCCCACAGTTATGGGTAAGATAAATGTTTCTGCATATCATGACCCAACATGTGGCTCTGACATTCTTTCCGCCCCCTCTTCTGAAAAAATTCCCGGAGCCATGTTGGGTTCATTTTTGGTCTGCATCAGTGATGAGCTGTTGGGGGCCTCTGGGTCTCTGGCTCTCTGATTTGGTAGGAGTTGATTTTTCTCTGTGTAGATCTCCTTCCCCCTTCTGCTGGTATCTGGTTCAACAGGAAAACAGATCCCTTGCTTGTTTCCCCAATTTTTCTTAGTTTCAGCCGGGGCCCTTTGGAGGTATGATGGGGTAGCTCTCTCCTTAGGATCTACATCTATCTGAAAAAGGCAAGCAACGGAGAGTAAGTTAGCACCAGGACAAAAGAGATGACCTTACTTTTTTATGGAGAATTTAATAGGTGTAGGCTCTCTTGTAGCCCATGATTGATGGTAGCTTGATATTGGAGAGTGGGCTTATGTTTGGATATGGTTCTGACTTGTTTCCCGGCTCCAGCTATGGGTCCCTTACCACTGAGGAGATCAGTTAGCCAAATTAAGAGCAGTTGGTTCCCCACCATGGCTGTGTGCTACTATTGCACTTATGTGGGCATCACAACAAGTTATTTGCTACTAAGTATATTAGACCATGAGTTGCCTGGACAGATATTGGTCATTTTCCCCCAGTTGCCCATGTAGCACCTTCTGGCACTAGACACGATGACTGTCTGGGGACTGACTGTCTTCCAACTTCCAGCCATGTCATTCTATTTTGCATGTCAACCACATAAGGTGTCTTCAGCAGTAGGGTCTTACCACTAACCTTTGGTGGGTCATCAAATACTCTGACAGAAATCTGTCTGTCTTTTAAGAAACCTTGTAGGTCTCTCTGATCAAAAGCTCATTGTAGCTGATAGCCCCATGCTGTTACTGGGAGTTACAGGTCAGTGCCCACTAAGAAAAGGAGGAAAAAGATAACTAATATACTAGAGTTAGAGAGGAGAGAGAGAGAGAGAGATAGAGTGAGGGAGAAGGAGAGGGAGAAGGAGAGAGGGAAGATGTAGAAGATTAACATTAGTCATGATCCTACCCTCTCCAGTGTCTTGTGGTTCAGGTGTTCCCTGTAAGGGCCTGGTGAAGGATCAGCCACGTGGTCAGCCATTTAGTAAGTAGAATTTTATGGTACCATTGCCATTTGGGTCTAGATATGCGTTTCCCATCCCTTTGATGCCCTCTCCTCCCTCCCCTTCCATCCTAGTGTCTAGTCCACGAGATGCTTGCTGGATATGTAAGGTATCTTGGGTAGATTCAGGTTAGGTGCTGTAGATGAGTGAGACTATGTGGCGATTTTTTTTCTGTGATTGAGTAAGTTCACTGAGAATGATCTGTTCCAGGTTCAACCATTTTTCCTCAAATTTCATTGTGTCATCAAAAAATCAAATAAAAATAAATGCTGCCGAGGATGTGGAGAAGTAGGAACACTCATCCACTGATGGTGGGAATGTAGGATGGTACAAACACTTTGGAAGCAATATGGAGACTTCTGAGAAATCTGAGTATAGAGATACCAACAGATCCAGTTATTCCCCTACTGGGCATCTACCCTAAAACCTTCAAACCAATGAAATATATATCTTTTAAATAAAGAACACTTTGTAAAGATTTTGAGTGAATAAGAAAACATAAAATACTGAAAAACTCATATAAAAGTTAAAACAAGCCGGGCGTGGTGGTGCACGCCTTTAATCCCAGCACTCGGGAGGCAGAGGTAGGAGGATCGCCGAGAGTTCGAGGCCACCCTGAGACTACATAGTGAATTCCAGGTCAGCCTGAGCCAGAGTGAGACCCTACCTCAGAAAAACAAAAAAATAAAAAATAAAAAAAAAAATAAAAGTTAAAACAAGTAAATGCAAAAGAAAGGAGAATAGCAGAAAAGGAATAAATGTAATAGAAAAAAATGCAAGATCAGAGTTTTTAATCACAGAACTTGGGAGACAGAGGTAGGAGGATTGTTCTTCGTTTAATGCCAGATGCAGACTACAGAGTGAACTTCAGGTCAGCTTGGACTAGAGCAAGACCCTACCTTGAAAAACCAAAATAAGCAAACAAACAATCCCAACTACTTTATATTGAGTAAAAAAAAATTAAGTATCATCTTATTTCACAATATTTTTAGGCTGCACTTTTAAAGATCTTTACTTATTACTCATAAACAAACATACTTTTCATATAAATAAGTATATTAAAAGTAAAAGAATGACCTCTACCTAACTATTTTTTTATGATCTGTAAGTTAAGAACATACAGCTTGAAAAGGTTTACCAAAAGAAAATGAAGAATTGTATTTCAAAAATGTTTAAATTATATGAAATGCAAATTTTGACATGCATAAGTGTATTTCAAGGTATTTAAGGCCCACTATCTTATGCCTGTTGATCTGTTTGGAGGCTACCATGTCAGAGGCAGAACACATTAACTGTGACAAAGGTTATGTGTGCTGTAATCCACAAGATATTTACTATCTGGTTACTTATAAAAGTTTGCTGAGTATGTCCTGTACTCTCTTGCTGGAAATGGCTTAGTTGGTAAGCACACTTTGCACACAACATGAGACTGCCTGAGTTGGATTCTCTGCCACTCATGTAAACCTTGGGGAATGACCATGTTTATTTATAATAACTCCAGATCTAGGGGGCAAAAACCAGGGAACTGTTGGGGTTCACAAAAATGGCAAGTTCCAGGATCAGTAAGAGACTCTATGTGTCAAAGAAACATGCAGATGAGTGATAGAGGAAGACACCCATCAGTCTCCTCTGCCCTCTTCATATGAGCACACACAGGTGTGCATATGTGCACGTATATATATGTATAACACATACAAACAGTACCACTACCACCATACATACTAATAGCACACAAAAATAAAATAAAATAAAATGGAAAAGAATAGTATAACTCTATATCAGTAATGCCCAATCCAAAGGAAGCTTGAGTGACTGTTAATTTTGGACAAAGTGGCTTTTAAAGCAGAAAGATATTATCAAGGATAAATCAGTCCTTAATAATGAATATATGATAATCAAGAGAATGAATAGATGATAATCAAGAGAATGTAAAACTTCTAAGATTGTTCATCTAATACCAGGATATCATGATACAATAAAAGAAGAAATGTCAGGGTCCATAGTTAAAGTCAGAATTGCTTTCCTCTTAGTTACCAATAGGACATGTAGACAGAAAAATCAGTAAATATATATAAGATTAACAAGACAACCAACCACATTCAACTAATCTACATTTATAGAACATTCTACCTAAAAATGAAAACTACTAATGCATTCTTTTAAAGAACATATAGAAAATCTGCAAATAAATATATCCAAATTTTGAAAGATGTCTGGATAAATAGTCATCATAGGGCTATAGACATGGCTTAGCAGTTAAGGTGCTTGCCTGTGAAGCCTAGAGACCCATGTTTGACTCTCCAGATCCCACGTGAGCCAGATCCACAAGGTGATGCAAGCACATAAGGTTACACATACACACAAGATGGTGCACAAGTCTGGAGTTTGATTACAGTGGCTAGAGGCTCTGGTGCACCAGTCCTTCCTCTATCTCATATGTATGCATGTGAGCACTCTCTTACTCTCGCTATCTTGCATTAAAAAAAAAAAAGGCCAGTCTGTTGTGCTTGCCTAAAAGATATAGTCATCATATCAAAAGCATGTTTGCAGAGCTAAGCATATATTTAGAAAATATGCATTTTAGGGCTGGAGAGATGGTTTAGCAGTTAAGGCACTTGTCTGCAAAGCCAAAGGACCCAGGTTCGACTCCCCAGGACCCACATTAGCCAGATGTACAAGGGGGCACATGCATCTGGAGTTCATTTGCAGTGGCCAGAGGCCCTGGCGTGTCCATTCTTTCTCTCTCTCTACCTGCCTATTTCTATATCTCCCTCTCTCTTTCAAAAAATAAATAAAAATAAAATATTTTATAAAAGAAAATATGCATTTTAAATATGAAACTTAGAAGTGATAGTTATAAAATAAGAAGGAATGTTAAAAACTATACAGGTTACTTAGAAAACATGACAATCAAGAAAATGATGATGTTAAAATAAAGAAATAGCATATACATGTTTAGGAAAACTCACTGCATTAAGAAGCCAGGTTTGTCCAAATAATATAACCGTAAGACCACTTTAAAATTCAAAAAATGAATATTTCTAGGAACCGACTCCAAATGTATATAGAAGGATAAAAGGCAAATGATAATAGAATACTCCAAATAAAGAAGAATAGTGTAGAAGAGAGCTTGTTTCAGACATGAAGTGTTCTTATCCAATCACAATTATTAGAATTATCCTGTGTCCACATGTTGAAATCTTATCACTCCTAGGTTGTAGACTCCTGAAATGTACTCATAAGTACAAGCAAGATTGATATATGTGAAAGATTATACATTATAGGGAAGAGAATGGTCATGAACAATAGATCATCAACTAGAAAGACCTGAAATACGATTGCTAGCATGTTATATCATATAAGAAAAATAAATTCACAACATATTATAAACAAATGGCAAAAAAATTAAGCTAGAGATAAAATATATTATAAAAACTTTTATGTTTTAGGATAGTAAAGTGCTTATTATTATTATTATTATTATTATTATTAGAGAGACAGAGAGAGAGAGAGAGAAAGTGGGCACACCAGGGCCTTCCAGCCACTGTAAACGAACTGCAGACATGTGTGCCCACTTGTGTTCATGTGCAAGATTGCATGCATGTGTCACTGTGTGTCTGGCTACATGGGACCTGGAGATTTGAACAGGAATTCTTAGGCTTCGCAGGCAAGTGCCTTAACCACTAAGCCATCTCTCCAGCCTATGAATTATTTCTTTATCGAGACACAGCAAAAATTAAATAAAGGGAAATATGGGCAAATGAACAAAAATTGATATGAAGAATATCTAAGAATAGGTGCAGTTAAACAGGACTTATAGTGGGATTCTAAGCAAGTGCATTCTCTGTAAAACAGTTTTGTGCTATCTCATAACATTCAACAGTCATATGACATACAATCTAGCAATTCCATTCTAGAAAATTTGCTCATGTACAAACATATTTCAATTAACAAAACTGAGTATAGGTCAAATGTTCTTCAACTACAGAAGAGATGAAAATGTGCTATATTCCCATGTTATTACACAATATACAATCATGAAAAATAGTTCTTACGTTAAATATCATGAGTGTATATAATATAAATGGACTTCATATAGCTCAAAACAAGAACTACTTTATTGTTCCATTTATTAACATGGGATAAAGATATTTGTATCAGTAATCTTTCTGATTGCTGGCATAAAATATCTAATAAAAATATGATAAAAATTCTGTTAAAAATATATGATGAAAACAGAGGAAAGGTTTATTTCAGTTTCCAGTTTGAGCCACTATGTTATGGAAGACATTGTGGCCGGATCTTGAGGCAACTGGTCACTGTCAGTCCACAATGAGGAAGCAGAGAGTAATGAATGTAAGTGCTCACCCAGCTCTCTCCTGATCATACAGTTTAGGACCCTACCCTAAAGAACAGTACCACCCACAGTTAGGACGTTTCTTCCCACCTCATTTAGGCTAATCAAGATAATCCCTCAGAGGTGATTCTAAATCCTATCAAGTTGACAATAAATATAAACAATAAAAGCATTTAAGAAATAAAAGGAATTATAAATATATAAATTTGGACTGGGTATTGAGGCACATACTTCAATTTCAGTATTTGAGAGGCAGAGATGGGAGGATTGCCATGAGTTCAAGGCTAGCCTGGGACTACAGAGTGAGTTTCAGGTCAGCCTGGGCTAGAGTGAGACCCTGCCTTGAAAACGACAACAAAAACTGGCAATAGATGTTTCATTTGGGGAAAGGTAGTAGAGTACTGGAGGAACTCGGGTGGAAAACTGTGACCCTGATGATAATGCTCTCGTTGTAAAGCTGTCATGCTATATGCTCTTATTAATGTTTGCCTCATAGCATACATTTTGTACTTCTTTTTTTTTTTCAAATTCTAAACTGTATAAAATGCAAAACTCTATGGCCTCACATCAGAATGATGCTCAGCTTCAAAAAGGCTGGTGAGTTTTCCCATCAGAATCCTATTTGACATCTTTTGAAAAAATCAATCAAAGCCATGTTTTCTCAGTGATCTTCCATTTGGGCCAAACTGTATTGTAACAATCTTATTCACTTATCATGTTCCTAATAATATAGGCCACAAAAACTATGTACATGACAATGTTAAGTGATTGGGAGGGATTTCTTTCTACATACTCCATGTTACTTTACTGTCATATCCCAGAGCCAAATCAGTTTTTGAATAAGAGTATTCACAGACTCATTTTAAGTACTCACCCAAAGCAATACTGCCTAGAAATTTATTTCCCATATGTGTAATTCATTTTATCACATTATTTAGTCAGTAGCATTTTTTTCTATCTTTTTGGATCACGTAACTAATTTATAAAATTTTCAATGAATAATATGCCTATCTCCAAAGAGGTTAACAACTTTCTTCAAATTAAAGGAGGCCCTTCTGACATCTTTTTGATGTATTCAGCCCCCAAATGTTGGGTTATAATCCTGGCTATTATTGAGAAATAGTATAGTCTTATACAAATTGTACTTATATTCCAAATCTTACTGTCTTATTTGTAAAACAAGAGTTGACATAGTTCTCCCTTAGAGAGCACTCTGTCTTTATATAGGGTATGCGTGTGTGTGTGTGTGTGTGTAAGCACACGCACACAGGCATGAGCATTTGAGCATGGGTGTGCATGTGTACCACTGCGTACAAGTGAAGGTCAGAGGACAACCTCAGGTGTCAGTTCTCACCTTCCACCTTGATCACCTGGTTTTGAAGATATTTTTTTTTCTTTTCTTTTCTTTCTTTCTTTCTTTCTTCTTTCTTTCTTTCTTTCTTTCTTTATTTCTTTTTGTTCTCTTCTGTATAGTCCAGAGAAGTTGGCCTGTGACATTCTCAGGATTCTCCTGTCTCTGCCTCCCTTCCTATGGTAGGAGAACTGTGATTACAGAAGTTCATGCTACCATATCTGACTTCTCATGAGTATTTAGTATCCAAACTCAAGATATCATGGTGTGCAAGAAGCACTTTTACCCACTGACCTAACTCCACAGCTCAAGAGTTCTATTTTTATGAATAATATAATCATATAAGCTACCATAAATCTTTTGTAACATTGAAATTTACTACTACAAGACACAAATCATAATGTTTGATGCTTACAAATTATTAATAGGATTGATACTTGTATTGGGAGTATAAACCCATTTCCTTTCAATTGTACTCCTTGTGCTTCCATGGGTCCAATTCTCCCCTGATTTTATTTAAATAGCTCCTAAGAATGATACTTGTCTTAGGCAAAACACAATACGGAAAAAAATCATTGAGTAGCTGTATGTTGTATAAACATAGACTCTAAATAAAAGGGTGTTTGAGTTATTTTGTATTTAAAAATTGAGAAAAAAATAAAATTCTGCACACACAAACTCATATATTTTGCAACAATGAAACAAGATAGTTTTAAGTCTAATGTTCTCATCAAAAGAACAAATATGGCAAATGTTTGAGCAAAAGATGAAATGAATGTATGACAATAATTAGATAAAAAGAACAGGGGCTATTCTTTGGTAGTACCAAGGTTTGCTATTTTATCCTTGGTTATAGAAGGCTGGGAAGAGACAAACAGAAATCTCACTTTACCTTAATGAACTGAGATGAGAAGGTTCATGTCCCTGAATCCTACAAATACCCTAAAAAGTCATACTGATTACCTATTTGGAGTCCCAACTTCCATGTGGTACTAGACCAACAGGGTTCTAAGGCCCTTCAGACACATTTCATTTTTCTTTTGGAAAAATGATTGGTATAACACACATAAGGGCTTAAGGCTTACAAATGTCTGAGTAGCAAGGAATAAGATTTAGAATACTTAGATCTAATGGTTAAAGGTCATGGGAAGTTAAGAAAGTTGAACGCATATGTCTTTTTAAGATGATAAAACCCAGTTGATTCAGAGAACAGCAAATCCTCCCAACTCCTTCTGTGAAGCTAACATCACCCTAATATCAAAATCAGATAGACATACAACAATAAAAGAAAACTACAGACCTATATCCCTGATGAACATACAAACAAAACTCCTGAACAAAATCCTCACAAACTGAAACCAACAATACATCAAAAACGTTATCCACTTCAATCAAGCAGGCTTTATCCAAGGACTACAAGGTCAACATACAGAAATCAGTTAATGTATTACACCAAATAAATGAACTTAAACATAACAACTGCATGATCATCTCAATAGATGCAGAGAAGACCTTTGACAAAATACAACATCACTTTATGATCAAAACACTGAAGAGACTAGGCATGGAATGTTTATATCTCAACATAGTTCAAGAAGTCATAGCCCAAGAAATAAGAGAGGAGAAAGATATAAAACAGAGAAAAAATGGAAAGGAAGAAGACAAACTACTCCTATTTGGAGAAGACATGATTCTATACATAAGTGATCTGAAAGACTCTATCTTGTAACTTCTAAACATGATAAGTTCCTTCAGCAAAGTGGCAGGATAAGAAATTGACACACACAAAACCAGTAGTCTTCATATATATAACATATAAATATACAGAAAAAGTAATCAGCAAGACTGTCCCATTTTAAATGGCCCCAAATATTCAAATACCTTGAAATTACACTAACTAAAGAGGGGAGAGAACCATATACTGAAAACATAAATCACTCAAAAGATAAGTAGAGAAAGACAAGAGAGGATGGAAACATCTTCAATGTTCCTGTATAGGTAGAAATAATACTGTGAGCATAGCAATCCTACCAGAAGCAATATACAGATTCAATGCAGACTTATAAAAATCCCAACATCAGTTTTCATAGAGATAGAAAGCATAATCTCAAAATTCATGTGGAATAGAAGAAGGCCTCAGATATCCAAAACTATCCTCAGCAAAAGGAACGCTTCTGGAAGGATCATCATACCTAATCTAATGCAATACTACAAAGCCATACTACCAAAAACAGCATGGTACTGGGATAATAACACACATATAGACCAATATAACAGAGCTGAATAACCAGCACTTTATTCAAGCAACTACAGCTACTTGATCTTTGATAAAGAAGCCCACAATGTACACTGGAGAAAAGAAGGCATCTTCAACAAATGGTCCTTGCCAAATCAGGTAATCACATGTAAAAAAAAATGAAACCAGACCTACTTGTCTCACCATGCACAAAAATAAACTGCAAATGGATTAAAGACTACAACATAAGACCTGAAACTCTTAATTGCCTGGAACAAAAAAAAGGTGGAACTCTCCATGACATAGGAATGGGGAATGACTTCCTGAATAATACCCCAATAATACAGGACATTAAACAATAACTCAACCAATATGCTTTCATGAAGCTAAAAAGCTTATATAAACAAATATACCATAAGCAGAGTCAATAGACTACCCACAGAATGGGAGAAAATCTTAACCAGCTATATCACTGACAGAGGCCTAATGTACAGAATCTACAAAGAAATAAAAAAAAAACTAAATAATAAAAAGTTAATCCACTCCCACTCAAAAAGTAGGATAAAGAAACAAATAAAAATTTCTAAATGGAAGAAATACAAATGGTTAATACTCAACTATGAAAATGTTCAACATTCTTAGCCATCAGGACAAAGGCACTTTAAAACTATGATATTTCACTTTACTCCAGGAATGATGTCAATCATAAAAAAAATATCAAACGATAAGAAATGTTGGCAAGGATGCAGGAAAAAAGGAACCCTCACTTACTGCTGGTAGGAGTGGAATCTTGTACAACCACTATGAAAATCAATATGGAGATTCCTGAAAATAGAGCTAGCAACTGACCCAACCATTCTTCTTCTGGGCATCTACTCTAAGTGCTCTACTCTTCACTGAAGAGATATTTGCTAAGCCATGTTTATAGCTGCTCAATTCACAATAGCTAAGAACTGGAATAAACCCAGGTGCCAATTGTTTTAAGAATGGATATTACCAATGTGGTACATATACACAATGGAATTCTACTCAGGAATAAAGGAAAATGATATAATGAAATCTGTAGGAAAATGGAACTACTTATAACAGATCATACTAAGCAAACTCACAGAAGCACAGAAAGACAAATGCCATGTGTTCTCCCTCATCTGCTGTTCCTAAACTGGAACAGCTTGAGTAGCAGGCATACCTGACACAGAACTTGAGGAACCAGTATGAGGGATGGAATGGTTTGGGTGAGGGAGAACAGATTGGCAGGGGGAGATATAGACAAAACAAAATCCAAAATGAATTGGTCCCACAGAAATATTCCTCGTGGATAGCAGAATAGAAGATATGACCTCCATAGGAGCATGGAAGGATTGTCTCATAAGAAGGCACCTGGAGAGGGTGGGATGAAGCCTAAATATGTGGCCTATGGCTATAAATCCCAGTACCAGAAATTTTTTACAGTCCACATTGAGCTGTTGATTAGAGAGACTTATGAGGTCCCCAACACAAGACAGGTTTTTGTCAATGCACTTGATTCCCACTTGAAGTAAATCTTAGGATCCTATTGTTGAAGACACTACATGCTGCCAACACAGAATATGCAGAGTTATGGCTGAATCTGGAAGGCACACAGCTTTTAGATGGCTACCCCATACAGTGCTGGAAAGTGCTATATGAGCTTCTGGGGAAAAATGGCCACCAACATTGTGAGCAATCAGGGGACACTGATATATGAAAGCAACCAAGGTGACAACATATACACACCTGTGCAGTAGGGAGACACAGCCTAGGTGGGTAACCTATGGTTCTCTAATTGGATAAGAGGTCCACATACAGGAAAGGAACCCATAACTAGAACTGGGAACAAAGTCAGATTCCTATGGAGACCAAGATTATGAACTCTAATGAAAAGCTCCCACAATTATTTGGCCAAAAATGAAGCTACACTCAACAAAATCTCTCTAAATTAACAATGCTTATCTCCTTTAATCTGTTCTGATATTACTGTCCATTAGAGAATCTGTTTCTCTTTTTCAGAAAGCAGCACAAACTGAGGACAACCAAAATCTATCAACAAGATAAGGATAGCTGACTCATTGTCAGTTGATGAACCACTCCTAGCATAGCAACTGGGGCCCAGGTGAAACCACAGAGGAACTGGCAAGATGAGCAAGATTGCTGCTTCTATTGCAAGCCTGAAAAACTGTACCAGAGTGATTGAGACAGACACTGAAGATACTCAAAAGCACCAAAGTAGAAATCCAGAAACAGCTGTGAGTTTAACACTAAAGAAGCCTTAAAGCACATCTACCAAGGCTAAAGGAAATTTGCAGAAGGGGTGGAAATAATGTAAGAGCTACAAGGTAGGAGGGAATATCCAGAGGCATTGCCCTCACTGACAGGGACTCTCTGCTGCTCTCACAACTCCATGGTGAATATCAGAAACTGAACTGCAGAGGACTGTCATCCAAATGGGGGCAGGGAGGAGGGAAATGATGGTATCAACACACGATGTATCCATATAGAGTTTCACAAATGATAAATTATTCAATAAATAAATAAGTGTTAAAAAATCCTTAAACAAATAAATATGTACCATTATAAAACTATTTCTTGCTTGTATATTATGTGTTTTCTCACACAAACACATGAATCAGTGCCTCTCCATGGTATGTAGTTAAAATAATCTATTTGAAATAACTTCAGTTATTCATTTACACATTTCTACACTCCATTTGCGAGTTTCTCACCTTATGTAGATCTGATTTAATGAAAGAAAATTTGGATATTCACTCGATATATCTTAATTTTTTAATGTTTATTATTATTATTAACAAGATATTTCATATGGATACATCTTATTTTGGTACTGTCATTCTCCTCATCCCTGCCCCCATTCCATTAGGGGAGTGAAGTCAGTGTAGTTTAAATGGTATAAGCATTATTAAGTTAGGGAGAATTTGATATATGTAACCCCTCTTTTAGCAAAAGACTAGTGAGACCTTGACACTGGAGAAGATAATCTTTGTCTCCATAGGATTCAGATCTAGTTCCCAATTCCAGATATGGGTTTCTTTACACTGAGCAGATCTCTCAGCCAATCAGAAAGCTATTGGTTACCCACTGAGGCAGTGTGCCACTATTACATGCATTTACATAGTGTCAGGGTGCTTGCTTCTGAGTAGCTTAGACTTCTGGTCGCTCAGACCATTGTTTGTCATTTTTCCCCAGTAGCTCATGTAGCGCTTTCCCATACTAAATAGGCTGTCTGGGGACTGGCTCTCTTCTGAATTCCAGCCAGGTCTTTCCATGCTCTGTGTCAGCAGCATATGGTGTCTTCAGTAATATGGTCTTAGATTTTGCCTCAGGAAAGCAATCAAGTGCTTTTTTTCTTTTCTTTTCTTTCTTTATTAGTTAGTTTTGTACTCAGCAAATACAGTCAGTTTAGTACCATTATTAGGCTCATCCGTGACCGACCCCTCCACTTGGCCCCTCCTTGTTGAAGTATATGGGTCATGCATTGTGGAGTTAGCCCACAGTTATGGGTAAGATAAATGTCTCTGCATATCATGAGACAACATGTGGCTCTGACATTCTTTCCGCCCCCTCTTCTGCAAAATTTCCCTGAGCCATGTTGGTTTCATTTTTGGTCTGCTGAAAGCTGTCTTGATTTGGGGATCTTGTAGGTGTCTCTGATCAACAGCTCAATGTTGATCAGAGTAACAATCTCTGGTACTGGGAGTCACAGGTCAGAGGCAGAAAAAAAAAATTCCTTTTAAGCTTAGGCTTCATCCCACCCTCACCAGAGCCCTACATTTCAGGTGCTCCCCCTTACTCCTTTTGAGGGTTATGACTTTTAGGCTATCTTCAAGGATAAAGGTTTCTATGGTATCAGCTTGTTTGGGGTTTAATTTTGTGTTTGTTTTTCTTCCCTCCCCTCCTATCACCTTCCCATCCCCCCAAACCCTTCTATCCCTATTGTCTAGACCTTGAGTTGCCTATCATGTATGACAGCAGCTCAATCAAGTCCAGGTTAGGACCCACAGATAAGTGACACCATTTAGTGTTTGTCTTTCAGTGAGTTCATTGAGTATGATGTGCTCCAAGTCTGTCCATTTTTTTTGACAAATTTCATTAGACTGTTTTATTATTATTGCTGAGTAAAATTCCATTGTGTAAATATACCACAACTTCATTATCCATTCATCAAATGATGGGCATCTGGTTGACTGCAGTTCTTAGCTGTAGTGAGTTGAATAGCTATAAATGTGGTTGAGCAAATGTCTCTGTATTGATGCTTGGTGCTTTTAGGATAAAGGCCAAGTAAGGAAATAAGTGGGTCTGTTGTTAGCTCTATGTTCATCCCTTTTAGAAATCCCCAAATTTATTTCCATAGTGATATACAATATTATATTCTCACCAAAAGTGAATGAGGGTTCCTCTTTCCCCACATCCTCACTAACATTTGTCGCTGTTAGTTTTTTAATGATTATCATTCTTATTGGGGAAAGGTGGGATCCCATAGTGTTTTATTCTGAATTTCCCCAATGGTTAGGTTGAACGTTTTCGTAAGTGTATGTTAGCCATTTGTAATTCTTCCTCTGAGAACTCCCAATTCAGTTCTCTGACCCATTTTTGGAGTGGGTTGTTTGATATTTTTTATCGTTTAGTGTTTTTGAGTCCTTTTGTAGATTCTAGATATTAGGCTTCTGTCAGTGATATAGCTGGCAAAAACTTTCTTCCATTCATTGGGCAATCTATTGGCTCTGCTTATGATGTGCTTGTCTGTGCAAAAGCATTTTAGCTTCATGAGATCTCATTGGTTGAGTGATTGTTTAATTTCCTGTGCTATTGGAGTTTTGTTTAGGAAGTCTTTCCCCACTCATATATCATGGAGAGGGCCTCCTGTTTTCTTCTAGAAGGAGAAGAGGTTCAGGTCTTTTATTAAGGTTTTTAATCCATTTGGACTTCATTTTTGTGTATGGTGTGATGAGTATGTCTAGTTTCATTTTTCAACATATAGTCATCCAATTTGTCCAACACCATTTGTTGAATATGCTGTCTTTTTGCCAGTGTACGTTATTGGCTCCTTTGTCAAAAATCAAGTAGCTATAGTTACCTGACCTAAGGTCTGAGCCTTCAGTTCTTTTCCATTCTATGATTCTGTTCTTTTGTCAGTTCAATACTGTTTTGGTTACTATGGCTTTATAGCATAGCTTTAGATCAGGTATGGTGATACCTCCAGAGGTGTGTTTTTTTATTTTTCCTGAGGATATGTTTGGATATCTGAGGACTGATTACATTCCATATGAATTATAAGATCATATTTTCAATCTCTTTGAAGGATGATGCTAGTATTTTTATTGGTATTACATTAAATCTGCATATTGCTTTTGGTAGAATTGTAATTTTCATACTATTAATTCTACCTATCCAGGAGCATGGGTGGTCTTTCCACCTTCACAAGTCCTCCTCAATTTCTTTCTTGAGAGTTTTAAAGTTTTCATTATATAGGTCTTTCATATCCATGGTTAGTGTTATTCCCGGGTATTTAATTTTTTTTTTTTTTGGTGATATGAAAAATGGATGGCCTCACTGATTTATTTCTCTGTATATTTGTCCTTTGCATATAGAAAGACTACTGACTTTTGTGCATTGACTTTTTATCCTATCACTTTACTGAAGGAATTAATCTTACTTAGAAGTTTTGAGATGGAGACTTATGGGTCAATTATATATAAGATCATGTCATCTCCAAATAGGGCTAACTTGACTACTTCCTTTCCAATTTGAATATTTTTTGTTACTTTCTTTTGTCTTATTGCTTAGGCTATTACTTCTAGTACTATAGTGAAGAGCAGTGGTGAGAGTGGGCAGCCTTATCTTGTTTCCATTCTCAGTGGGAACTCCTTGAGTCTTTTCCCATGAATTATTATTTGGGCTTTGGGTACTTTATATACAGCCTTTATTGTGCTGACATATAAACCTGCCATGGCTATCCTCTCCATGATTATGATCATGAAATGGTGTTTTATTTGGTTAAAGGTATTCTCTGCATCAATTGAGATAATCATGTGCTTCTTATGGTTCATTTTATTTACGTGGCATATCACGTTGACTGATCTTTGTGTGTTGAAACTTCCCTGCAGCCCTGTGACGAAGCCTACTTGATCAAAGTGGACAATGCTTTTGATGTGCTGTTGAATTGGGTTGGTGAGGATTTTGCTCATGATCTTTGCATCTAAATTCATGAGGGGTATCTGCCCATAGCTTTCTTTTCTTGTTGCATCTCTGTCTGATTTTGGTACTATGGTGATGCCAGCTTTATAAAAGGAAGTGGGGAGGATTCCTTGGTCTCTGATTATGGGAAATAGTTTGAGAATAAATGGTTTCAGTTCTTCAATGAAGGTTTGACAGAATTTGGCTGAAAAGCCATCTGGTTCTTGACTTTTCTTATAGGGAAGGCTTCTGATTACCTTTTCAATCTCCATGGATGTGATTGTTTGTTAGGAGATTAATGTGCTCTGTGTTTAGTTTTGGTAGGGTGTATGTGTCTAGGAATTCATATATTTCTTCCAGATTATCCAATCTAGTGGAGTAGAGATTATGGAAGTATGCCCTGTTGATTATTCCAATTTCATTGATGTCTGCTGCGATCTCTCTGTTTTCATTTCTAATGTTGTTAATTTCAGACCTCTCTCTCTCTTTATTTTTCTTTTTTATTTTTTATTTTTGCTTGATCAATTTAGGCAGTGGTTTATCAATCTTGTTTACTTTTTTCAAAGAACAAGCTTTTCTGTTCATTGATTTTTTAAAATTCTTTCATTAGTTTCTAACTCATTAATTTCTCCTCTGCTCTTGATGATTTCTTTCCATCTGGAGCTTTTAGGGTTGTAATCTTCTTGTTTTCCCAGTGCCTTTAGGTGGACAGTTAGGTTATTAATTTGGAACCTTTCTGTCTTTGTTATAAAGGCATTTAGTGCTATGAATTTTTCCCTTAGGACTGCCTTCATTGTGTCCCATAAGATTTGGCAGGTTGATAGTTACTTGAACTAAAGGCTGGGTGTTCACTTCTTTCCAATTGTCTATATTTATGTTTTTATGACATTACCATGCTATTTTTGGTATTATGGTTTTGTAGTAGGGTTAAAATCTTGTATGGTGATACCTGCAAAGGTATTTATTTTGATGAAGATATTTCTGGATATCTGAGGCCTTCTTCCATTCCATATTAATTTTTCTATTATGTATTCTATCTCTCTGAAGAATGATGCTGGGATTTTTACAGATATTACACTGAATATGTATATTGTTTTGGTAGAATTGCCATTTTCACAATATTAATTCTATTTGTCCAGAAGTTCCTTCTATCTTTTCCTCAATTTCTTTCTTGAGTGTTTTTATGTTTTCATTTTATAGGTCTTTCACATCATTGTTTAGTGTTATTCTAAGGTATTTGATTTTTTGTGGCTAGTGAAAATAGGACAGCCTCAATGATTTCTTTTTCTATATATTTGTCTTTTGTATATAGGAAGGTTACTGATTTTGTATGTTGATTTTGTATCCTGCTACTTTGCTGAAGGAATATATCACCTTTAGAAGTTTTATGGTACAGTCTTTCAGATCATTTATGTATAGGATCATGTCATCTACAACTGGGGTAGCTGATTTGTATCCGTTTTATATCCTTCTCCTGTTTTATAGGTTGGGCTAGGACTTCTAATAGTATGTTGAAGAGCAGTGGTGAGTGTAAGCACCTTGTCTTGCACCTAATCTGAATGGAAATTCTTTAAGTCTTTCTCCATCAAATATAATTTGGGTTTTTGAAGCTCTTATATAGCCTTTATTATGTTGATATTTAATCCTTCCATGCCTAGTCTCTAAAGGGTTTTGATAATGAAGTGGTGTTGTATTTTGTCTAAGGCCTTCTCTTTATCAACTGTTCTTTTGTTTAAGATTATTTATGTGGCATATTACGATGATTATTTCCATATGTTGAATCAACACTGCATTCCTGGGATGAAGCCTATTTGATTAAGGTGGATAATGTTTTTGTTTTTTTCAATTTTATTTTATTTATTACTTTTTTTGAGGGAAGCCCAACAGACTGGCCTTTTTATTTAGTGAGAGAAACAGAGAGAGAGAGAGAGAGAGAGAGAGAGAGAGCATTGGCATGGAGGGTCTCCAGCAAATATAATCAAATTCCAGATGCATGCACCACCTTGTGTGCATGTGCAGCCTTGTGTGCTTGTATCACTTGTGGGTCTGGCTTATGTGAAACCTGGACAGTTGAACATGAGTCCTTAGGCTTCACAGGCAAGTGCCTTAACCACTAAGAAATCTGTCTAGCATGTATAATGATTGCTGTATGTTGTTGAAGTTAAGTTTGCAAGGATTTTATTCAGGATTTTTGCATCCAAGTTCATCAGAGATATAAGTCTATAGTTTTCTTGTATCTCTTTCTGGTTTTGGTATTAAGGTGATGTTAGCTACATAGAAAGAATTGGGGAGTATTCCCTTTAATCCAATTATGTGAAATAGCCTGAGAAAATGTGGTGTCAGTTCTGAGATGGAGATTTGGTGGAATTCAGCTGAGAATCTATCAGGTCCCAGACTTTTTCTTCTGGGAAGGGTTTTGATTACATTTTCAATCTTAATGGATATAATAGGTTTGTTTATGAGATTTATGTGCTCTGGATTTAGTTTTGGCAAGTGTCAAGGAATTCATCCATTTCTTCCAGGTTATCCAAAAAGGTGTTTTGCAAATATGTCCTTTTTGTGCTTTTGAAGGAGGATAGGAGAAAGCTAGCTGTTTTGGGAAGCTGCTGTTAGAGATTGTGGCCCAGAAAGAACCAGGAAATGCCACCTCACATGCCACCTCATCCTGACACAAGAACAGAACTCTTGGCAGAAATGGAACTCATGAGACTTCCAGGTAAGGTGGCAGCTTAGGAGCTATGCCAAACCAGCCTAGGGAGGGATTTAAGCAAAACCCCACCAAAATACACTCTTTTTCTGAAAAGTGAAGGGGTATAGGTTATTCATAGACACAGCAGAGAAGTTGGAGAGAACAAAATCCACCAGAAAGGAGGAAAATGGCCAGAGTCCCACTGAAATGCTTGTGGCCCACGATCTGCATGCCTGCCCAGCTCCGTCCCACCAAGCATGCCAGGAGGCAGCAGCAGCAGAGACCAAACAACAGATTTTCAACTCCATCAGCCTTCTTGCAAAGTTAAGAAATATGAAGGAAAGACAGTTGAGATCAACTAAAGAGCTACTGAAATTGTGAGCAACACCAGAACTTTCCCATCCCTCACTAACAGAACCTTGAACCTCCAGCATTCAGCCCTCAGTTGTAGCACAGCCAGCAAAGTGGATCAGAGATACAGCTGCACAGCACAACATGGAGGGATAGAGGCGGGAACTCAGCATTGGTAAGATTTGAAGCCACCCCAAAAGGTAACAAGACTGACAAAAAACAAAAAACAAAAAACAAAAAACAAACAAACAAAAAAAAAAAAACAGGTACACAGGCCTGCAAGAGCTAATCTCTTTCCTTGTCAGGGCAGGTTATGGGGTATATATTCTTGGTTGGCTTTACCATTTTCAAATAACCTGTATTTGGGGGTTGAATATTGTTGCCTTTGGTGCTTTCTTATATATAGGTTCTTTGTTTTTTGCTTCTGTCATTATTGGGGCCAGGGTATGATCCAGATCCAGGTTGACCTGGAACACAATTCAAACAGAAATCTCTACCTCCCAGCTGACAAGATTAAAGGTGTAGAACAACACATACCCTTAGGGATTTTGGCTTTATATGACTATCTGTTTGTTTTAATCCCCACAATCGCATACTTTGTGCTGGTTTGTATTGATTGTGTATGTTACTCAGTTGAAGTTTAGAATTTGCCAGTAAATCATTCCACCCAGTCTACTAGAATACTTGTTTAGCAAGCAAGCTCAACACCTAGGATTATTTATGTGGCTTGATTGAGGGACAAGAGCTACAACTGGCACCTTGAACTCAAATCCTGAGGTTATACAGAGGTGGATTGCCACATCTGGGAACACCTGAGATAATTAGAAAACCCAAGCATCAAATCAATAAAGGATGCAAAAGTCGCTACAATATAATACAAGAAACTCAAAACATCAAGATAATACAATCCCACCAAAAGCTATAAATCCATCAGAAACTATCACCAATGAGACTATTTTAGATGAAATGCCTGAAAAAGATTTCAAGAAAATTATGGTATCTAAACTCAAAGAAATCAGAGAAGAAATGAAGGGAATCAATGAAGAAAACAAACTTCTGAAAGAGAACACAGGAAACCAGCTTAATAAAATAAAGAGGTCATTATAAGACATGAGTAAGGAAATAGAAATACTGAAGAAAAATGAGGCTGAAATCCTGGCTCTGAAGAATACAGTCAATGAAATAAAAAACTCTGTGGAATGTCTCTCCAGTAGAATGGATGAAGGAGAGAACAGAATATCTAAACAAGAAGACCAGGTGGCAGATCTAATACAGTCGAACAAAAAGAAAGACAAGCTACTAGCAAAGTAAGAATGGGAATTTCAAGATATCCAAGAGACTATGAAAAGATCAAACATAAGAATTCAGGGTATAACAGAAGGAGAAGAATTTCAATCCAGAGGCTTAGTATGTGTTTTCAACAAAATTGTAGAAGAAAACTTTCCCCAAATTGGGAAAGAAATGCCTATGCAGATACAAGAAGCTTTTAGAACACCAAATAGACAAAATCTGGAAAGAACCCCTACTTGCCATGTTATAATTAAACTACTAAACATACAAACCAAAGAAAATATATTGAAAGCAGTTAAAGAGAAAAGGCAAGTCACCTACAAAGCAAGTCCATCAGAATAACTGCAGATTACTCAACACAAACTTTAAAAGCCAGAAGGGCTTGGAATGATGTATTCCAAGTTGTGAAATATAACAACTGTCAACCAAGATTACTTTATTCTGCAAAGCTATCTATCCAAATTGGTGGAGAAATAAGGACATTCCACAACAAAAACAGACTAAAGGAATTTATAACAACTAAATCAGCTTTACAGAAAATACTAGAAGGAATTCTTAATGCTGAAGAGAAAGCAAGAGACACACAGGAGGAAATTGGAAAAAATAAACCACACTCAAATAACAGTTAAAACAAAAGAGTAAAGGGAAAACAGGAAACACTACAAAATAAGAAGAATGGCAAGAATAAATACATACTTTTCAATAATAATTCTTAATATCAGTGGCCTCAATGCACCATCCAAAAGACACAGGCTTGCAGACTGGATTAAAAGGCAGGATCCTGCCATTTGTTGCCTCACAGAAACTCATCTCTCAATACAAGATAGACACCACCTTAGGGTAAAAGGATGGAAAATGGTATTTCAAGCAGACAGACCTAGGAAACAAGCAGGGGTTGCTATCCTAATATCTGACAGGATAGAATTCTGTAGCTTCAGGTTCACTGAGATGAACTTACAGACCAAGCACAGTTAAGGAGGAAGGGATTTATTGAAGCTTACAGATTCAGGGGAAGTTCCATAAATGGCAGAAGAAGCTGTCCTGCCTTCACAGGACCAAGCAGAGAGAGAGAGAGAGGGAAGCACAAGCCAAAAACCCAAAAGCCAAAAGCCACAAAGCACACTTCAGGAACTCCAGCTAGACACACTTTGCATATCTTTAGATTGAAATCTGAAACCCACCACCCCACCTAAAGAGCCACAGAGTGACATTGCCTCCAGCCTGGTGGCTGCAGAATGCAAACTACAAACAATAAAGTACTGAATATGTTGGGGGTCATCTATTCTATTCAAACAACCACAACTTCCAACCAACATTAGTGAGGAAACATAAAGAAGGTCATTTTATACTGATTAAAGGAATACCCCAGCAGGAGGATGTTATAATCCTAAACATATATACACCTAACATGGGGGCTCCCAGTTTCATCAAACAAACACTATTAGACTTAAGGTCACAGACAACATCAAACATAATTGTAATGGCAGACCTCAATACCCCACTCTAATCAATTGACAGATCACCCTGGCCAAAAATAAACAGAGATACATCTGAATTAAATGATGTCATGGAACAAATGTACCTAGCAGATATCTACAGAACATTCCATCCAAATCCTGCAGAATATACATTTTTCTCAGCAGCACATGGAATGTTCTCTAAAATAGACCATATATTAGGACACAAAGAAAATCTCCACAAATATAGGAAAATTGAAATAATTCCTTGTACTCTATCTGACCAAAATGGGATTGAACTGCAAATCAGCAACAAGAAAAGCTACAGAGCATATAGATATTCAGGACACTAAATAGTACACTATTGAATGATCAATGGATCATTGAAGAAATCAAAAAGGCAATCAATAAATTCATAGAATCAATGATGATGATAATACAACATATTAAAACCTTTGGGAAACAATGAAGGGAGTCCTAAGAGGGAAATTTATAGCTCTAAGTGCCTATATTAAGAAATTAGAGAGTTCACAAATAAGCAATTTAATGCTCCACCTTAAGGCCCTGGAAAAAGAACAAGGCAAACCAAAACTCAGTAGATGAGAAGAAACCATAACGATTAGGGCAGAAATAAATGAAATAGAAACAATAAAAGAAAAAATACAAAGAGTCAATGAAACAAAGATTTGGTTCTTTGAAAGAATGAACAAGATTGATAAACCCTTAGAAAATTTGACCAGAAGAAAGAGAGGAGATACAAATTAATAAAATTAGAGATGATAAAGGTACCATCACAACAGATAACAGAGAAATTTAAAAAATCATAGGGACATACTATAAGAACATATACTCCACTAAGTTTGAAAATCTGAAAGAAATGGTTGATTTCCTTGATACATATGATCTACCAAAATTAAATCAAGATGAGATAAACCATTTAAATAGACTTATATTAAGTACAGAGATCCAAACAATTATAAAATGTCTCCCAACTAAAAAAGCCCAAGCCCAGATGGATTCACTGGCAAATTTTACCAGACCTTCATGGAAGAACTAACAGCAATGCTCCTCAAACTTTTTCATAAAATAGAAAAGAAAGGAATTCTACTGAACTCCTATGAAGTCAGCATCACCCTCATACCAAAACCAGGCAAAGACAGAACAAATAAAAAAAAAAGAAAGGAAATTACAAACCAATCTCCCTCATGAATATAGATGAAAAAATTCTGAACAAAATACTGACAAACAGAATATAAGAATATAAGAATATATCAAAAATTTCACCCTGACCAAGTTGGCTTTATCCCAGGCATGCAGGAATGGTTCAGCATACACAAATCAATAAATATAATACAGCATATAAATGGTCTGAAGGACAAAAATCACATGATCATCTCAATAGATGCAGAAAGGCATTTGACAAAATCTAACATCCTTTTATGGTAAAAGTATTATAGAAACTGGGAATAGAAGGAACACATCTCAACATAATAAAAGCTATTTATGACAAACCTACAGCCAACATAATACTAAATGGTGAAAAACTTGAAGCTTTTCCACGAAATTCAGGAACAAAACAAGGGTCTCCACTTTTATTTAATATAGTACTGGAAGTCTTAGCTATAGCAATAAAGCAAGAGACACTCATAAAAGGGATACAAATTGGAAGGGAAGAGATCAAATTATCACTATTTGCAGATGATATGACTGTATATATAAAAGACCCTAAAACTCTACCAACAAAATATTAGAGCTGATAAACACTTTTAGCAAAATAGCAGGATGCAAAATAAATACACAGAAATCAGTAGATTTCTATACTAACAACATGCATGCAGAGAATGAAATCAGGGAATCTCTCCCATTCACAACTGCCTCAAAGAAAAAAAAATAAAGTACCTTGGAATAAACTTATCTAAGGAGGTGAAGAAGCTCTACAATGAGAGCTTTAAGACAGTCAAGCAAGAAATTCCAGAAGACACAAGGAAATGGAAAGATATCCCATGTTCTTTGATTGGAAGAATCAATATTGTGAAAATGTCAATCTTACCCAAAGCAATCTACACATTTAATGCAATCCCCATTAAAATTCCAATGGCATTCTTCACAGGAATAGAGAAAAACAATCCTAAAATTCATTTGGAAGCATAAAAAACCTCAAGTAGACAAAATGATTTTGAGCAACAAAAATAAGGCTGGTGGCATCACCATACCCAATTTTAAGCTATATTACAAAGCCATAGCAACAAAAACAGCATGGTATTGGCACAAAGAAAGATATGTAAATCAATGGAACAGAATAGAGGACCCAGATGTTAATCCAGGCAGCTACAGCCATCTGATTTTTGACAAAAATGTTCATTGGAGAAAAGACACCCTCTTCAACAAGTGGTGCTGGGAAAACTGGAAATCTATATGTAGAAAGATGAAAATAGATCCTTGTCTTTCTCCATGCACAAGAATCAAATTCAAGTGGATGAGGAACCTTAATATCAGACCTAAAACCCTGAAATTGCTAGAGGAAAAGGTAGGGGAAAACCTTCAACATATTGGCATAGGTAATGACTTTCTGAATATAACCCCAATTGCTCAGAAAATAAAACAACTGATCAAATACTATCTCATGAAATTACAAAGCTTTTGTACAGCAAAGGACACTGTGAATACAGCAAAGAGACAACCAACAGAATAGGAGCAAATCTTTGCCAGCTATACATCTGACAGAGGATTACTATCCAGAATATACAAACAACTCAAAAAACAGAACAATAAGAAATCAAACAACCCAATAAAAACATGGGCTATGGAACTAAATATAGAGTTCTCACTGGAAGATATACAGATGGCACATAAACATCTAAAACGTGTTCTACATCCTTAGCCATCAGGGAAATGCAAATTAAAACTACCTTGACATTCCTTCTTTCTCCCGTCAGAATATGTACCATCAAGAAAACAAATGACAATAAGTGGTCGCAAGGATGTGTAAAAGGGGAACCCTTCTGCACTGTTGGTAGGAATGTAATCTGGTATAGCCATTGTGGAAATCAGTTTGGAAGTTCTTGAGACAGCTAAAAATATATTTGCCATATGATCCAGCTATAGCACTCCTAGGCATATATCCTAATGACTCTTCTCACTACCTTAGAGATACTTGCACAACCATGTTTATTGCTGCTCTATTCATAATAGGTAGGAAATGGAACCAGCCTAGATGTCCATCCACAGATGAATGGATAATAAAGACGTGGTACATCTATACAATGGAGTTCTATTTGGAGGTAATTAAAAATTAAATTATCAGGGAAATGGATGGTTCTGGAAAGGATTATACTAAGTGAGGTAACCCAGGCCCAGAAAGCCAAACATCACATGTTCTCTCTTATATGTGGATCCTAGCTACTGGAACCAAAAGTCTGTATCAGAAGCCATGAGCTAGAAAAAGGCTATAAGGGAGTGAGGAGAGGTAAGGTCTTAAGGGTATGATATTGAATATATGTAAGTATAAGAACAGATTACAGGGAGGGGAAAGGCCTGAGGTCAGGGGAAGAGATTGTATAAAAAAAGGTGGGGGGGGCAGTCAAAATTCAAGATATTCTGAATAAGACATATGAAAACCAATCTACTTTCTCTAATAATGGCTGGCAGAACCAGAAGCCATAGATTGTTACTAAAAAATTTTCAGTACCAGGGATGGAATACCTTCCAGTGTGTTGTTGGCCAGGGAGGTCCCTTTTGCCTCCAAAACATTATAGGCAATTTCCAAAGCCCTTAGTTTCCCTTGAGAAAGAAATGGTAAGACCCTATTGCTGAATACTTCACATACCTGAATGGCAAAGTCACTTAGAAATCAAGCTGGTGCTGAGCAGAAAACCTTCTCCCAGCCAACAGAAAGCTGGATAAAGCTCCACTGTATGCAGTCTTATGGGAGACAGAAGTCATCAACAGTGAAAACAGTGGACACTGGAAACCTCAAGTTTGGCCAGACAGGCCAAATGACTGAACAAGTGCAATAGCGGCATGTCTGCTCTGGGGGAAACCAACTGCTCTCTAGTTTGGCTGAGGGCCCACTCTATGGGAGGAAATATGTGCCTGGTATTGAATACCTAATCAAAAGCCCATTTCAGGGGAGGTCATGAGCCCCAGTGGTATAAAGCCTGTCCTTGTCTGAATAAATGCAAATATTACCCTCACCAAATTTCCCTAAAAGCACTACACTTAATGTTCATATTCATATATTAATGCTATTCTCACTTCTGGTTAGAGAAGCTTCTCTTTTCAGATGGCAATGACCACTGGGATGACCCAAAAGCAACACAGTGCTGAGAAGAAGGGACAGAGAAGTGTCCAGTGCTGAAACATCTCACACCCTCCAAGGCTCAGGGTCCATTCCAGAAGATGTGGCAGAAAGAATATAAGAGCCAAAGGAAGGGCACCACTCCTTACATACAACTGTTCAGAAAGAATTTGGCCTCCATATCCAAGACCTCACAGTGACTAGAAACACCCACACAAGACCCTCATAACAGGAGAAAAAGGTGATGACATCAAGTTATAAGAGAGACTAATGGAGAGAGGAAGGGGATATGATGAAGAGCAGACTTATGAAGGGGAAAGTGGGGGAGGGGAGGGGAGAGAAGTACCATGGTTTGTTGACTTTAAGTATAGAAGTTGTCAATAAAAAAATATATCTATTAAAAAAAAAGAGGGCTGGAGAAATGGCTTAGCAGTTAAGCGCTTGCCTGTGAAGCCTAAGCACCCTGGTTGGAGGCTCAATTCCCCAGGACCCACGTTAGCCAGATGCACAAGGGGGCGCATGCATCTGGAGTTCGTTTGCTGTGGCTGGAGGCCTGGCGTGCCCATTCTCTCTCTCTCTATCTGCCCCTTTCTCTCTCTGTCTGTTGCTCTCAAATAGATAAAAATAAACAAAAAATAAAAAAAGAAAAGAAATGGAACTCATGTCTAGCTGGAGAGATGGCTTAGCAGTTAAGAAATGGAACTCTTGTCTACTCGAGACTGATCCACAGCATCCTCTGCTGCCCAAAGCGTAGCATGTTACCTGGATGGGTTGGGTAAAGTGAGTTGGCCCAGGTTGGCTGACTCTGGGATCCATCTATCAAATTTACAAACCAATTGGGTCTTCCCCTTACCTATAAAGTCTGCTGTCCTCTTCCCTTTTTAACTCTGCCCCACTCTGCTCAGCTCTGATCTCTTTTTCTGGCTCAGTTGCTCTGCCTGCCACTCTTCATTGGGCCATAGGGACACATGTGATTCTGGCTTCCCCCTCACCCTGCCTTGCCACTTGTGGTGGGGGGGGAGGGGCAGTGCATAAAATTCTTTCTTTGTTTGGGGAATCTTTTCTACTTGCCCTTCCTTCATAGTTTGGGCTAACTTTTCGCTTTGACTGCATGAGTTTGCTCTGATCTGAAATCTACAATGTGCATATTTTTCTTACACTCCAGATATGCCACATGGGTGCTTTCACTAACTCACTGTTTTGATAACTCTAGGTTTGCTACCTGTTTAATTTCTTTAAACTTGGGATAACCATGTGTGTAACTTTCTTCATTACTCGTTTGTCCTCTGGATATCTTGGTCTCTGTTTTGATATTTTTCTTTTTATTTTTCCATAAGCCTAAGCATTTGCCCTTTTAACTTCCTTCCACAGGAAAGCATGTGGCAGATGCCTTGTGTGTTCCTTCTAAGTCTCTAATATCTACGTTTTATCTTCCGTATGCTTGTAGCCCTATCTCAGTCTTTCCTTGAAAGCCTCAATTTAACTGCCCTCCATTTGCATGTGGCTCTACTCCAGTTTTTCCACTCAAAACCTCAATTGTTCAACTTAGTCTAATGGACTATGCAGTTTCACATGAGAGCTTGTTTCTATCTCCTAGTGTTTATGATTCTGCTCTCACCTCCCTTACTAGATCACCATCTCCCTTATTAAACCCCACACTTTGTGACTCCTCCTAAACTCTTGAGCCTATCTTCATTAATTCTATATTAAAGCTAGGATAGAACCCAAAACTTGGGGTTCATAAATTCTTAGGTCCTCCCCCTGAATCCCAAAGTCATGCGCCACTTACATTTTGGAATTCAATTTCAGTTGTCTCCTTAATGTTTTCATTACAGACTTCCATTGTGGGACTAGGCAACTTTGGTGGAGATATCTCTTTGTTGTCTCGTGTTTTTTTTTTTTTTTTTAATGTGTTGGGGGTCTAACCATCTCCCAGTAAAAATCGGTTATATTAAGGAGGAAGCAAGTATTTGTCCTTGCAGGTTCGTCAGTGAGTGTTCTAATTCGGGTTTGAACTGTATTGGAGTAGGACTGCCTTTTTTCCATAGATACCTGGGTTGTGGAGGTTGCAAGTGTGCCTGTAGCTCTGGACTGGTGGTTGATAGGAGAGCTTTGTTTGAGGTCTGGACTCTCTCCAACCTAAGAGTACAGCTGTGCCTTGCTTGTGGCGACCAGGTGCTGCAGGACTTGCCCAGGCTTCCGAACTGTACCCAGCTGAGCAGCTTGTAGAGAACTCACTGGTGGTCAGCTACTACTGTGCTCGCAGTCTGGAACAAGAGAGATGTCCCAAGGGAACACCTGTAGGTGGATGCTGGTGTGGGGGGGGGGGGATACAGATAGGGAGGGTGTGTGGGACACTGGGATCCATGGACCAGGCTAGACCTCCTGTTCAGAGTTAGCTGGTATAAGAGTTTTGGTGAGTGGAGGCAGTCAGCAGCATGGCTTGGCAGGATCAGAAGGGGTGGCTGATGCGGAGAAGATCTGCTGAGGCATGAGTTGTAGGGTGGTGAGTGGGGCCCCTCAGGGTGCTGGAAGCACAGATTGGGTGCAGTGGCCCCAAGCACACAGTGCTCCTCACCATCCCTGAGTGCACAGACCCCAAGCATGCAAGCACCCCAAAAGCACAGGGCCCAAGACACATCACACTCCTCACCCTCCCAGAGCACACAGCCCCCAGAGATGCAGGTCCCAAACACACCAAGCACCCCACCCACCTGGAGCGTACAAGCCCCAAACATGCTGGTCCCTCAACCAATCTAGAGCACACAGGCCCCAAACAAGCTGGCTGGCTCCCTACAGGCGCATGTCTCAAACACACAATGACCTTCACTCCCCTGGAGCACACCTTGCTCAATTCTAATAGGTCCATGAAGAATTACTATAATGTTATATCATATTTGGTGAAATATATCCATATAAACATGTATACATAACTGATGTAATACATATTTTAAATTATTCCTTATTTTATTTATCTGCCAGGAAAAAGAGATAAAACAGAGACCGACCAAAAGAAAGGACATTCCAGGGCCTCCGGCAGCTGCAAACAAACTCCAGACTCATGTGCCACTTTGTGCATCTGGATTTATGTAGGTACCAGGTATTTAGACTTTGCAGACAAGCACCTTAATTACTAAGCAATCTTTCCAGAACATTAAATGAATTTTGCTATTTATTCCTTTTAAATTTCTCTTCTTTTCTAATTTCTTACCATCAAGTATTAAGTATTTATTTTATTTTATTTTATTTATTTATTTGAGAGTGACAGGCAGAGAGAGAAAGAGGCAGATAGAGAGAGGGAGAGAGAATGGGCACACCAGGTCCTCCAGCCACTGCAAACGAATTCCAGACGCGTATGCCCCCTTGTGTATGTGCATAACCTGGGTCCTGAAGAAGCAAGCCTCGAACCCAGATCCTTAGGTTTCACAGGCAAGCGCTTAACTGCTAAGCCATCTCTCCAGCCCAAGTATTAAGTATTTAATTTGAGACCTTTCTGTTTTTAATATAGTTACATCACATTCCCTTTAGCCCTACTTTGTATCAGATGTTGTATTTGTGCTTCATCACATTGAAAATGTTTTTTCATTTCCTTTGTGTTTTGCTTCTCTGACCTTGGTTATTTGGAAGTTCATCATTAAATATTGGGATATTTCTACATATTTTTGTTATTTGTTTGTACTACAATTCTGCAGTACTAAGTATCAGCCACTCTTAAATTCCATCTTCTTAAGATTTCATTCTTGAAAATGGGCAGACTCATTTCACTCTTTGATGTTTGGTTGGCTTTGGTGAGTGTCACTATGCAATGGAAGTCATGTGGATTCTTGTACCATTAGTGAAGTGCTCTGAATGTCACACAGGTCAAGGTGGTTAATAGTACTACTTAGTCTACATTTTATTGACTTTTCCTATACTTTGCTAATTATTGAAAGAGAAGTGTCAAAATCTCCAGCTATAATTGTGTCTTTGAGCTTGATCAGTTTTTGCTCTGTTATGCTAATAACACATTTAGATCTTTTATGTCCTCTTGATGAATCTGTTCCTTTATCCCTGTGAAGAGTCTCTTATTAACCTTGGTAATATTCTTTGCTATGAAGTGTGCTCTGGCTGTTATTAACATAGCCTCTCCGAGCTCATGATTAGAGGTTTCTTGCATTCCTTCTTCCACTCTTTTGTTAATCTATCTGAGTCTTTATATAGAGAAAGGTTCTTGTCAGTAGAGTTCTGTTGGGTATCGCTTTTCATCCAAATTGAAAAACTCTTTTAGTTGAATGGGTTCAAACTCAGTACCTTGTTATTCCTTCTCTGCATGCCTCATAAGCTAGTTCTTTGTCCTTCCTCTGCTTCTGTAGTTTAATGTCCGTCATTGGCTTAGATTTCCTGTCTCTGTTTTATTGATGTGATTTTTTTGAAGGCAAATAAAGTACATCTTCACTGGTGACAGTTTTCTTCAGATGGTTCAGGGAGCCATCTAGCTGTGTAAGGACCAACAGTGTGCTTCCCTGCCTTTCTCAGTTCAGCCTTGCACTTCACTCTGTATGCTCTCTGTGCCTCCAAGATGCTGCTAGTTTGTCCAAATGGCAAGTTGGTTTTTAAAATGTCGTTTACAGTAGTGATATATTCATTATCTGGATAGTCTTGTAAAACATTTTTTTCTATAGATTAATATTTTTATATCAATTCCCTTATTTTGGACATATTTTGTTTTTTTATAAAACACTTTTTGTAGGGCAATTCAGATACTGATAATTCTCTAAGCTCCCATATTCCTGAAATTCTTTATTTTTCCTTCATTATGAAAGACACATGTATAGAAGCTTTATATGGAGTGCAGAATTTAAAGTTGAGCTTTTCTTTTATTGTCTTAGGACTTTCTCCTCCTGATGGTCTGGCTTGCAAAGGTAACGAAAATAGGTGTGCTCTTATTTACATCATTTTTCTTGCTAGCTCCCTTTTCAGTTCATATTTTTGCAACAGCTTTTCAATAATTATGCATTGACATGGTTTTATTTATATTTCTTCTTATATGTTTCTTCTTCATTGAATTTCTTGGATATGTCATTTGTAGGCTTAACATTGCTTCCCTAATAATTCCATATCCATCCTTAAAATTTGTGAATACATTATATAAGATAGCAAAGAGGAATTAAGGTGGCAGGTAAGATTAAATTTTATAACCACATGTCTTTGAAATGAGAATGTTACTCTGGATTATCCATGTGGGCTCTTTACTCACAAGATTCCCCATAAACTGAAAGACAGAGTAAGGAAATTAGAGTGCTGACACAAACACTCAATGGGCCATCTCAATGTTAGAAACCCCTGAGTGGAGAAGACAAGAAAATGCATTATCCTCAAGCCTTCCAAAAGGAATTGAACTAAGCCTGCACCTTAATTTTAGCCCATTGAGACATTTAATATTATATTTCTTTACCTAGTTTATTTATTTATTTATTTGTTAAATCACTATTAGTAGTGATTGGGAGGATCAAATTTGCTCCAGTTTACAGCTAGGCCTAAGTTTCAGTTTCCCAGAGAGGCAGGCATGACTTCTGGGAAAAACCACAAACAAAGGGCATGCCCAAGGTGGTGGGCTCCAAGGGCTGAGTCAGTTTCTAGAGACATGTCCAAACAAACCCAGACATGTCCCTTTTACAGCCCTTCGTGCCTTCTGCACCAAACAATCATAGATTTACAACTGTAACTGCTGCTTGCCCGTCCAATCATTTAAAAAGATTACCTAACCAGCCTGAAACTTCCCTAGTTGTTCTTAAAAGGGGCCTGCGTGCTCCTCGTGGGGTCGAGCCCCACATGCTGGCTGATTCTGCAGAATAAACACTCTTCGTTTTTACATACTATTTGAGTCTGGGGTCTTTCTTCAGTGATTCCCGGACCCTTGCATGATTTGTTATAGTAATCATAGAATATATTTTGTGAGCTTATGGCTTTGTATGAATTAAATATTGGAGACATTAGTTTCAATTTTTCAGTATTTTTTAATTACACTTTCCAACTTCCTACTCTAGCTCTTATGTCACATCGCCTAAGATTGTCCTAGAGGTCATTGATATGCGGTTCACTTTTGTTTTCAATCCCTATTTTTTTCTGTTAGCTTCATCTTCATTTGCTTCTATTAGTTTACACTTTTAGAACTTTTCTTGCAATTTTCATTTTCATGTTGTACCTTTAAAATTCTAGCTATTTTATTATTTCTTAAAAATCCTCATTTCTACTACATTGTGTTCTATTTTCTTGGACATATGGGACTTTTGTATATCAATACTAACATCTTATCCAGCTAATTCCATCTGTAGCTGCTGGCTCTGTTTCTATTTGGTTGTGTCTTGTCTTGGTTATGGGTTATAATAGTCTGATTCATCACATATCATGTAATTTTTTAATTCAATTATAGATGTGGTAAATATTCTTATTTACAGTTGCTGTTAGGTCACTTTTTTTTATTATTTAATGGATTGATTGATGTGAGTGTGTGTATGCCAGGTTCTCTTGTCACTGCAAGCAAATGTACATCCAATTCTGATGTGTGTAGCTAGGGATTTGAATCTGGGCTGGCAAACCTTGCAAGCAAGTACCTTCAACCACTGAGGTCCCCTTTAATTAATGTTAGATTATTTCTTTCATCCAGCTAGTTACATATAATCAGATTAAAAGTCAGATTAGCCAGTAGTACTTAGTATTCTGTTAGCCATATTATTAAGACAGCTTTCTTCCAATCAGATTGGCAATTTCTGTAGTAGCCCGCTTTATGTTCGCTGAGATGAACTTCCAGACCAGGTACAGTTATGGAGGAAGGGATAATGTATTGAAGTTTACAGCTCCAGGGGAAGTTCCTTAATGGTAGAATAAATTGACCCTCTCTTAAAGGACAAGGAAGAGAGAGAGAGAGAGAGAGAGAGAGAGAGAGAGAAAGCCAAAAGACAAAATTAAAACTACACAGCACACTTCAGGGACTCCAGGAGGAACTCAGGCACTTTGCATGTATTTAGATTGGAATGTCAATTCCACCAACACACTTTAGGGCTGGACTTCCCAGTGACACCTCTGCCAGCCAGGAGGCTGGAAATCCAAGAAAATTTTAATAAATTCCTGAATCTCTTGGGGGTCATACATTACTACAGTGTGTGCCAGGTTCCCTTGTCACTGTAAGCAAATGTACATCCAGCTTTTATGTGTGTAGCTACAGAATTGAATCTGGGCTGTCAAACCTTCCCAGCAAGTACCTTTAAACACAGAGCCATAATTCTTTAATTAATGTTAGATACTGTCTTTCATAGAAGGAGTTTGGTAGGATTCCTTCCTTTTCTAGTTTATGGAAAATCTTAAGAAGCAATGGTGTTAGTTCTTCCCTGAAGGTCTGGTAAAATTCAGAGGTGGATCCATCTGGCCCTGGACTCTTTTTAGTTGGGAGATTTTTGATAACCGCTTGGATCTCCATACTTCTTATAGGTCTACTTAAGTAAGTAATCTCATCTTGATTTAATTCAGGTAGGTCATATAAATCAAGGAAATCATCCATTTCTTTCAGATTTTCATACTTAGTGGAGTATATGCTTTTATAGTATGTCGCTTTGATTTCTTGAATTTCTCTGGTATCTGTTGTGATGTTACTTTTTTATCTCTAATTTTATTAATTTGTGTCTCTTCTGTCTTTCTTTTGGTCAGATTTGCTAAGGGTTTATCAATCTTGTTTATCCTTTCAAAGAACCAACTCTTTATTTCATTGATTCTTTGGATTATTTGTTTTGTTTGTGTTTCATTAATTTCTGCCCTAATCTTTATTATTTCTTCCCACCTACTGATTATTTTTATTTATCAGTTAGTTTTGTATTGAGCAAATCCAGTCAGTTTAGTACCATTATTAGGCTCATCCGTGACCTACCCCCTCCCCGTGGCCCCTTCTTGTGGAGGTATATTGGTCATGCATTGTGGAGTCACTCCACAGTTATGTGTAAGATAAATATCTCTGCATATCATGACCCAACATGTGGCTCTGACATTCTTTCCACCCCCTCTTCTGCAAAATTTCCCTGAGCCATGTTGGGTTCATTTTTGGTCTGCTTCAGTGATGAGGTGTTGGGGGCACCTGAGGCTCTGGCTCTATGATTTTGTAGGAGTTGATTTTTCTCTGGTTGATCTCCTTCCCCCTTGTGCTGGTATCCGGTTCATCAGGAAAACAGCCCCCTTGCTTGTTTCTCCAATTTTTCTTAGTTTTAGCCAGGGCCCTTTGGAGGTATGATGGGGTGGCTCTCCCTTTAGGATTTACATCTATCTGAAAATGAGAAGCAGATTACCCAAAGGAGAGTAAGTTACCACCAGGACAAAAGAGATAACCCTTACTTTTTTATAGAGAATTTAATAGGTGTAGGCCCTCTTGTAGCCCACAATTGATGGTAGCTTGATACTGGCAAGTGGGCTTATATTTGGATATGGTTCTGACCTGTTTCCCAGCTCCAGCTATGGGTCCCGTACCACTCAGTAGCTCAGTTAGCCAAATCAAGAGGAGTTGGTTCCCCACCATGCTTTGTGCCACTGTTGTACTTGTGTGGGCATCACAACAAGTTATTTTCTGCTAAGTAGGTTAGACCATGAGTTGCTTCGATAGATATTGGTCATTTTCCCCTAGTCACCCATGTAGCACCTGGCACTAGATGTGCTGACTTTCTGGGGACTGACTGTCTTCCAACTTCCAGCCATGCCATTCTAATTTGCATGTCAACCACATAAGGTATCTTCAGCAGTAGGGTCTTACCACTAACCTTTGGTGGTTCATCAAGTACTCTGACAGAAATGTGTCTGTCTTTTAGGAAACCTTGTAGGTCTCTCTGATCAAAAGCTCATTGTGGATGATAGCCCCATGCTGGCACTGGGAGTTATAGGTCAGTGCCTACTAAGAAAATGAGGAAAAAGGTAACTAATATACAAGAGTTAGAGAGAAGAGAGAGAGACAGAGGGAGAGGGAAAGTGAGGGAGGGAAGATGTAGAAGATTAAGCTTAGTCGTTATCCTACCCTCTCTTGGAGTTCACGTGTTCCCTGTAAGGGCCTGGTGGAGGATCAGCCATTTGGTCTGCCTTTTAGTAAGTAGAAAATTATGGTACCGTTGCCGTTTTGGTATAGATTTGTGTTTCCCACCCCTTTGATGCCCTCCCCTCCCTCCCCTTCCATCCTAGTGTCTAACCCACGAGATGCTTGCTGGATATGTAAGGTATCTTGGGTAGATTCAGGTTAGGTGCTGTAGATGAGTGAGACTATGTGGCAATTTTTTTTTTTTTTTCTGTGATTGGGTAAGTTCACTGAGAATGATCTGTTCCAGGTTCAACAATTTTTCCTCAAATTTCATTGTGTCATTTTTTCTTACTGCTGTATAGAATTCCATTGTGTAGATATACCACATCTTATTTATCCATTCTTCTAGTGATGGACATCTGGGTTGATTCCAGCTCTTAGCTATTACAAATTGAGCTGCTACAAACAAGGTTGAGCAAATCTCTCTAGCCTGTGGTTTGAAGGTTTTAGGGTAGATGCCCAGTAAGGGAATAACTGGGTCTGTTGGTATCTCTATACTCAGCTTTTTCAGAAGTCTCCATATTGCTTTCCAAAGTGGTTGTACCATCCTACATTCCCACCAACAGTGGATGAGTGTTCCTACTTCTCCACATCTTCTCCAGCATTTATTTTCATTTGATTTTTTGACGTTTGCTATCCTTATTGGGGTAAGGTGGAATCTCATAGTTGTTTTAATTTGCATTTCTCTGATGATTAGGGATGATGAACATTTTCTTATGTGTCCATTTGCCATTTGTATTTCTTCCTCTGTGAACTGCCTGTTCAGCTCTTTACCTCATTTTCAGAGTGGGGTCTTTGACTTCTTAATGTTTAGATTTTTGAGTTCTTTGTAGATTGTAGAGATTAGGCCTCTATCAGTTGGATTACCCACAAATATTTTCTCCCATTCTGTGGGTAATCTATTGGCTTTCCTTATTGTATGCTTGTCTGTAAGGAAACTCTTCAGCTTCGTGTGATCCCATTGGTTGAGTGACGGTGTAAGTTCGTGAGCTACTGGGTTTTTGTTCAGGACGTCTTTTTCCATTCCTATATCATGGAAACTACTTCCTAAATTTTCTTCCAGTAGAATTCAAGTTTCGGGCCTTATATTGAGGTCTTTGATCCATTTGGACTTGAGCGTAGTGCATGGTGAAATGTATGGGTCAAGTTTCAGTTTCCTGCATATGGTTATCCAGTTTGTCCAGCACCATTTCTTGAAGATGCTGTCTTTTTTCCAGCCTATATTGTTCGGGCCTTTATCGAATATCAAGTAGCTATAGTTGCTTGACCCATGGTCCGGGTCCTCAAGTCTATTCCATTGCTCTATATGCCTGTTTTTATGCCAGTACCATGCTGTTTTTATTACTATGGCTTTGTAATATAGCTTCAGATCAGGTATGGTAATGCCTCCGGAGGTATTTCTTTTTTTGAGGAAATGTTTGGATATGCGAGGCCTTCTGCCTTTCCATATGAAATTTGGGATCGTTTTTTCTATCTTTGTGAAGAACACTGTAGGGATTTTGATTCAAATTGCATTAAATCTGTATATTGCCTTTGGTAGGATTGTCATCTTCACAATATTAATTCTGCCTACCCAGGAACATGGGAGGTCTTTCCACTTTCTCAAGTCCTCCTCAGTTTCTTTTTTGAGTGTTTTTATGTTTTCATTATATGGATCTTTCACTTCCTTGGTTAACGTTATTCCAAGGTATTTTTTGTTGCTGTTGTTGTTGCTATTGAAAATGGGACTATGTCCCTTATTCCTGTCTCTGTATCTTTGTCATTTGCATATAGGAAGGCTACTGATTTTTGTGCATTGATTTTGTATCCTGCTACTTTGCTATAAGAGTCAATCACCTTCAGGAATTTTGGGATGGAGTCTCTTGGGTCTCTTACATACATAATCATGTCATCAATGAATAGAGCTAACTTAACTTCTTCCTTTCCAAATTGTATCCCTTTTATTTCCTTTTCCTGTCTTATTGCTTGAGGTAGGACTTCCAGTACTGTATTGAAAAGCAGAGGTGAGAGTGGACAACCCTGAATTGTTCCTGATCTTAATGGGAATTCCTCCAGTCTCTCTCCATTAAGTATTATTTGGGCCTTAGGACCTTTGTATATTGCCTTTATTAGGTTAAGATATGAGCCAACTATGCCAATTCTCTCCAATGTTTTGATCATGAAGTGATGTTGTATCTTGTCAAAGACCTTTCCTGCATCTATCAAAATGATCATGTGGTTTTTATGTTTAACCTTGTTTATGTGCTGTATTACATTGACAGATTTCCGTATGTTGAACCACCCCTGTGCTCCTGGGATGAATCCCACTTGGTCAAGGTGGATAATGCTTTTGATGTGTTGTTGCATTCGATTTGCAAGGATTTTGTTCAGGATCTTTGCATCTAAATTCATCAGGGAAATAGGCCGGTAGTTTTCTTTTCTAGTGGCATCTCTGCCTGGTTTTGTAATTAGTGTGGTGCTAGCTTCATAGTGGCATCTCTGCCTGGTTTTGTAATTAGTGTGGTGCTAGCTTCATAAAAGGAGTTGGGTAGCTTTCCCTGTTCTCTAATTGTGTGGCACAGTTTGAGGAAGATTGGTTTGAGTTCTTCCATGAAGGTTTGATAGAATTCAGCTGAGAAGCCATCTGGTCCTGGACTCTTCTTTTTTGGGAGGTTTTTTATTACTTTTTCAATCTCCATGAGTGTGATGGGTTGATTGACGTGATTAATCTGCTCTGTGTTTAGCTTTGGTAGATGGTAGGCATCCAGGAATTTATCCCTCTCCTCCACATTATCCAGTTTTGTGGAACAGAGGTTTTTGAAATAAGTCCTGATGATTCTCCAATTTCACTTATGTCTGTTGTGATCTCTCCTTTTTCATTTTGAAGTTTTTTTAATTTGAAGCTTCTCCTTTTTTTGCTTGATCAGATTGGCCAGGAGTTTGTCAATCTTGTTTATTTTTTCAAAGACCCAGCTCTTTGTTTTGTCAATTGTCTTAGTTGTTCGCTTTGTTTCCAATTCATTGATTTCTGCTCTGATTTTAATTATTTCTTTCCTTCTGGAGCTCTTTGGGTTGGATTTTTACTGTTTTTCCAGTGCCTTTAGGTAGATGGTTAGGTTATTGCTTTGGGACCTTTATGGCTTTTTTATGAAGGCATTGAGTGCTATAAATTTTCCCCTGAGGACTGCCTTCATTGTGTCCCATAAGTTTTGGTACGATGTGTTCTCATTGTCATTCAATTCCAGAAATTTTCCAATTTCACTTTTTATTTCATCCACTACCCATTTATTGTTGAAAAGTGTGCTGTTCAGTTTCCATGTGTGGTTGGGATTCTTGATGGGTCTTTTGTTATTTATTTCTAGCAATATAGCATTGTGATCTGATATCATGCAGGGAATTATGTCAATCTTCTTAGATATGTGGAGGCATTTTTGTGACCCAGTATATGGCCTATTTTAGAGAATTTTCCATGGGCTGCTGAGAAGAATTTGTAGTCTGTGCATTTGGGATGGAAAGTTCTGTGGATGTCCATTAGGTCTAAGTGATCTATGTTTTTTTTTGAGCTCTCTTACTTCCCTGTTGAGTTTGTGTTTGGATGATCTGTACTGATAATGGTGTATTGAAGTGCACAGCTATGATGGTGTTGGTGGTTATTTCTGTTAAATTGTCAAGTAGGTTCTGTTTTATGAACTGTGGTGCCCCTGTGTTTGGTGCATACACATTTATTACTGTAATATCCTGTTGATGGATGATTCCCTTGATAAGTAGGAAGTGGCCTTCTTTGTCTTTTTTGATTATTTTTGGTTTGAAGTCTATTTTATTTGATATTAATATAGCTATGCCTGCTTGTTTCTTATTCTCATTTGCTGGGAATATTGTTTTCCACCCTTTCACCCTGAGGAGGTGTCTGTCTTTAGTGGTGATGTGTGTTTCTTGAAGGCAGCAGATTGTGGGGTCTAATTTTTGCCCCATCCTGCTAGCTTGTGTCTCTTCATGGGTGAATTAAGGCCATTAATATTTAGGGGAATGACTGTGAGGTTTGATTTGATCCCTGCCATATTGTGATGGTAAATGTGAGTTGGTGTTTTCATGGACTTTGAAGTTTTTTGTGCCTCCTCTGAGTTTGGTTGTTGTGACCTGCTTCTTGTAGGCAATTGAGTTTGATTACTTCTTTCTTCTGTGTGGAGAATTTCGTGAAATACTCTCTGTAGAATTGGTTTTGTGTTCATATAATTGTAAAGCTGAGTTTTGTCATGGAATGTTTTTCTTTCACTATCTGTAATGATAGATACTTTTGCTGGGTAGAGTAGTTTGGGTTGGAAGCCATAGGTTCTTAGACTTTGCAGTGTTTCATTCCAGGCCCTTCTAGCTTTCAGGGTTTCCATTGAGAAGGCTGAAGTAATTCTGATGGGGTTACCTTTGAAGGTGGTGTGCTGTTTTTCCCTAGCTGCTTTTAGGATTTTCTCTTTGGTGTCAATGTTTAGAGTCTTAATGACAATATGTCTTGGAGAGTTTCTCATTTGGTCAAGTCTGTTTGGAGTTCTGTTGGCTTCTTATATCTTGATGGGCCTTTCTTTTAAGAGACTGGGGAAATTTTCTTCAATTATTTTGTTAAATAAGTTCTCCATGCCTTTGGTCTGAATTTCTTCTCCTTCTGGTATTCCAATGATCCTGATATTAGGACGTTTAACTGTATCCCACAATTCCCTCATGTTCTGTTCACAGGAACTTTTGAACTTACTGAAATTTCTGAACTCTCTAACTGTTTCTTCTATTTTGTCTTCCAGATCAGAGTTCTATCCTCCACTTGGCTGACTCTATTCTTGAGAGCTTCTAGAGTATTTTGGACTTGTTCATTTAAGTTTGCATTTTCGACTACTTTTCCATGTATAATTTCCATCCCTCTGTCAAGCTCCCTTTTCACATCATTTTCTGATTTTCTTGATGATTCTTGGAATTCATCCTTGCATTTCTTTATGTCTTCATTTATCATGGCCAGCTGATTTTTAAGGTCTTCTTTTTCTTCACTTTCCCTCAAATCTCTTAACTCTCTTTGAACTCCTTCCAATTTCTTATCTATTAGTTCTAGTTTAGTGATGGCAGCATCCACATGATTATCGGTCCTTTGTTGCTTTCCTGCAAGTTCTACCAGTAGGTTGGTCAGGGTTGCATTGCTCATAGCTTCAATTTGTTGTTCTGATCCTAATGTTTCTTCTATGTTTTGGTTAGATGTATTAATTGTAGGATTGGGTGATCTAACTGGATTTTGTTGCATTTTATTTTTCATGTTATTTCTTTTGTGCTGTGGTCTGCCCATGACAGTGTATGGGCACAGAGGTGAGCGTATCAGCCTGGGCTCAAACACAATGGGAATCTGAGGCAGCCTGGGGCAGTTGCTAAGCAGCCCGGTCTTTGGCTCTCACTTGCCAAAGCCGCCTATCTACTGCCTGGCAGGGCACCAAAGTTGCCTGAATTCTCAAGCGGTAATGTGCCAAAGCTGCCTGCATTCGAACTAGGAGTGACACTGAGGCACCAAGCACTGAAGCAGCCCGAACTCTGGCTGGTAACACTGGGACCAGGAAGCAGTCTGCACTTCCCCGCCACAGGACAATGGTCGATGGCTGGCATGGCAGACAGGTAGGGGATGGCCCCAGAGCTGGTGCAAGTGAGAGACACAGTCTGAGCTTGTGGGGAATTTGCTGTGGGTCTGGGCTCACTCAGTAATTGGGCGAGTGGCGAGTGTGCAGAGCAGTCTAAGCTTCTGCATGCAGGGATTGATTGGCATGCAGGCAGCAGCAGCGCTGGCGGCAGCAGTGGGCAGCGCCCATGGCAGTGCTGTTGATACGGTGGTTATTTGGGAGGATTGGTGGGCTACCCGCCCACGAGGGGATCCGCGATTCCCTGCTTCCCCCGCCTCTGTGCCCTTCCAGATTTCTCTCCCCTAAAGGCCCAATAAACCCTTAATATCTTGCCTTTCTTTCCCTGGGATTTGCAGCACAGCTAGGCGTTTGCCATCTTGGCCGGAAGTCCCATCTACTGATTTTTGGTTTGCCTTGTTCTTCTTTTTCCAAGGCTTTAAGGTGAAGCATTAGGTCATTTACTTGCGACCTTTCTAATTTCTTAATATAGGCACTTAAAGGTATAAATTTACCTCTTAGGCCTGCCTTCATTGTGTCCCAGAGATTTTGGTATGTTGTATTCTCATTATCATTTTCCTCTATAAATTTTTTATTTCCTTCTTGATTTCTTCACTGAGTCATTCATCATTTACTCATGTGTTGTTTAATTTCCATGATTTTGTCTATGCTCTATAGCTTTTCTTGCTATCGATTTGTAGTTTGTTTCCATTGTGGTCCGATAGAATGCAAGGAATTATTTCAATTTTCCTGTATTTGTTAAGATTTGGTTTGTGTCCTAATATATGGTCTATTTTAGAGAATGTTCCATGTGCTGCTGAAAAGAATGTATATTCTGCAGCATTTGGATGAAATGCCCTGTACATATCTGTTATGTCCATTCCTTCTATGATCTCATTTAGTCCAGATGCCTCTCTATTTATTTTTTCCTGGGATGACCTGTCAATTGATGAAAGTGGAATGTTGAAGTCACCCACTACCACTGTGTTTGGTGTTATCTGTGACCTTAGTTCTAATAGCATTTGTTTGATGAATTTTGGAGCCCCCATGTTAGGTGCATATATGTTCAGGATTGTAATGTCCGCCTGTTGCAGTGTGCCCTTAATCAATATAAAGTGACCTTCCTTATCTTTCTTGACTAATGTTGGACTGAAGTGTACTTTGTCAGATATTAGGATAGCAACCCCTGCTTCTTTTCTAGTCCCATTTGCTTGAAACACCGTTTTCCAACCTTTCATCCTAAGATAGTGTCCTTCCTTTGTAGAAAGGTGGGTTTCTTGGAGGCAACAAATTGAAGGATCCTGATTTCTAACCCAGTCTGCAAACCTATATCTTTTGGTTGGGGCATTGAGGTCATTGATATTAAGAGATATTATTGAAAGGTGTGCTTTTTTTTTTTTTTTTTTTTTTTAGTTCTTCTGATTTTACCTTTGCTCTCTTTTCTTAACTAGTATTTGAGTATTGTTTATTTTTTCCAGGTTCCTTATATGTGTGATTTTCTTTTTCTTCATCATGGAGGATTCTTTCAAGTATTTTCTGTAGAGCTGGTTTGGTCTTCAAATACTCCTTTAGCCTACATTTGTCGTGGAATGTCCTTATTTCTCTGTCTATTTGAATGGATAGCTTTGCAGGATAAAGTAGCCTTGGTTGAGGTTACCTGTCAGATTGTCTTTCAGGTAAAGTTGTTATCTTTCAGAACTTGGAATACATCATTCCATACCCTTTTGGCTTTTAAAGTTTGTGTTGAGTAATCTGGATAGGCTTGCCTTTGTAGGTAACTTCATTTTACTCTCTGACAGCTTTGAATATTTTTTCTTTGGTTTGTGTGTTTGGTAGTTTGATTCTAATATGTCAAGGAGAGGTTCTTTCCTGGTTTTGTCTGGCTGGAGTCCAAAGTATTCCTGTATCTGCATTGGAACCTCTTTCCCAATTTGGGGGAAGTTTTCTTCTATGATTTTGTTGAAGACACCTATGCCTTTGTAGTGAAATTCTTCTCCTTCTACTATGCCCTGAATTCTTATGTTTTATCTTTTCATAGTGTCCTGAATATCTTGAAATTCCCATTCATACTTTTGTATTAGTTTGTCTTCCTATTTGTTGGACTGTATTAGATCTGCCACCTGGTCTTAGATTAGATATTCTGTCCTCTCCTTCATCCATTCTGCTGGTGAGACTTTCTACAGTGTTCTTCATTGCTAGTATTTCTAACTGGTTTTTCTTTATTATTTCTATTTCCTTATTTATGTCTAGTATTGACCTCTTTACTTCATTAAATTGGCATCCTGTGTCTTCTTTGCTTCCTTTAATTTCTTCTTTGAGTTCTTTGAACATATTTATAATCATTCTTTTGAAATCTTTCTCAGGCATTTCCTCTAACTTGTTCTCACTGGAGGTCATTTCGGATGCATTAATATTTTTTAGAGGATTTATATTGTCTTGATTTTTGGTATTTCTTGTGTTATAATGTATATATGTTTGCATCCTGGATTATATAATGATTGGATTTTTCTAGTTAGCTGGATATTATTAGATGTATCAATCAATCTGTTGTTACATATATATATCTTCAGGGTATTAGCTTGAGGTGCTAGGTGTGGCTCTCAAGAATCTCAGAGTATCTACAAAACTCTTCTTAATTTTTGCTTTGTCAATCTTAGATTTAGTAACTTCATATATAAAACAAAAATATGAACTTTTGTATTGTTGATGCTCTATTAGATATTTTGTTTCAACTTTTATAATGTATCTTCTATAGTTTTTTTAAAATATTTTATTTATTTATTTATTTGTGAAGAGAGGGAGAAAATGAGTGGGAGTGTCATGGCCTCTGGCCACTGCAAATAACTCCAGATATATGCACTACTTTGTGTTTCTTGCCTTGCTTGTGTACTGGGGAATCAAACCAGGGCCAGTAGGATTTGTAAGTAATTTCCTTTAGCCATTGATATTTATATTTTGCTATGGTCCAGTTTAAACTATTTTTATTTAATTTATTTTCTTAATTTGTTAATAGGGGTTCAATTTATTATCCTGTTATTAACATTTACCTTAGTTTCATCATGATCCATTTTTATATCCTTCATGAGTTCATTTTTGTTGAGGCTGTAGTTATGGATCAGTATATTGTAAGCTTTTGAAAATAGCCTTTGTGCATTTTAAAAGATGTTACTTAAATGGTTACCTGTGTAGTGAGAGAGAAAATCAAAGCCACTCAAACCTATATTCTTCTGAAATGATACTCATGAGATTCCATTTTTTACATGTTACTGAAATATTGAGAAACTTTTATCTATAATTGTTAACTAGTTTATTTACCTTGTAATTATTTGAGGTATTTTAGCTTTTCGTTAAAACGGTTTATGTTATGTCATTACGTGATTTTCAGGTATACTCTCATTCCCCAGTGTCAAACTTTTAAGATTTTCCAATAGTGTTTCTTATAACTTTTCCTATTATAATCATCTAAGTGCAAAAAACCCACAAAAAAACAGTACTTCTTTAATTAATACTGTATAACTCAGTTTCTCTGAGACATAGAAAAGATAAGGACAAATTGTATTCAAATTAAACAAAAGGTGCATATATCAAAAAAAAAAAAAAAAAACAGAGAAAAAGCAAAAGATTCTTGAAATCAAGACCATGATCCCAAAATAGTACAAAAAAGCGGGATTTCAAAAATCAAGAACTCTCATAAATAACGAAATTTCAGACATACAGTTTAAGTGGAACAATGTCCTGAATCCATAAAGGCCATCCTCAAATTCCCAAGTGTCAGTCAGTTTTAGTTGCTGGGATGAACTTCCAAATCCCACACAGTTATTGGAAGATTTATTTGAAGCTGACAGATCTAGGGGAAGCTCCATAATGGCAGAGGGAACTGGACCCCTTTCACATGTCGAAGCAAAGAGAAAGAGAGAGATACCACCGCCACCACCATGACCATAAGCAAACACACTCCAGGAACCCCAAGCACAGCTCAACCACTCTGCATATCATTAGTCTGGAAACAGATTTGCCCCCAAACACACCTTGGGGCTGGACCCTAGGATCTGCCCACATTGACACCACCTCCAGCCACGTGGCTGGAGATCTAAGTTAGAAGCTTGAATAAAACTCCTGTATCTGTTAGGGAACATCCATTCAACTACCACACCAGCCATCTAAGAGATAAGGTCAGTGGGAACAGAGGGGAACTTACCAAAGCATATTAGGAAAATTTGAACCTTGTTTTAAATATGAAATGCTCTCATAGCCTTATGTGTATAATGCTCAGTTCAACTGGTGGTACTATTCTGGAAGATTCTAGAAATGTTTCATGCTACAGCCTACTTGGAGAGAGATTATTGAAGGTGTATTGTGTCCTCCCCATACTCAAATTGCTATGATGTTCTACCTCAGCATATGGAATCAAAGATGGACTAAAATCTCTACCACTAGAAGCCAAAACAAATCATTCCACCTTTAAATTGTTCTAGATATTTGATCACAGTCACACAAAGGTACTTACATAATCCTATGCCTCAGAAGTACCCACTAGTCCCATAATCATAATTCTAAAATGCCAACAATCAGAAGAGGTACTAAAAGACTTTTTAGAGGAAAGCCATCTGTGTATTTGACCACGAGAAATCAGGCAAGGAACTTATGGGAGGAGAGAAGAAAAATCAATACCATGAGAACGGTAAAGAAAGATGCCCAGCCAATGTCTAAGTTGTTGGCCTGGAGAGTAGCTAGTGAAGGTGGGAAATAGGCACGGAGGTCTCAACATGGTAAACGTGGGGAAACAGAACCAGTGAGGCATTTTATACATTTGATAATTTTGCAAAAAAAAAAAAAAAAAAACTCAAGCAATACTGAAAATTGTGAAATATTTCACAAATTATAGAAGTAGACTTATAAAAATATAAACAAAAATAAATACAAATATTTCAGGAAAATAAAAATTCATAAAAAATTATAAAAATTCACTGCATGAATCATATTGGAGTAGTTACATAATAACATAATAACACACTCAGCATTAAATAAGATCATATCGTTACAATGGAAAATATTGAGAACTAAAATGGAGGAAACAAAGTTCCAAGAAACCATAATTAGAAGTCATTGTCATAAATTAAAAAATCAAGAAATAATGGGCTGGAGAGATGGCTCTGCAGTTAAGGCACTTGCCTGCAAAACCTAACCACCCAGGTCTGATTTCCCAGTACCCACATGAAGCCGGATGCACAAAGCGGCACATGCATCTGGAATTTGTTTGCAGTGACTAGAGGCCCTAGCATACCCATTCATAGTGTCTTGCTCTCTCTTTCCTTATAAATAAGTAAATACAAATTTTTAAATTTTTAAAAAGAAAGACTAAGGTTCAGATATATAGATAACTATAAGTACGACTTTTGAAGTCAGTTTCTCATTGTTGGGAGAAACACCCAAGCAGAATCAACCTATGGAAGGAAAGGATTTACTTCAGCCTTAAAAATCCCAGGGGAGCACCATCAGTGGTTGAAGAAACTGGCTCACTTCCATGGATGCAAACGGAGAGACATCATCAACAACCTGCAGCACCACAAGATGGCCAGAGCTCCAACTGCTATGAACGCATCTAGAGCTGGACTCAAAAATCCAGTCTTTCATAGTAGCTAGAGTTTTAAGTCCATGCATGGACTTAAATGTCCCTTCCTCCTTCCAAGCTCTTAACCCTCCACTCTTCCTGTTGACAGAAACTTCAAACACAGGAACTATGTTTTACTTCTTGGAAAATGTGAAGAACCCTGCTATGTTTGGGCTTTACTGTCTGCTCCTTTGCCCCAGGCCCTCGGAACATCTCAGCTTGCATACCACATTTACACAAATGCCTTCCAGTTCATGAAGCTATATTTATTTCAGCTTTCAAATCCCATTTCAATGAGTTTAGGCCAGTAGACTAATGAGTACCAGTGGACATGAAGACTTTCTTGTCTGACATCCTCTTGACAGCACATTACAGAGTATGTTATATTTGAATGTGGAATGACCCCCACAGAATCTTATTTTCAATATTTAGTCTACAGCTTGTGATAGTATATTGAAGAATGTAGGAACCTTTAGAAGGCTGTGGAAATGAGTCACTGTGATTAGGCCTTTGAAAGTTATATCCACCATTGCTTTAATCTGGTTTCCTCTGCTTCCGGGCACATGTGAGAGGTGTCTCTGCTGCCACAGACTCACCATAATGAAGTGTGACCCTCTGAAACTGTGAGCCAAAATAAATTGTTCCTCCCTTAAGTTGATTCTATTAGAAATTTTGCCACAGCTATGAGAAAACTAAATAATATGGAGTACTTTACTGACTTCCACCCCTACATCCCTTCTTGCTCACATTAATATATAAAGTTCAAGAAATGTCAAATACTGTCTGTCTTTGCTTGCCATTATATACCACCAGTATATAGCACATTACTTGCATCAGAGCAGTCACTCTGTATTTTATGAATGTGCAAAAAATTAGACTGAAATTTTAAGATATAGATAAAGAACTAGATAAATAACTGTGACTTCTGCCAGACCACTGAACTACTCTAAGTTCATAGTACATAATTGCAAAACTTTTAGCAAGGATTGTGCAAAATAATACATATAGAAGTAGTTTTTGTTCTGTGTGTATGCTATATGTCTCTTTTTCTTTTTTTTTTCCTTTTTTTAAATCATTAACGATGTCCTTTACACATATTTCATCATAACCTGTACTGTGTAGACTTTACAGCAGTGTATTTCAAAGGCACTGAGGCATCTGCATGCGCAGAATAAAAGGCCAAGTCTTCCTAGGCTTTAAAGTTTCCAACGCAGCTCGTCACTATGCACATCCTGACACCAAGACAAGCCTAACCATGGTACAGTTTATAAATGCAAAATATTTCATTTGTAGCTAGAATCAGTGAGATGCATCATCTCATCAAATACACATTCAGCATGGAGTCCATGCTGCCATCTGTAGGTTTTCTCTTATTTCATTGTAACTGAATTTCCAACAGAAAAGCCAGCTCTCAAGGACATTATGTAAATTTATGACCTGACTATAGGACACTTGCTGGGAAAGTAAAATAATGAACAAATTCACGATTTTCATCTATCTCAGAGATTTTTCTATGACAGATGTAATAGTGATAATAATTTAGTCATAATTATGCTATTATGCCATATTATTATGACAGTTAAAGTTATAATTTAATGTCACACACTTTTAATTCAATAAGGTATTAATGCATTACAAATCTTTCACTAGGAAAGGTTTACATCCAGTGAATTTTTTTCTTTCTCTTGATGATATGAAAATCTCATATTTAGATAAAAAAATAGATTGAATGTGTTAAATTTAAATTCCAAACCTCTCTTTCCTCCATCTATATATGTTTGGCTTTCTTTTCCTCCCTGAAATATGTGTTAACTGCTTTATCTAAAGTACTTACTTTTAAAATCCCTTTCCAGTTGTTTACTCTTTCTGCATTCAATCTTGTTCTGACATCACTGTTTACCTTTCATGCCTAGACAGAAGGTAAGTGTATGCTGGTATGGGCAGAAGGCACAGCACTGGACAAAAAGAGAAAAACAAGATGCTTTTGTGATAAGATTGGCAGCTCACCAAGGCTCTACTATTTTTTTTCATTTAATTTTTTTGTTTATTTTTATTTATTTATTTGAGAGCGACAGAGAGAGAAAGAGGCAGAGAGAGGGAGAGAGAGAGAGAGAGAGAGAGAATGGGCACTCCAGGGCCTCCAGCCACTGCAAACGAACTCCAGACGTGTGTGCCCCCTTGTGCATCTGGCTTACGTGGATCCTGGGGAATCAAGCCTCAAACAGGGGTCCTTAGGCTTTACAGGCAAGCGCTTAACTGCTAAGCCATCTCTCCTGCCAAAGGCTCTACCATTTTGATGAGATATTGCCAGAGTCTGGCTAGAAAGATTGCAAGTGGCTTTGCCTTAGAAGTTACCTGGAAAACCCCTCCAGCATCTCCCTCTTTATTAGAGTAGGAAGCACTGGTTGTCAGACAGTACTGTGGGTCAACTCAAGCTCTCCCGAGTTAATGAATGTGGCGACTCAGCTTCTGATGGTAAAAACAGTCACTTAGAATGGGCATCAAGATGTAATGTGCCCATCATTGCCTCCATGATGAGGTTAAAACATGGATTCTGTCGGGTGCGGTGGCCCATACCTTTAATCCCAGCACTCGAGAGGCAGAGGTAGGAGGATTGGTGTGAGTTTGAGGTCACCCTGAGACTATATAGTAAATTCCAGGTCAGCCTGAGCTAGAGTGAGACCCTACCTCAAAAATCAAAAAATAAAAAAATAACGGATTCTAATGAGCTCAGCATTGTCTGTGGATGAAAGCCTGCATTTCCAGTAGGCTGCCTGCTGAACTTGTACCTACTAGCTCCTGAATCACACTGAGTATCAAGAACTGGGGTTGATGACTGTGCCACTCATCCGCCTATCCAACCTGCCTCTCTACCTCTATTTCCCACGTCCCTTAGATTCCAGCATTTTTGTCATCCTGCTTAAATTAAGACAAAAGACCTAATTCAACTCAAAATGAACAAAACTTATGTGGAATACAAAATAGCCAAGGAATATTTTTTTCAGTTCTAATATTTCTTTAATGGTTATTTAAATATTATCAGGCCCTCGTTGGGAAAGTAGAAAGAACTAGGTACAGTTTCCAGCTTCAAATCTTAACAGTCACAATGGAAGGTTATTCAATCTCATACCTGTCTTCTCATCTGTAAATATGTAACAATAATCCATAGTAACCATCATGGTACTTTGAATGGATGTCCCCCAGTATTTTCAGGATTTTATTAAAGCTGGCAGTATGGATCACCAGCTGCCTGGCTGGAGGCAGTGTCACTGGGCATATCCAGGGGTCCAGCCCTAAAGTGTGGGGGTGGATTTGGAATTCCAGTCTACAGCTATGCAAAGTGCCTGAGCATTGACTGCTGTTCCTGGCTTTTCTCCCTGTGTGTGGGTCTGCGAAAGTGGGCCAACTTCTTCCATTATGCAACTTCCCTTGGATCTGTATTCTTTAAATAAATGCCATTCCTTCCATAGCCTTTGACTGGCTTGGAGGTTCATCCCAGTGGCATGAGGCTGTCTACTATAACCATCTTTATTTTATAGCATCTTGAGATTAGGACCAATAGCAAAATATAGTCCCAGGAATACTATAAACTTTTGATCAATGTCTGGAAACAAAAACAAAACTCAAAGCAAAAAAAAAAAATTTACTCAACACTATCTAGATTATTTTTAAGCTGATATTTAATGTTCTAAATATATGAAAGTTTGAGCAAATACTTATTTTAAAGGACAAAGTGGAGATATTATTAACTATGATATGCTTGGCAAACAGACTAATTTTAAATTTTAAAATTCATTTGATATAAATTATTTTGTATTATGAAGTAGATGTGTGGCTGGTTTTTTAATCAGCTTTCACTGCCTTTGAAATACATTTGTTAATTGGAAACAAAATAAGTGTCTTAAAATTTTTGTGGGTGCAGCAATACTGATTAATGTTTTCTAAATGATGCTTGAAAATAAATATGAAGGCATCAAAAAACACTTGGTAGGCAGCTAAAGTTGAAGAAACGCACTCCCTGAATCACTAGTGCATCTTAATATGTTGATGCACTGACAGAATGGTTACTAGTAATCTCCTGATAATAACTTTTGTGAAATAGGTGACAGCAAGGTAATTTCAAGCAGTTCTTTTGGAGCTAATGTGAATTTTGGATTAACTAACCAAAGGTACCACTGAACTTCTGTTTTATAGAATGTTATGCTATTGAGTTTAGCTTGGGAAGCAAGACTTTTTTAAGTTTGGAATGCATTGTCTTTGCAACTCTAGCTTTTCAGAGAAGCAGAACAGGAGGTTCATGAAAGGGTATGAAGACAATCTGAGAGAGATTTGTCCAAACTCTGCACTGCAGCGAGAGAATACCAGGCCGGCTTCCTAGGGAAAATCAAGCTAGGATTTGAGGACATGTACAACCTCCAGCCCCTTCACAGTTTGCTTTGCATTCTGCCTTGAACAGCTCTGTATTATTTTCCATGTTGCTATTATCTTCATAATTAAAATATCTGAACTTCCTGTAGCATCTTAAATGTGAGTTATGAAAATAGGTTGACAGCATTTAATTCATGCTATTAAGATACCTAAATTCCAAATGGAAAAAGTTCAGTAAGTTTCAAGAACATCTTCTTATAAGTTCCATTAATTTTCACCATTCACACATGGGGAAATAGAACATTATTAAAAGAGGGTTTGTTTTCTAAGACAGTCTTCTCCAGGCATCCAGACACCAATGAACCCTGTTGAAAATAGAGATCTCAGCCCACAATTCTATCTCATTTTCTCAAAGTATTTATATCCTTATTCTTCTCTCTCTTAGTTTTTCAGTTCTCCCCTCATCTCTTGACCAATATAGATTCTATCGCTTTCTCTCTCTCTCTCTCTCTTTCTCTCTCTCTCTTTATAAAGGAGAGCTGATAGATTTATCAATAGATAGATGATAGATAGATAGATAGATAGATAGATAGATACTCATTCTCAACCTTTTAGCTTAGTTCTTCCTACTTCCTGACCTTGGGTATAGGTGAAATAAAAGAACAATATATATTCATAGGGAAACTTGTCTTTTTTGTTTATTTTTATTAGATACATACATATAAAGTATGCAAACAACACATTTTGGTACCATTCTTTTCCTCCTCCCTGCCCCGTTTCTGAAGAGACCTTAGTCGCTGGGGATGCAGGTCAATGCCATGGGGACTGTGGGCCCTGCATTATAGGGGCAGCAGTCAGTTATGGGGGAGAAGCAATGTCTCTTTGCAAAAACTGACCCAACTTGTACCTCTAACAATATTTCTGCCCCCTCGTCTGCAAGATTCCCTGAGCCATGCTGGGAGCATTATAAATCTACTTCAGTGATGGGCACTTAGGAGCCTCTAGATCTCTGGCTTGGTAGGTATTGAGTGTCCTCAGTGGCTGTCTCCATCACCCTTGTTCTGATATCACATTCACTAAGAAACCAGCACTCTTGCTCATTTCCCTAGTTCCTCTTTGGTTTCAGCTGGGGCCAGAGTGCAGTGCACTGGGTCATTTATCTCCTTAGGTCCAGCTCCTGTCTGTAAAAGAGAAGCAGATTCTCCAGCAGAGAATTAAGTCAGCAACAGTTAAATGGGATAACCATTATTAATTTAGAGAGAATTTAAAGGGTACAGACCTCTTATAGCCCATGGTTAGTAGGAGCATGACAATGGATAGCAGAATCATTATCTGAATATGATTCTGACTTGTTTCCCAGTTCCACATATGGTTACCTTACCACTGAGTGGAAATGAGTTTGTTACTCATTATGGCTGTGTGCCACTTTTGCACTTGTGTGAGCATTACATCAGGTTTGAGTTGCTTGAACAGATGTTGGCCACTTTCCTCCAGTTGCTCATATAACACCTTCCATCACTAGATGAGCCAATTGGCTTGGGACTGGCTCTCCTCCTGATTCCATCCAGGTTTCTCCATGGTCCGTGCAGACAGTGTATGGTGTCTTCAGCACTAGGGTCTTACCATTAAGCTCTGGTGGGTAATCAAGTGCTCTTACACAAGACTGCCTTGTTTTGTTTTGGGAGATCTGGTAGGTCTCTTTGATCAGCAGCTCATTGTGAATGTAGACCACATCCTGGTACAGGGAATTACAGGGCAGCACCAAGGGAAAAGTAAAAAGGAAAAGACAGAGAAGAAAGAGAAATAGGAGAAATTTGAGTTTAGGTTTCATCTCACCCTTTCCAGGGCCCTTCGATTCAGGTGTTCCCCCTAAGGTCTTCTTAAGGGTTCCATATTTTAGCATGACTTCCAGGATATAGGATTCTATGGTATCAGTTCAATTTGGGTTCAGTTTGGTGTCCCCCACCGCCACCTTTCCCCTTTCCCCAAGCCCTACCCTCCCTATTGTTCAAGGCTGGAGATGCTATTTGGTTATGTCAGCAACTCTCGCTGATCCAGGTTAAAAACTGCAGATGAGTGAGACCATGTGATGGTTGTCTTTCTGTGATTGTGTGGGTTCACTCAGAATTATCTGTTCCACATTTGACCATTTTTTCTACAATTTCAGTGTTTCATTTTTTTGTTACTGCTGAATTCCATCATGTAGATATACCATATCTTGGTTATGAATTTATCCAGTGATGAGGACCTGGGTTGATTCCACTTTTTAGCTATTATGAATCAAGCAGCTATGAACATGGTTGAGCAAATATCTCTGAAGTGAGATGTGGAGCTTTTAGGGTACATGCCCTGTAAGGGAATAACAGGGTCTGTTGGTAACTCTATATTTATCCTTTTCAAGAGTCTACATATTGATTTCCATAGTAGTTGTGCCAGCTTACAATCCCACCAACAGTGAATAAGTGTTCCTGCTTCTTCACATCCTTACCAGTATTTGTTTCCACTTGATTTTTTAATGTTTGCTATCATTACTAGCATAAGGAAATCTCATAGTGTTTTATTTTGTATTTCCCTAATTGTTAGGGATGTTGAAAATTTCCTTAAGTGTGTGTTAGCCACTGGTAATTATGCCTCTGAGAACTCCTTATTCAATTCTCTGCCCTACTTTTGGAATGGGTTGTTTGATTTTTTTATTGTTGGTTTTTTGAGTTCTTTGTAGATTCTAGATACTAGGCTTCTGTCAGTGGTATAACTGGTGAAAATTTTCTCTCATTCAGTGGGTAATCTATTGGATGCCCTTATGATATGTTTATGTGGGCAAAAGCCTTTTGGATTCATGAGATCCCATTGGTTGAGTTCTTGTTTAATTTCCTGGGCTACTGTTTTTTTTTGTTTGTTTTTTTTTTTTCATGAACTCTTTTCTCAGTCTTATATCATGGAGAATTCCTCCTATTATCAATTCCAGTAGTTGAAGAGTTTCAGGTCTTATGTTGGGGTCTTTAATCCATTTGGACTTGATTTTTGTGTATGACAAAATGAGTGGGCCTAGTTTAATTTTTCAACATATGGTCATCCAATTTATCCAACACCATTTGTTGAAGATGCTGTCATTTCTCCAGTCTACATTATTGGCACCTTGTCAAAGATCAAACAGCTATAGTTACTTGATCTAAGGTTTGGGTCTTCATTCCTGTTCCGTTGGTTTATGTTTCTGTTTTTATCCCAGTACCATGCTGTTTTTGTCACTATGGCTTTGTAATATAGCTTTAGATCAGGTATGATGATACCATCAGAGGTGGTTTTTTTGTTGTTGTTGTTTGTTTGTTTGTTTGCTGAGAATATGTTTGGATATCCAATGCCTTCTGCCATTTCATATGAATTTTTAGATCATGTTTTCAATCTCTGTGAAGAATAATGCTGGTATTTTATGGGTGTTAGATCTATATATTGCTTTCAGTAAAATTGCCATTTTCACAATATTAATTCTACCTATTCAGGATCATGGGAGCAGTTTCCATCTTCTCAAGTCCTCCTCTATTTCTTCGTGATTGCTTTTATGTTTTCATTATACAGGTTTTTAACATACTTTGTTAGTGTTATTATGAGGTATTTAATTTTTTTTGTTGCTATTGAAAATGGAACAGCCTCACTGATGTCATTCTCTGTATATTTGTCCTTTGCACCTACTGATTTGTGCATGGATTTTGTATCCTGCCACTTTGATGAAGGAATTTATCACTTTTAGAAGTTTCAAGATGGAGACTTTCAGGTCATTTATATACAGGATCTTGTCATCTGAAAATAGGGATAATTTGACTTTTTCCATTCCAATTTGAATCCTTTTTATTTCTTTCTCCTGTCTTATTGCTTGGGCTAGTACATTTAGTACTATGGCAAAGAGAAGTGTGGGACCCCTATTTTGTTCCTGATCTCAGGGGGAACTCCTTGAAGTTTTCACCATTAAATATTATTTTGGCTTTAGGAGCTTTACATATAGCCTTTATTGTGTTGAGACACAAATCCTCCATGCCTATTTTTTCCAGTGTTTTGATCATGAAGTGGTGATGTATTTTGTCAAAGGCAGGCCTTCTCTGCATCAATTGAGATGATCATGCAGTTCTTAGGGTTCACTTTATTTATGTGGTGTATTATGTTGACCCATTTCCTGATGATAAGCCATCCCTGCATCTCTGGGATGAAGCCTACTTGTTCAAGTTGGATAATGTTTTTGATGTGTTGTTGAATTTGGTTTGGAAGGATTTTGTTCAGAATCTTTGTATCTAAATTCATTAGGGATATAGGCCTATAGTTTTATTTCCTGTTGCATTTCTGTCTGGTTTTGGTACTTGGGTGATGCTAGCTTCATACAAAGACTTGTGGAGGCTTCCCTGATCTCTGAATATGTGGAACACTTTAAGAAAAATTGGTTTAAGTTCTTGAATGAAGGTTTGATAGAATCTAGCTGAGAGGCCAACTGGTCCTGGACTTTTCTTTTTGGGGAGGTTTTTGATTACCCTTTCAATCTCCATAGATATAACAGGTTTGTTTAGGAGATTAATCTGCTTTGAGTTTAGTTTTGTAGGTGGTAGGTGTCTAGTAATTCATCCATTTCTTCCAGATTTTTAAATTTTGTGGAGTAGAGGGTTTTAGAAGGATGTCCTGATGATTCTTCCAATTTCATTGATGTCTGTTATGATCTCTTCTTTTTCATTTCTGATTTTGTTAATTTGAAACTTCTCTCTCTCTCTCTCTCTCTCTCTCTCTCTCTCTCTTTTGGGGAGGGGCTTCATCAATTTGGCCAGGGGTTCATCATCCTTCTTTTTTTTAATATTTATATGTACATTTATGTGTTTATTTATTTGACAGAGAAAGATGGAGAGAGAGAGAGAGAGAGAGAGGAGACAGAGAGAGAGAGAGAGAGAGAGAGAGAGAGAGAGAGAGAGAATGGGCACATCAGGGCCTCCATCCACTGGAAACAAACTCCATATGTGCACCCTCTTGTGCATCTGACTAATGTGGGTCCTGGGTAATTGAACCTGGATCCTTTGGCTTTGCAGGCAAATGCCTTAACCACTAAGCAATCCCTCCAGCACCATCTTCTTTATTTTTTCCAAGAAGCAGTCCTTTCTTTCATCAATTTTTAAATTGCTTTCTTACTTTCCAATTCACTAATGTCTGCTCTAATCTTGATTTTTTTTTCCATCTGTAATTCTTTGGGTTGTATTATTTTTCTTTTTCCAATGCCTTTATGTGGACAGTCAGGGTATTTCTTTGGGATCTCCCTTTCTTTGTAATGAAGGAATTTAGGGCTATGAATTTTCCCCTTATGACAGCCTTCATTGTGTCCCCTAAGTTTTGGTAGTTTGTATTTTCATTATCATTCAATTGAATGAATTTTACAATTTCTTTTTTGATTTCTTCCACTATTCACTCACTGTTTAAAAGTGTGCTGATTATTCTCCAAGAGCTGGTGGAGTTCTTGATGTGTCTCTTGTTATTAATTTCTAGATTTTATGCATTGTGATGTAACATGATGCAGGAAGTTACATCAATTTTCATGACTTTATGAAGGCACACTTTATGGCCTAATATATGGTCAATTTTGGAGAAGATTCCATGGACTGCTAAGAAGAATGTGTATTCTGAAGAGTTATGGTGAAAAGTTCTGTAGATATCTCTCAGATCTATGATGCTGTTGAACTCTGTTATTTCCATGTTGATATTCTGCTTGGATAATCTGTCTATTGATAATAGTAGAATATGGAAGTCTTTGACTATGATGGTGTTGGTGTTTATTTCTGTTTTATTGTCAAGTAGATTTTGTTTTAGAAACTGTGGCACACGTGTGTTTGGTGCATATATATTTGTGATTGTGATGTGCTCATGTTGGATCATTCCTTTGATGAGCAAGATGTGGCCTTCTTTGTCCTTTTTGATTACTTTTGGTTTGAAGTCTATTTTATCAGATATTGAAATAGGAACATCTGCTTGTTTTTTTTTAAATATATATTTTTAAGTTTTTATTTATTTATTTGAGAGTGACAGACAGAGAAAGAGGGAGACAATAGGTGCGCCAGGGCTTCCAGCCACTGCAAATGAATTCCAGATGTGTGCGCCCCCTTGTTCATCTGGCTAACATGGGTCCTGAGGAACCAAGTCTTGAACTGGGGTCCTTAGGCTTCACAGGCAAGGGCTTAACAGCTAAGCCATTTCTCCAGCCCCATCTTCTTGTTTTTTATTTCCATTTGCTTGGAATATCACATAGCTGTGCCCACCAGTACACAGTCCAGTCTGTGCAGGGAACTGACACCAAGGAGCTGGCCTACTCACTCCACACTGCTATGCCATTCTGCTCACACACTGTCTCCACAGGCAACCCAGACCAGGGCAGGCAGTAGGAGGAACTGGGAAACAGGGGTCTGGCCTATTAACCCCAGGCCTCCCTGACAAGCCACACACAGACCTGTGCAGGGAACCCAGACATGGCAGGTGGGAGGAGCCAGGAAACAGGGATCTGGCCTACTCATTCCAGACTGCAGCACCCACCTGCCCCAGTAGGTTTATTCTTTATCAACTCATTTCACATGGAAATGACATTGACATTTATTATTCTTTTACTTATAAAATTGTATATTTTCCTAATGACAGTTAAAATGACATAATTTACTTTTATAAAAGTCTCACAAGACTTCAAGATTCATATGTTCAAAACAAATGATGTCACTAAATTTGACAGGCAGAGAAACAGAGCAGAGAGAGAGAGAGAGAGAGAGAGAGAGAGAGAGAGAGAGATTAAAAGAATATGACTCAAATATTTTTATGAGACTCAATATTTACCACAACAAATTAAGTCACACTTCATGCTGTAGGAGTGATAACAACATAATCCCTATACAAGTTCAATGCATTCTATATTTATTTTATACACATGGACCTAAGTGTCATTTACCTAAGATTAGTGATACACCATGGTTACATCTTCTTGGATAATCACGCTATGAAACAGCTCAGTATCACAAGAGGTATCTTGGCTTGATGGAATCATTTTGGGTAAAGTAATTGCTTCCAGTGGCCTTGCTCCTGTGAATTTCATAATAAGTATTTAACCTAACATACTTGGAGTTCATGCAAGTAAATTTCTCTTCATTATTCCACTTAGAAATAACAATATTTTCTTTAGGTGTACTAGGCATGTGAATTCTAAAAATTCAAAATTTTCAGATATTTACATTCTTAGTAGCAGAATAGCTGTTTGTTATTTTGTGTTCCTACATACTTTTTCTAAAGCTGAGTTGTAAGAAGAAATAGTGAAATAATACCCAGCTCTAATTTCAAGAAATGCAGGCAGCAATTTCATGTAGTTAGACTTTTTTACCCATTAGTATCTTTTGATAGTTGAAAAGACTAGAGAGTCCATTAAAATGACAATGGAAGAACCTTATACATTTTCATTGACATCAAGTTGCCATTGACATCACAAAATTGACAGGGTAATGGTTTTCACACATACTTCCATTGACACCATAACATCAGATGTGTCAGGCACAATGGCATTGCCTCTTACAAAATCTGTTGGAATTTTAAAAAGTGGGAAGCAAAGTAAATTCAGAAGGTTATGATAATATAATATTGTGTATTTTAATGCTCCTAATTATCCTTAACTTCATTTGGCTTATCATGAACTCCTGTAGCAGAGATCACCTTTTACACACACAAATTTAGGGAAGGGGAAAGGTGAGAAAATTGAAGGTGATGAGTGTCAAGGCTATTGTGATCATTGTAAAACAATAAACTTTATCTGGAGCTAACATTTATAAACTAAAATGTTCATTATTCCAAACTGGGAACAATCTGTGGTAATAAGAAAATAGTCAAGAAACTCACGCCAATTGGTATTTTAGGTTAATTGCTTTATTATTAATACAGGAGACTGCACATTATTTTTGTATAATTAGATGAAATTATGCAAAGTTTGATAATTGTAGCAAAATTTTTAGTCTGCTATAACTTTTTGCTGAACCAATATAAAACATAAAGTATTGGAATCTTTAAAAGGAGATATAGTTGACATCAAGCAGAACTTTTATGACAGTCTGATACATCAGGCTTCCATTACTTCTTGGAGATAAAGTTAACTCAATCATATTGACATAGAAGTGTATCAATAAGATCCTTTTAAAAATAAGATATTTTTAGTGTATCTGAAATTATTTTTAGGGAGCAGAGGTTTAACTTGTTTTCTTTCTAAATATGATCACTTCATTTCTGGCACTGATTCAGCTTTTCATTAAGACGTTCTAGAAAAGTAACTGGAGCTGACTCTTTTCTCTGATTCTAGTTAAGTATGTACTTATATAATCAATAACTTAGGGAATGTGCAGGGGGGTATGTGTGTAGATTAACATATCACTTGTGCACATGTGGGTGCATAGGCTAGAGGTCAATGCATGCTGTGATCCTTTATGGCTTTTCCAATTTGTTTTTTGAGACAGGGCATCTCACTGAATGCAAAATTCCCTGATTAGGCTAGACTAGCTAGCCAGCAAGCCTCATGAACCTTTCTGTATCTGCTTACCCAGTGCCTGAACTATCAAAGCATGCCATTATTCTGGATACTATGCGAGTGTTGGGGACCTGAATTCAGATCATGCTTGAATAGCAAGTTCTTTACTCACTTAGCCATATCTTCATCCCCATAAAAATAATTTTTTAATCTCTATAATCTTCAGTGCCTTCTGTTTTTCTCACACCTACAAGGCACTGGCCACAGGAGATCATCTACAGACATAGCTAAGATAGCCTGAAAACTAACGTTTCAGTGAGAAAGACCGAGTTGACGAGGTAATATCCTAATTCTTGTCTAATTTCAGGACAATTTAAAGCACTCTTGGAGAAATTACATGCTACAATATCCCATAAAAAGGTGATCTGAATGATTCTTGAAGATGGGAACTGCTTCTCAGAGGAAATGGCATTTGCTTTTCTTATTTTTTTTCCTTTTTTTTTCTTTAATAGTTAGATTTGTATTCAGCAAATACAGTCAGTTTGGTACCATTATTAGGCTCATTCGTGACCTACCCCCTCCCCTTGGCCCCTCCTTGTTGAGGTATATGGGTCATGCATTGTGGATTAGCCCACAGTAATGGGTAAGATAAATGTCTCTGCATATCATGACCCAACATGTGGCTCTGACATTTTTCTGCCCCCTCTTCCGCAAAATTTCCCTGAGCCATGTTGGGTTCATTTTTGGTCTGCTTCAGTGATGAGGTGTTGGGGGTCTCTGAGGCTCTGGCTATCTGACTTGGCAGGAGTTGATTTTTCTCTGTGCTGATCTCCTTCCCCCTTCTGCTGGCATCTGGTTCATCAGGAAAACAGCACCCTTGCTTGTTTCACCAATTTTACTTAGTTGTAGCTGGGGCCCTTTTGAGGTTTGATGGGGTGGCTCTCTCCTTAGGATCTACATCTATCTGAAAAACAGAAGCAGATTCGCCAATGGAGAGTAAGTTAGCAACAGAACAAATGAGATAACCCTTACTTTTAAATAGAGAATTTAATAGTTGTAGGCCCTCTTGTGGCCCATGATTGATGGTAGCTTGATATTGGAGAGTGGGCTTCTGTTTGGATATGGTTCTGACTTATTTCCCAGCTCCAGCTATGGGTCCCATACCACAGAGGGGATCAGTTAGCCAAATTGAGAGCAGTTGGTTCCCCACCATGGTTGTGTGTCACTACTGCACTTGTGTGGGCATAACAACAAGTTATTTGCTGCTAAGTAGGTTAGACCATGAGTTGCTTGGACAGATATTGGTCATTTTCCCCCAGCTGCCCATGTAGCACCTTCTGGCACTAGACGCTCTGACTGTCTGGGGACTGAATCTCTTCCACCTTCCAGCCATGTCATTCTATTCTGCATGTCAACCACATAAGGTGTCTTTAGCAGTAGGGTTTTACCACTAACCTTTGGTGGGTCATCAAGTACTCTCACAGAAATCTGTCTGTCTTTTAGGGAACCTTGTAGGTCTCTCTGATCAAAAGCTCATTGTGGATGATAGCCCAATGCTGGTTCTGGGAGTTACAGGTCAGTGCCCACTAAGTAAATGAGGAAAAAGTTAACTAATATACAGGAGTTAGAGAGAAGAGAGAGGGGGGGAGGGAAAAGGAGGGAGGGAAGATGTAGAAGATTAAGGTCAGTTGTTTTCCTACCCTCTCCAGTGCCTTGTGGTTCAAGTGTACCCAGTAAGGGCCTGGTGAAGGATCAGCCATTTGGTCTGCTTTTAGTAAGTAGAAAATTATGGTACCATGGCCATTTGGGTCTAGATTTGTGTTTCCCACCCCTTTGATGTCCTCCCCTCCCACCCCTTCCATCCTAGTGTCTAGTCCACAAGATGCTTGCTGGATATGTATGGTATCTTGGGTAGATTCTGGTTAGGGGCTGTAGATGAGTGAGACTATGTGGCGATTTTTTTTCTGTGATTGGGTAAGTTCACTGAGAATGATCTGATCCAGGTTTAACTATTTTTCCTCAAATTTCATTGTGTCATTTTCTCTTACTATTGTATAGAATTCCATTGTGTAGATATACCTCACCTTAGTTATCCATTCTTCTAGTGATGGACATCTGGGTTGATTCCAGCTCTTACGTATTACAAATTGAGCCGCTACATTCAAGGTTGAGCAAATTTCTCTAGCCTGTGGTTTGAAGGTTTTAGGGTAGATGTCCAGTAAGGAAATAACTGGGTCTGTTGGTATCTCTATACTCAGCTTTTCCAGAAGTCTCCATATTGCTTTCCAAAGTGGTTGTACCATCCTACATTGCCACCAACAGTGGATGAGTGTTCCTACTTCTCCACATTCTCACCAGCATTTATTTATTTTTTTTTTTGATTTTTTAATGTTTGCTATCCTTATTGGGATAAGGTGGAATCTCATAATTGTTTTAATTTGCATTTCTCTGATGATTAGGGATGATGAACATTTTCTTAAGTGCATATTTGCCATTTGTATTTCTTCCTCTGTGAACTGCCTGTTCAGCTCCTTGCCCCATTTTGTGAGTGGGGTGTTTGACTTCTTACTGTTTAGATTTTTGAGTTCTTTGTAGATTGTAGAGATTCGGCCTGTATCAGTTGGATAACCCGCCAATATTTTCTCCAATTCTGTGGGTAATCTATTGGCTTTGCTTATTGTACGCTTGTCTATAAAGAAACTCTTCAACTTCATGTGATCCCATTGGTTGAGTGATGGTTTAAGTTCGTGAGCTACTGGGGTTTTGTTCAGGAAGTCTTTTTCCATTCCTATATCATGCAAAGTACTTCCTAAATTTTCTTCCAGTAGTTTTCGAGTTTCTTCTCTTATATTGAGATCTTTGATCCACTTGGATTTGAGTGTAGTGCATGGTGAGATTTGTGGATCAAGTTTCAGTTTCCTGCATATGGTTATCCAGTTTGTCCAGCACCATTTCTTGAAGATGCTGTCTTTTTTTCCAGCCTATATTGTTTGGGCCTTTATCGAATATCAAGTAGCTATAGATGCTTGACCCAAAGTCCGGGTCCTCAAGTCTATTCTATTGATCTATACTCCTGTTTTTATGCCAGTACCATGCTGTTTTTATTACTACGGCTTTGTAATATAGCTTTAGATCAGGTATGTTGATGCCTGCAGAGGTATTTCTTTTGCTGAGGATATGTTTGGAAATGTGAGGCCTTCTGCCTTTCCATATGAAATTTGGGATCGTTTTTTCTATCTCTGTGAAGAGCACTGTAGGGATTTTAATTGGAATTGCATTAAATCTATATGTTGCCTTTGGTATGATTGCCACCTTTACAATGTTAATTCTGCCTCTACAGGAGCATGGGAGGTCTTTCCATTTTCTCAGGTCCTTCTCAATTTCTTTTTTGAGTGTTTTTATGTTTTTGTTGTATAGACCTTTCACTTCCTTGGTTAACGTTATTCCAAGTTATTTTTGTTGTTGTTGTTGTTGCTATTGAAAACGGGACTATGTCCTTTATTTCTTTCTCTGTATCTTTGTCATTCGCATAAAGGAAGGCTACTGATTTTTGTGCATTGATTTTGTATCCTGCTACTTTGCTGTAGGAGTTAATCACCTCCAGGAGTTTTGGGATGGAGTCTCTTGGGTCTCTTACATACATAATCATGTCATCAGCAAATAAAGCTAACTTAACTTCTTCCTTTCCAAATTGTATCCCTTTTATTTCCTTCTCCTGTCTTATTGCTTGAGCTAGGACTTCCAGTACTATTTTGAAAAGCAGAGGTAGGAGTCGACAACCCTGTCTTGTTCTTGATCTTAATGGGTATTCCTCCAGTCTCTCTCCATTAAGTATTATTTGGGCCTTCAGAGCTTCGTATATTGCTTTTATTAGGTTAAGATATGAACCAACCATGAAAGAAAAACATTCCACGTCAAAACTCAGCTTTACAATTATATGAACACAAAACCAAACCTACAGAGAGTATTTCAGGAAATTCTCCACAGAGAAGAAACAAATAATCAAACTCAAATGCCTACAAGAAACAGATCACTACAACCAAACTCAGAGTAGGCACAAAAAACTTCAAAGTCCATGAAAACACCAACCCACATTTACCATCACAATATTGCAGGTATCAAATCAAATCTCACAGTCATTTCCCTAAATATTAATGGCCTGAATTCACCCATAAAGAGACACAAGCTAACAGGATGGATCAAAAAATTAGACCCCTCAATCTGTTGCCTTCAAGAAACCCACCTCACCACTAAAGACAGACACCTCCTCAGGGTGAAAGGGTGGAAAACAATATTCCAAGCAAATGGGAGTAAGAAACAAGCAGGTGTAGCTATATTAATATCAGATAAAATAGACTTCAAATCAAAAATAATCAAAAAAGACCAAGAAGGCCACTTCGTACTTATCAAGGGAATGATCCATCAAGAGGATATTACAATAATAAATGTGTATGCATCAAACACAGGGGCATCACAGTTCATAAAACAAAACCTACTTGACAATAAAACAGAAATAACCACCAACACCATCATAGCTGGGGACTTCAATACACCATTATCAGTAATAGGCATTTGCTTTTTGACATGGAAACTGAGCAGGTTAGTGTGCACAGAGAGGAAACCAGTGAATCGTCCAGTGTAAAAGGAACAGTGCATTTGACGGCCTCACAGCACAGAGTATGTAATGCAATACTGGGTGGACATATTGTGTTCCTCTAATCTGTTTTTATTTTTAGTCTCCATCTTGAATGAAATAGATCCAAATGAAAGAAATAAGAACTATGGAGACAGCATTGTCCACTTCCTTCTGTTGCTACCCAATGTGTCTGCATGGCTTGTATTCATGGGAGATCCCCAGTGCTTTTGTTCTGGCCAGGATTTTGCTTTTTGTATTTCGGGTGTGTGTGTGTGTAGCATGGTGTATGCATGGATGCATACACACTCTTTTAAGTGCATGCAGAAGTCAGAGGAGAACCTTAGATGCCCTTCTCTATTGTTCATCCCTGTACTTTTTCATCTTGTGGTCTTTCCCTTAACCTGAAGATGACCTTTCCTGTTTTCAGTTAGGTCAGCAAGCCAAAGAAATTTTCTTTTCTCTGTCTTTCTGTGTGGTCACTGGGGTTACAGGTATATGTGTCTCTTTAGGTGAGTTCTACACAGTTGAACCCACAGTCTCTGGCCCTCCCAAGACCTCATGCTTAAGCAACAAGTGTTCCTAAGTGCTGAACCATCTCCCCAAAATTCTGCCCAGTTTTGAAGGTTTCCTCCTGCCCTCAATTTATCTTGGAACATTTTTTAACAGTCTATCAATGAAGTTAATTTTGAGCTAATTTCCTTATCCCTTTAGAAAAATGGTTAAGCTATTTTTTCAAATGGTGTATCTTTCAGACAGGAGCCACACTAATAAGCAAGACATGGATATATCCCTGATCTTGCAAAACTATCCATTGTTTTAGTAAATCAGAGTTTAGCAAGTAACAATATAGAAAACAACAACATATTGAGATATTCATTAATTTGTCCTGTAAAGATAACCTCTGCATTATACTAAGATGTAAAGCTATGAAGACCCTTAAAAGAAAAATATACTGACCTTCCAAATTCATAACTGGACTCACTAGAATTCACTAACATGTGTGCAGCACACACTGTTTGAAGCACTGTGGTTTATGATTCATCTCTACACAGATGTCCCATCCCTGCCTCCTTGCTTCTCTGAGAACATGCCAATCTCACATGCATCTCAGGGTTTTGCACTTCTTCCCTCTTGGGAAATGTTATCACAGGTTATCTCTCAAGTCACACGCTCATTTTCCTCCCTTCTTTTTCCAATGTCAATTGGGTAATGAGAAATTTATGGCTTACAGGTGCACCATTATGTGTAGATAATTAATTAGTTTGGTACTCAGTGAATACAGTGAAGTTGGGACCAATGTTAGCCTCATCCATGTCCTACCCTCTACCCCTGGCCCCTCCTTGTTTAGGTGTATGGGTCATGCATTGTGGAGTTAACCCACAGTTACTGGTAGGAGGAAATGTCTCTGAGTATCATGACCCAATGTGTGTCTCTGACATTCTTTCTGCCCCCTCTTTTGCAAAATTTCCTTGAGCCATGTTGGGTTCACTTTGGGTCTGCTTCAGTAATGAGGTGTTTGGAGCCTCTGTGTCTCTGGATATCTGATTTGGTAGGAGTTGATTGTTGTCTGTGTCTATCTCCTTCACCCTTGTGCTTGTACCAGGTTCACCAAGAAAACAGCACCCTTGCTTATTTTGCCAATTATTCTTAGTTTCAGCTGGGGCCATTTTGAAGCATAATGGGGTGGTTCTCTCCTTAGGATCTGCATCTATCTGAAAAAGAGAAGCAGATTCTCCTATGGAGAGTAAAGTTAGCACCAGATAAATTGGATAACCCTTATTTTTTTAAAGAGAATTTAATAAGTTTAGGCCCTCTTTTAGCCGACCATTAACGGTAGCTTGATAATGGAGAGCTGGCTCATGTTTGGATATGGTTCTGACTTGTTTCCCACCTCCAACCATGGGTCCCATTCCACTGAGCATATCAGTTTGCCAAATCAAGAGCAGTTGGTTTCCCACCATGGCTGTATGCCACTACTGCACTTGTGTGAGCATCACGACAGGTTATTTGCTGCTAAGTAGGTTAGACCATGAGTTGCTTGGACAGATGTTGGTCATTTCCCCCTAGTCGCCCATGTAGCACCTTCTGGCACTAGACACACTGACTGGGGACTGACTCTCTTCCAGCTTCCAGCCATGCCATTTCATGTTACAGGTCAACCTCATATGGTGTCTTCATCATAGGGTCTTACCACTAACCTTTGGTGGGTCATCAAGTACTCTGACAGAAATCTGTCTTTCTTTTAGGAAACCTTATAGATCTCTGTGATCAAAAGCTCATTGTGGATGATACCTACCTGCTGGTACTGGGAATTACAGGTCAGTGCCCACTAAGAGAAGGAAGAAAAAGATAACTGATATGAAAGAGTTAGAGAGGAGAGAGAGATTGGCCATAGAAGATTAAGGTCAGTCTTCATCATTCCCTGTCCAGTGCCTTGTGACTCAGGTGTTCCCTCTAAGGGTCTGGTGAAGGTTCAACCATTTGGTCTGCCTTTTAGGATGTAGAATTGTATGGTACCATTGCCATTTCAGTCTAGATTTGTGTCCCCCGCCCCCTCCCTTTCCCTCCCCTCCCTTCCCACCCACCCTATTGTCTAGTCCTTGAGATGTTTGCTGGGTATGTCAGCATCTTGGGTAGATTGAGGTTAGGTGTTGTAGATGAGTGAGACTATGCAGCAATTATCTTTCTGTGATTGGGTAAGTTCACTGAGAATAATCTGTTTCAGGTCAACCATTTTTCTTCAAATTTTATTGTGTCATTTTTTTCTTACTGCTGTGTAGAATTCCACTGTGTAGATATACCACATCTTAGTTATCCACTAACTGAACATCTGGGTTGATTCTAGCTCTTAGCTATTATGAATTGAGCCACTATAAACATGGTTGAGCAAATCTCTCTGGACTGAAGCTTGAAGGATTTAGGGCACATGCCAAGTAAGGGAATAACTAGGTCTGTTGATAACTCTATAGTCAGCTTTTTTAGGAGTCTCCATATTGCTTTCCAAAGTGGTTGTACCATCTTACATTCTCACCAACAGTAAATGAGAGTTCCTATTTCTCCACATCCTCGCCAACATTTATTTTCATTTGATTTTTTGATGTTTGCTATCCTTATTGGGGTAAGGTGGAATCTCATAGTTGTTTTAATTTGCATTTTCCTGATGATTAGGGATGATGAACATTTTATTAAGTGTGTGTTTGCCGTTTGTATTTCTTCCTCTGTGAACTGCCTGTCCAGCTCTTTGCCCCATTTTGTGAGTGGGTTATTTGACTTGTTATTGTTTAGGTTTTTGAGTTCTTTGTAGATTCTAGAGATTAGGCCTCTGTCATTTGGATATTCAGCAAATATTTTCTCCCATTCTGTGGGTAATCTATTGGCTTTGCTTATTGTACATTTGTTTGTGAAGAAACTCTTCAGCTTCATGTAATCAACCTCAAATGCCTACAAGAAGCACATCACAGCAAACAAACTCAGAGCAGGCACAAAAAATGTCAAAGTCCATGAAAACACCAAACCACATATACCAACACAATATGGTAGGGATCAAATCAAACCTCACAGTCATTACCCTAAATATTAATGGCCTTAATTCACCCTTCAAGAGACATGTAGGTTTCCATATAGCTTATACAGACCATCTTAAAATTTTATTAACCCTCCTCCCACATTTCCTTTACTCAATCCCTTCCCCCTTTCAAAGCAGGATCTCCCTCTTGCCCAGGCTATCCCAGAACTCCTTCAGTAGCCTTTCAAATGCCTTGAGCCACCATGATTGACTTGTTTCCATATTCTTAAAATGGTGTTTCTAAGTCAAGGATATGCATAATTTTAGGGACATTTTATATGCACTTGCTATCTAATTTGAGTAGAGTTATGGCATTGTAATAATTTTCATCTGTCAACAACTCTCCTAGTGAATGAGATCATTTCATAATGCTGTCAGAAGAAAAGGTATGAGGTATGTGTACTTATTTAGTCAGTGTAAAAACTTCAAGCTCTTAGGGAGTGACAGGGAAGGGTAGATGAGTATGTTTAAGTCCATAAATTCTGAAAAATAATGTTAAAAGACTTAAAATCCTTCCTTCTAAAATGTGTTTTTTTCCTCTTTTTAAAAGTAATATTCTTCTTCCCACCACTGTGCCCCATAGTAATTTACTTTTCATATCACAGAAGTCAGCACCAAGTGAATTACACACCTCAATAGCTGTATGCACAAAATGCTCAGACTGATGTCTTCACTCTAAGCCATGGGGAGAGTGATTCTAGGGTTTTGTTTTTCCCTGATAATAAAAGAAATCCTGGAAACTCTTACAATTATTCCTGTGTGGATCAGCCTTGCTTATAGCAGCAGTCAAGAGATCAGTAGGAGACATATCTGAGGCTAAGCCCATACTGACAGAGAGACTCTTCCCATGCTCCAATATTTGAAGTGCCTCAGTTGCTATGAACTGGATTATATCTTCCTAAATGTGAGCACCAGCTAAAGTGGGTTTAGCCCCTGCTTTGCTTCTGAGTGTGACAAGCTGATCTCTGAGTAATAGAGTAATTCGTTTTTAGAAGGAATAAAACACCCACAAGTTTATTGCTTGGGAAACTAATCAGCCCATTTCCTGCATGAAAGGAAAAGCCTCAAACCTGTTTGTTGTGATGAGTATGCATGCCATATCATGCTTGGTATTGTAACTTTATGCTGGAAGTTGGAAAACTGCTATTGCTTCATATTGAGTTAATATTTGAAAAATAAACTCAAATGGATATATTCCCTAAAGTCAGTCAACAGCCTTTACCATCCTATTCTAACTTTAAAAAAGTGCCATTGAAGCTTAATGTAAGCAACTTAAAAATAAGGGTTTTACCTCATTTTCTAGTAATCAATGACTATGTCAAAATTTCTGTATAACTCCTTTAAGTAATTTCTTCTCTGTCCCCACATCCTTGACAGCATTTTTATTGTTGGTGCAAGACCAAACTTCTGCAGCCATTGTGAAAATCAGTATAGAGATTTAGCAGTAAAACTTCTGTATGACCCAGCTGTACCACTCTTGGGTATATACTGTCTAATGTAGAGATACTTGCACACCCATGTTTATTGTGGCTCCATTTACAATAGTTAAGAAGTGGAATGAGCCTAAATGTCCATTGGCAGATGAATGAATGATAAAAATGCACTACATATACACAATAATTAAATTTGGCAGTATATTAAAATGAAAGTATGAAGTGTTCAGGGGAATGAAGGGACCTACAGAAAATCATACTCTGTGAAGTGATTCAAACTCAGAATGTGCAAAGCTGCATGTGCTTTCTGATATGCAGGTTTTAGTTTGTGTGTGCAGGGGTTGGTGTGTGTGCATATATGACAAATGTGGGTAAAATCTATAAAGGTAGAATCACCCAAAAGTGAGTACAAACAGAGGAGCTATAAGAGGGAAGAGTATCAAACAGAAGGACACATGACATATAAACATAAGGGGGGGGGGCAATATTGGAGTGAAGGGTATGGGAGAAGGAGAGGAAGATTGGGAACCAACTAAAATAACTTGTATTTGAAGATGCTAGAATGAATGATACCTAAATTTCTGAAATCAAGCTCAAACAATAAAAATAAATGAATTAATTAAATATGTTTTCACATGTCCTCTAAGCATGTGTCTTTTAAGTAGAACCATAGAACCATATCTCTGATGGAAAAGACAATCACCAGGTGTTTGCAAGAAGGACCAGTAGATAAATAAGACTGCCTGGGACAGGCATGAGCCAGAACTCTGACCACTGCAAAACTCAAAAGGCTGGAATAAATCTTTCAGTGAATATCACCATGCATTTCTACTTTAATATATACAAAATAGAATCCCCCTTACATTAAAAAAAGCTCATGTTAAAAGAAAGCATGTACATAACTCAGGCTAAGGACAAACCCTGAGCCCTCTCTAGTATAAATGCATTCAATTTGACATCTTTACTTCTGTGTCTATAGAGGGAAAGAACCTTGGAATGAACCTTTGTCTATAAATTTTCACATGCATATTGACACAATATGTAGATGTCCTTGGCCATATAAAAGACTAGGGGAAAAAAGAAAAGCTAAAACCCATCCTGTACAAGCTGTGAAGCTCTTCCTACAAGCCATCTCTGCAAACCTCTGTCTCTAATCACAATTCCTCAAGGCTGAGTGCTAATCTGAAAAAAGAAAAGTAAAAGATAAAATAACAAAGAGAGCAAAAATTAACTACAACATTTCATGACCTACAGTTATAGGAATATCATATCATACAAACAAACACAAACATAAAATTTGGGCAAAATATTTTCAATTATGTGTATTAAAAGTGATAAAGCACTCAATTATAGAGTGAACTTTGTGAGGGGACCCAAAGCTACACAATTTCCTACTAACTTGTTATTTCTTTTATTTCAACACATAGCCATGGTCTTATCTTTCCTGTATTAAACAGACTCTATTCTTGTTAAAGCAATGTTTACAGAAAGCCTATCTTTAGGTCTGCAATATATGGTGTCACACAGTGTATAGAAAGTGATCTGCTGATGGGTTCCAACATATTCTGCAGCAAGTAGCACCAACATGAACTCTATGTAAGTTCTTGAACTCATTTCTGTGGTCTACCATATGCACTAATTTTAACTTAATTGGTAAATACTAAGAACCATGAACTTGGGCTTATTTATTCAATGACAGAGTCCTATTAGGATAAATTTCTAAAAGGGGTGCTATGTTAAAGGTTATCCTTCTATTTGAAAGGCAGTTTAAATTTATAGGGAATGATTTAGTATAAAAGAGATTATTCTCATATTTTCAAAAACTACCTTGTTTCTAGAATCATAGATTATCTTCATATCTTAAATCAATACATCTCTTATGCACATTTTCTTGAAAAAAGTCAATTGTATATATTTAGATTTAAGAAATACTTTATTCTAGCTTTTTCATTGCGTTTGAATACTGAAGATTGTTCTGACGTCACGGGAAGATGTATAAAGACAAATATTAAATGTCTCACAAAACCAGTCATGTCAGTAGCACAATTGAATGAGGTTTTCAATGCAAAGCCACACGATAACAGAATGGTTTCTGCCAGACTTTAAATGGACTTGTATTCAGCCAACATTTCAACACTTCTTTGGAACACAACTATCTTTGAGAATTGCAAGGTTTTCTTAATTGAAAGTAGGTTTTAAAATTATAGTAGTTGTTAAATACGAGGAGCTAAACTTTTACTTGTAGGCTTTAAGCTGTTATTTAGGACTGAATTGAGCAAGCAGTTTAACATGCAACAGGAAATGTTTAAAATCACTAAGATCATTATCCAGTAAAATTAAAATCTCCAAACCAGAGGGCTGAGCACTCAGTCCTTGGGAATTTTCTTGGTACAGCAGCAGCAGCATCAGGAAGACATCTGGATAAGCAAAACTGTTAGCAACACTGGCCATGGAATGAAGAGAAGAGCTGTCCAGGCTTCCCCAGCCTGAGGGGTATTATGCTTCCTGGGGCTGCAGACAGACCCCAAGGAACATGCAATCTGTCAGTTCAGGGAAGAGAGACTTTTTTAGCAAGTGTGTTGTGGGCTCATGTACACACACACACACACACACACACACACACACACACACACATATATCTCAGTTAACATACCTTTTTCCTGGACCTGTGGATAGTAGATGAGAGCAGAGTGAGTGACTGACAGCTCTTCAGTGACAGCAGAGAATGAATATCATGTTCCCACATGCTGATCTGTAGAATTATACCTCTGAGGATGACCTGGATCCTTGAATGTACTTCTTTAGATGACCAGAATAAATGCACAGATCTAATTGAATGAAAGATTTGATATGAGAAGGGGGATTATCTGGCTAAGTGCATTAAAGAAGACCTAACTCTAAAAAAGGTAGAAGGAGGGTCAGAGTCTAAAAGTCATGACCACAAAAGCAGCAATTAGAGAGAAGATGCTATGATACTAGCTTGGATAATGGAAGAAGGAGCCACAAACCAAGAAATGCCTGTGTCCACAAGAATGTGTTCAAGGCCACAAACACTGATAGAGATTCCAGAAAGATCAGATTTTCCAATATTTTGCTGTCCTCACCAAGGAGGGACTTGACTCTCAGAATTTTAAGAAAAGTTGTAGAAATTTGTTGCAATAGCAGTAGAAAATGAATATAGGTATTTATGAGACATAAGGAGATTCAGTTTCCATCCCATGAAGAAACTAACTTACTCAGTGTCCATTTGCTAAGCATAGTGGTGACTAACATGGTGGAAGGGGCCCTAAATTTTGTTTCAGTCTTGACTAGTTTCTTTCTAACTACAAGCCCCTGACATCCGTTTTCTTAGAATGTTTCCCAAAAGCACTTGCAATTCTAAATTTTATCTTTGCAACTGAGTGGTAAATTTTCTCCCAGCTTCCTGTCTGTTTGTTAGCCAAGAATGTCTTTCTCCGGGCCCTAAGGTCTATGTCTTTATAGGGAAATCATAACAGCTCTATATCCCACTTTCAGCAAAAACAGCCTTACCTTTCATTAACACTCTCCAGTACTTTCCAACTCACTACAGCATTTTAAACTCTTCCTCCCTCCCACTTTTTAAAATAGTTATGTTAAGTTCAATTTGTTTCCTATTTCAATGGTCTTAGATCCTATTGTAATAGCCTTGAAAAAAAAAAAGCCTACTTAAATTTGTAATTCCATCTTGTTCACAGACCATGTGCATTCACTGCACACAGTCTGATGGTGTACATGCTATGTTACCAAGCTTTTCCTGGCTTCTGTGTGATGACCAGAAAGGGGAGAAGATGAGATCTGCCTTATATTGTAGTTACTTATACTGAGATAACACCAGATATTATCTACTCAATGCTTAATTGTAGACTTATTGACCCCCGTGCTTAATTTTCTTGCAGTTCCAAGTCTGGTCACATAACCACACCTTCTTTCCCTCCTATAAACATATACTAGTGTAAAATCTTCTGGCCAATTCTTAATATGTTCAGGAAAAAAAATTCTCAAATTTATGTACTTGGATGAGATTCCATTAGAGGTATAAGTCCTGTGAATCTCCTTCGTGTACTGGCTATTATATATTCTAGAAACATATAGCTCTTTTCTTTTTTTTTCTTTTTTCCTTTATTAATTAGTTTTGTATTCAGCAAATACAGTCAGTTTGGTACCATTATTAGGCTCATCCATGACCTACCCCCTCCCCTTGGCCCACTTTGTTGAGGTATATCAGTCATGAATTGTGGAGTTAGCCCACAGTTATGGGTAAGATAAATGTCTCTGCATATCATGACCCAACATGTGGCTCTGACATTCTTTCTGCCCACTCTTCTGCAAAATTTCCCTGAGCCATGTTGGGTTCATTTTTGTTCTGCTTCAGTGAGGAGGTGTTGGGGGCCTCTGAGGCTCTGGCTATCTGATTTGGCAGGAGTTGATTTTTCTCTGTGTTGATATCCTTCCCCTTGTGCTGGTATCCGGTTCATCAGGAAAACAGCACCCTTGCTTGTTTCTCCAATTTTTCTTAGTTTCAGCTGGGGCCCTTTTGAGGTATGATGGGGTGGCTCTCTCCTTAGGATCTACATCTATCTGAAAAACAGAAGCAGATTCTCCAATGGAGAGTAAGTTAGCACCAGGACAAAAGAGATAACCCTTACTTTTTTTATAGAGAATTTAATAGGTGTAGGCCCTCTTGTGGCCCATGATTGATGGTAGCTTGATATTGGAGAGTGGGCTTATGTTTGGATATGGTTCTGACTTGTTTCCCGGCTCCAGCTATGGGTCCCATACCACTGAGGGGATCAGTTAGCCAAATTGAGAGCAGTTGGTTCCCCACCATGGCTGTGTGCCACTATTGTACTCGTGTGGGCATCACAACAAGTTATTTGCTGCTAAGTAGGTTAGGCCATGAGTTGCTTGGACAGATATTGGTCATTTTCCCCCAGTTGCCCATGTAGCACCTTCTGGCACTAGACTCGCTGACTATCTGGGGACTGAGTCTCTTCCAACTTCCAGCCATGCCATTCCATTTTGCATGTCAACCACATAAGGTGTCTTCCGCAGTAGGGTCTTCCACAATGAGCTTTTGATCATATAGCTCTTTTCAAATTTCAGACTGGGAACATGTTCTGTTGTCTCCATGTTAGGTTTCTCTCTCTCTCTCTCCAAAATCCAGGTCAAGTGAGGCTATAACAAACTTCATCTGGCATAGTTTAGGCCTTTATCCCTGAAATATGGTTGTTACTCTGTGAACTCTCCATGTCATCTAATACAATATCAAACACATACTAAGTACTCAATAAATGATGAATAGATAGCCAGATGCATAAGGGGGTACACACATCTGGAGTTCGTTTGAAGTGGCTGGAGGCCCTAGCATGCCCATTCTCTCTCTCTCTCCCTCTTTCTCTGTCAAATAAATAAATAAAAATACTTAAAAAGATTAATAGGTGTGTTATATAGGCTTTTATTATATGTAAAAGAGCATAAATTGAGCAGATTGACATAAGGTTTGATAACTTAAAAATTATGTGCTTACTTAGAATATTAAAATAGCTGCAACATTTACAAAAAACTTATATGTAATGTTTTTGTCTACATATTCTAAAACAATAATCTCAATAATGCAACTATTCCAATACACAGATAAGCAAACAATGCTCAAATTAAATCTCTGTTTACCTATTTGTGTTAATTTAGAAAATCAGATTTTGTTTTTCAGTGATGGGAACTGAACCCTGTGCATCATGCAAGCTAAATACTTAACCATTGAGATGCAAAGAGCCAATAATTATTCTAGCATAAACTTTAAATTGCAGATAAACCATAAATTTTCCACCTAACAATTAGATGAGCTCTAGGCCACATAATCATTTCACACAATAAACCTCTGACAAAATTTTGCCTGACTTTTAAAGTCTTTTACATTCTTAGTAGTCACTATTTCTTTGTATAAACAGAATTTGATGATTATAGTATTTTTTTCTTATAATTACATATTATTAGCCCTGAGAGTTGGAACACCTTATCACTTAGAGTTCAGATGACAGTGACATTGTCTTTGTGTTAAAGCTTGATGACATTTTACTTTTGTTATTGAATGGATATTTGACCTATAGTGAGTCAAAGAAAAGAAGGTGTAAAATTCAACTACATTACAACTTGCTTATCCTTACATTATGTTTGCTTTGCATCTGTAATTGAGTATTTTGGAGACATCAGTGAGTGATTTTGACATGCCCAGTGTCCAGCAATCAATGGTAATGTGACCAGACAGTCTCTCCCTTTTGATAAATTAAATTTTAAATTTGATCCATGCTCATGTATTGTATGAACTATCACTAATAATTTTAATGGAACTGCCAATTTTCCCTTTTGTGTCACAAAACATAGTAGAAAATGGTGAATTTTCATTAACAACTATGCTAAAAAACTACTCAGATGGAAACATCTAGAAAACTAGAAACAAGAACTGGATAAGGGAAATTCCAAGTTTAAGAAACTTTACACATTCATTTTCTTCTATTTTAATATTAATCCTGCCAATTTTATCACAAAAAAATAAAGTAAAATTTTGGCTCAGGACTGTAGCTAGCATGCTTGAAGTCATAGGTTTAATCCCCATTACAGCCAACAAACAAAACAACAACAACAACAACAAAAATCTTACTCTTGATTGAGTGTTGCTTATCTTTATCCCCTGAATTGAAACATTGCTTCCTAGAGGGAGTAAGATCAGGAAGCTATGGGAATCTAGTAGGTACAAAAAGCTCAGGAAGTTACAAGATTTCCAAGGATCTATGTTATAAAACCAATCGGCAGTTGCTGCAAAAAGACTTTCTTTGGTGGAGCTAGCTGTAAATTAGTTAGGGAGCTCTAGAGATAAACTTTGCATGATCACCCACTGGTACTGGATCAGTGTTTTGACGATGTAGCTGCCTTTGAGTCACCCATGCTCATTTAAGTATACATTCAACTAAGCTCCTATGACATTCCCCAAAAATTTCATTGGTTTACCAACCTGCATTTGGGTGGAATAGTTTCCTTGGTCTATGTCTGTTTCCTATCTGTGAGGAATAGGCATTGTTTATACTTCTCCATAGCAGTCACACCAGGCTGAGAAATAAAAAGTAACAGATTTGGATCTTTCTCACTCAAGGTACCTAGGCATAGGGAATAGAATTACGATATGTAAAGCATTTCTGAATCTAAGTGTTTCTTGGTACCCCTGGGAAGAACTGCAGTGAGAGCAACTCAGTAGTTCTACTCCTGTTTTTCCCACCAGAAAGTCTGTTCTCCAGGTAAGCCTGAGGCAGATAGCTGTGCAGTATGGGATTTGCAGTTTCTTTATATTTGATCCAAGTACTGGCTCACACTTAAAACAAATCTAAGCAGATTCTTCTTAGTTTTATTTTTTCTTTATAGAACACATTCAACTATCATTGACTCTTTTTCTCTTTTAAACTGATGTTTTATTTAGTTTTCATATAGATGTGAAGATTTTTTTTCATAATGAATGCTCAAGTTGTGGAATTTTGAGTTTGGCATTGATGATATGGTCCTTGTTTTGCTGTCCAACTTAGTTATCCTTTGCCTGAGTTCAGAATTGTTTTAGCAATTATTTTCCTCTAAAAACTAGTGCTACACATTTCTAATTTCTAGGTTCTTCTCATTTGGGCATTGTGGTGGCTTGATTCAGAAGTTCCCCTTAAACTGAGTTCTGAGTGCTAGGTTCCCCAGCTGATGGCAATTGGACATTAAAGCCTCCTGGAGGTAGTGCATTGTTGGGGGCAGGCTTATGGGTGTTGTAGCCAGCTCCCCTTTGCTAGTGTTTGGCACACTCTCCTGTTGCTATTGTTCACCTGATGTTGGTCAGGGGTGATGTCCACCATCTGTTCATGCCATCTTTTCCCCCTGCCATTATAGAGCTTCCCCTCTAGTCTATAAACCATTATAAACCTTTTTTCCCACATGCTGCCCTTGGTCTGGTGATTTCTGCCAGCAATGTGAACCTGACTGCAACTGTAATGTTGGTACTGAGAGGGGCATTGCTGATAGACACCTGACTGTGTGGATTTGGCCTTTTGGAGATGATTTTTAATAGGAATGTGGAAGGATTTGAAACAATGGCTTAAGAGACCCCTTGCAATGCTGTAAGTACAGCTTCATGGATTTTTCTGGTCAGAGTTGCAAGAACTGAATGAAGTAAGAAACATGGACTGTGAGGTTTGGCTTATGAGGGTTAAAAGAAACTTTGTCTGGACTGGGCTAGAAGCAGTTTGTGTGAGAGGCTTGCTGTTATGGCTGTGTCCTGAGAAGTTGTACAGAGTTGCATTGCATAGAAATGGAATGGTGTGTGCAGTGCGATATGGCACCGAAAGAAATCTTTGGGTCAAAACTGCTGCCCATTCAGCTGCAAATGTATGGGAGATTACAACCATTGATATTGGGTCAAATGACCTGCATTTATTGGGACAACAGAAAGAATGCAGTCTTTTGAAGGGGCCTGAATTCTGAAGGAGTGTCCTGTTCTTCAAAGTCTGTTTTATGCCCCTCTGAATTAACAAATTGGCACCCCACCTGGTATTATGGTACTATAATAAATGCAGGAAAGAGAGGGTCATTGAATTTGCAACACGGTCTTGTGCTGTGAAAATGGCCATGGGCAGTGTGAAGCAGGTTTGCCGGATGCCTGCACGGAGACCTGATGGAGCTGTGAGTATGAACCGTGGATTGCAGTGGAAACCCAGTGGAGATGCTGGACCATGAAATGGCTGCTAAGGAAAGCTGCCAGCCCCAGATGAAATTTTCCAGGCATGTGAGTAGCCTAGCTAGAGGGACAGAATTGGAACTCCAGAAACTTGTTGGTGGTTAGAATTATTAAACTTGGTGACTTGTCATTGACTAGAGTTCTTGGACTTGGAGCTACAGAGTTTGATGTTTGCCCTGTTTAAATCTTGTATTGGTAGAATATTCCTTTGCTATGCCCAATGCCACTTTTTGCAGTGTGAATGTTTATTCTGTGCTATTATGGGTTTGGGGGGGTGGATTTTTTTTTCGGTATTATGGCTCAGTTAAAAGATCTTGGACTATGGGAATGTTTGAACATCATTAGGATTGATATAAACTATGGGAGCTTTTAAAGTTGGACTGAAAGCATTGCATTTTCATCATGGATAGTTAACAGTTTATGGGGTCCAGGGGTGGAATGTGGTGGTTTGATTCAGGTGTCCCCCATATACTTAGGTGTTCTGAGTGCTAGGTTCCCCAACTGATGGTAGTTGGAAATTAAAGTCTCCTGGAGTCAGTGTATTATTGAGGGTAGCTTTATGGGTGTTATAGCCAGTTTCCCCTTGCCAGTGTTTGGCACACTCTCCTGTTCCATTTGTCCACCTTATGTTGGCCAGGGGGTAATGTTCACCCTCTGCTCATGTCATTGTTCTCCCTGCCATTGTGGAACTTCTCCTTGAGTGTATAAGCCAACATAAGCCTCTTTTTCCCCACATGTTGCTCTTGGTCAAATATTTTCTGGCAGTAGTGTGAACCTGACTCCAAGAAGTATCATGTGAACTTATTTGTCAACATTCACCCAAACTTCTAGAATGAGGATCCTGAGGACAATGAATGGTTGAGGATATATTTCTTAATTATTTGCTCTGGGGGAAATAGTATTTAATATAAAACTCCTTGGACCACCCCAGGAAATAAATGGTCATATCAATGGAAATATATCACATACTTGAGCTGCCAAACAAAATCCAGTCCTATTATCTATCTGCTTCTCCATTCCTTCCCTCTGTCTCTGCCTTCCTTCCTTCTTCTTTTCCATACATTCCTTTATAAATATTTACTGAATACTTCTTCAATGCCATGAACTATCCTTGGTGTTAGGAACACTGTGGTGGCTTGAATGTAAAATGCCACCTGCCCTCCCGCCCCAGTATAGCGTGACTCCATGGTGAATGTCCCTGTCAGACTTTTGCTGCTATGATAAAAACTTCTCTTCAAAACTATAAGGAACATAGAAACTTTTTCTTTCTATAAGCTAATTTCGGTTGTATGTTTAGTCCCAACAACAATAAAGTAACTGCACACACACAGATGTGTAAGGGACACTCCAAGCTAATGAGACAGGGAAGTCCAGCTACACAGTCATGTGTGCCCCCCTCGTTTAATAACTGCCCCAAAGACATCATCAATTATAGTTTGTTGAAAAGACAGAAACTGATCTTTAAGAGTTTACTAAAAAATAAAAAAACAGAGGTAATGGTTTATTGACTACAATAGCCAGGGTAATTTGGAGGCAAAGTGGTTTGAGGATAGTGAGATGATGGTGTGAGTAGATCACTTAGGTCATGGGTGTGATGACACAAATAACACAAATGAGATACAAGGAGTGAGTTGTCAAGAGTTGCACTCCATGGTGAGGAACATAGACCAAATCTCAGCCAAGCAAAAGCAGGGTTAGTAAGAAATGGAGAAGTACATTAAAATCTATTTTTAGGAAGGTAACTCTCTTAATCTACTCAGGCTGCCCTATCCAGAAACAATGAGATGAGTGACAAAAGCACCAGAAATTTATTTTCCCACATTTCTGGGGAAGAAAGTCAGAGATCAGTGTGCAAAATGGTTGGGCTTGGGTGAGAGCTGTCTTCCTAGCTTAGACTCTGTCACCTACTAACTATGTTCTCACATAGAAGAAAATGAGTGATAAAAGGAGAAAAATAGGGGATGGAGAGATGGCTCAGCAGTTAAGATATTTGCGTGCAAAGCCTAAAGACATGGGTTCAATTTTCCACTACCCACATAAAGTCAAATGCAATTAGCTTTCAAAGGACAACAAAGATGAAGAGAAGGGGAAGGAAAGAAAGAAGGGAGAGAGGGAGGGAGGGAGAAGAGAAGGGAGGGAGGAAGGAAGGAAGGAAATCCTGCCACAGCCAGAAAGAGCACAACATCTCAACAATTAACAATAACAACTGAGTTGTTCACAGGCAATGAGAGAAAAGGCCCATATGTTTAAATCTCTCCGGAAGAGAGAAAAACAAATGAAAGCACAGCAACCCCAAAGAGGGAGAGAAAAAGGGAGGGGGTAGATGGGTCAGTGAAATAGGATGAGCAGCCTTTGTTGAACAGTGAGTTTGTTTCATTAGGTTATTCTAAGTTTACTTATAAGGAATGTTGGTAGATTTATGAACTACCTATTGATCATTCTAGTTACATGCTGGGGATGTAAGGGCAGGAAAAAGCAGTTGAAGACATGAGTCCTCCCACGAAACACATTTACATTTTATTCTCTTTTCAGCAATTCCAGTTCTACTCATTTTCTCTCCTTTCTACAAATCAATTCATAGTGACATCACAATAGAGAATGCAGAGAACATTTGAAATGTTTGGTACTTCTCCTCCCCCTTAATCCATATCCTATCATTTAGATTTCTGTCTAATACATGTATGGATATGCATGCCTCTTTCAATCCATTTATCTTAACCATAAGCTTCTTAAAAGCAGAGATTAAATAAAATAAATGCCTGCAGCCCCCTTCTAAATGCCCAGCATTGTGCTGTGTTCACAGTGGGATGTTAATATTAATTGTTGTTCCCTTCTGGCTGGGATGACTGTTAAATAACAGTTTTGTGATTGAACAATGCAGACTTGCTTTGAGGATTGACTGCCGTTTGGATCTCTATAGCAATAATACAACTTGGTTACTTATTTTATCCTTGAACTTTCCATTTATACAAAAAAAAAAAAAAAGCAGAAAATGAATTCTTAGCCTGAATCCTTCTATTTTTTTTTCACATTTAGCTGACCTTTGTATAAAGCATTCCTGTTTGATTGTATGTTTTTGGATCTCATTAAATGTATGCATTTCGGAGATAATAGAAATATATTCATTTCATTTCGGTTTAATAACTTATAACTGCTTAAGAATATGCATGCATTTCCAAGCATTATTTACCATTAATATCTTTAACTCAGCTGAATGGGTAACTAGCATTATCAGCATTTTGCTATTATGATGGAGAAAGAGAAGGAATGGCAGGGATCAGTCCTTAGAATTTCAGTGAGGAGATAGGCACAGTCAAGAGGAGAAGATATGAAAACAGTAGGGATAATTAAGCACTGATAAGGGTGGAGAATGTAGGTGAGAAGATGGTGTGGGGATGGGTCAAACTAAATGTAGGAGATATGAAAATGTCATAAGAAAATGTACAATTTAAGCCGGGCGTGGTGGCGCATGCCTTTAATCCCAGCACTTGGGAGGCAGAGGTAAGAGGATCGCCATGAGTTCAAGGCCACCCTGAGACTACATAGTGAATTCCAGGTCAGCCTGGACTAGAGTGAGACCTTACCTCGAAAAACTAAAAAAAAAAAAAAAAAAAAAGAAAATGTACAATTTGCTGAGAAGTGCTAAAACAGGTTGCTGGGAGAGAAAAGTCATCAACAGTCCTATCCAGTGATGACTTAGCCCTGTGTACTACTAACCCATCAGCCATCCAGGCAAAATATGCCCACTGGTGCAATGGTGGGATGGCTATTATGGGGTGTTGAATTAAGATTTGCGTTGCTGGCAGAAAATGCCTGACCACGAACACCTTGTGGGAGGAGAGGGTTTATTTTGGCTTAGAGACTCAAGTGAGAAACTCCATGATGGCAAGGGAAGATAATGGCATGAGCAGAAGGTGGACATCACCTCTTAGCCAATATCAGGTAAACACAGCAGCAGGGGAGTGTGCCAAACACTGGAAAGGGGAAGCAGGCTATAATACTCATAAGCCTGTCCAGAACACTGCATCACCTTCAGGAAGCTCTAATTTCCAAATTGCCACCAGATGGGGACCTAGCATTCCGAACACATAAATTTATGGGGGACACCTGAATCAAACCACCACATTCTGCCCCTGGTCCCATAAACTGATAACCCTGTATGGTGTAAAATGCAATGCATGCAATCCAACTTTAAAAGTCCCCATAGTTCTTTGCAAACCAAATTATGTTCAAATATCACCATAACCAAGGCCTACAAAGACAAGACAAGACAAGTAAAGAAAGATTCCCTGATCCTGGTAGGATCCCTTGCAGCTGGCTTGGGGCTGCCTGGACCCTGTGAGCTTGCTGCTAAAGCAGGCCCCTTGCTCCACCTTCCTGACTGAATGGCTCCTGAGTCCCCAGTTCCATGATCCCTTGCTCCTGAGGGTGCACTGATGGAGTGAGTAGGCCAGATCTCCCTGCCACCCCAATCCTCCCAGTTCACTGGCCCTAGTAGGTTCCACTGCTTTTGGCTTGGGGATGCCTGGACCCTGCTATCTTACTGCTGAAGTAGGCCCCTTGATCCATCTTCCTGATAGAAGTACCCCTGGGTCCCCAATCCCAGACATTCTGCTCTAGCAGTAGGCCCCTTGTTCTACATTCTTGTTTGAATAGCCCCTGGGTTCCCAACTCTTGGATCCCCTGCTCTGGAGGATGCATGCAAAAGTGAGTAGGCCAGAGGTTGATTCTCCACCTCCAAGTTTCCTGGTTCTAATACCCCTCATGCTGCCTTGGGGAAGCCTGGATCCTGTGTGTGGGCTGATGAAGCAGGCATTTTGCTCTGGTTTCCTGATTGACTGGCCCCTGGGTACCCAAATCCCTATTCCCCTGAGTCAGAGAGTATAGGGCCACTGTAGGAGGTGCCCTCTTGCCCCTGGCTCTCCAGCTTCCTGGCTCCTGGTTTACCAACTACAATACAAGGGACCTGTGGGATACCTTAAAACCTTAATCCTTAAAATGACCAAATATCCATTATCATGGGTATACCAGAAGGAGAGGAAATCAAGGTCAGAGGCACTGAGAACCTATTTAACAAAATTAATGAAGACAATTTTCCCAATCTTTCAAAAGAGAGACTCATCCAGATACAAGAAGCCTATAGAACACCAAACAGACAGGACCAAAGAAGAAATTGCTAAGGTACATCATAGTTAAAACTCTGAATAATGAAAACAAATAGAGAGTGCTAAAATTTCCAAGAGAAACAACTCACTACATACAGAGGAAATTCCATCAGAATTACCTGACATTTATCAATGGAAACCCTGAAGGCCAGAAGGGCCTGAAATGGAACACTTCAAAATCTAAAAAACTATGGCTTCCAACCCAAGCTACTCTTCCCAGGAAAAGCATCCCTCATTATAAATGGTGAAAGGAAAACTTTCCATGAAATAGATACCTCTATGATGACATAAACACAAAGCCAAACCTACAGAGTATACTCCACACAGAAGAGTCAAACAACCAGTCTCAAGAGCTAACAAGAATATCACAATAAACAAAACCAGACAAGCACCAAAAATGTACAAAACACAAGAAGGCACCAAACCCCATAAGACACCTCATCAAGACAGGGAATAAATTAAGCTTCATAGTTATAACTTCAATATTAATGGTCTGAATTCACACATAAAAAGACACAACTTAACTGGGTGGATGAAAAAAATTGGCCTTTCTATCTGCTCTCTTCGATAAACCCGCCTCACCACTGAGCACAGACACCACCTCAGGGTGAAAGGATAGAAAATAACATTCCAAGCCAATGGAAATAAGAAACAAATGGGTATTACTATATTAATATCTGATAAAATAGACTTCAAACCAAAAGTAATCAAAAAGAACAAAGAAGGCCGCTTCTTATTTATCAAGGGAATGATCCAACATGAGAATATCATAACTATAAATCTACATGAGTCAAACAGGTGTACCACAGTTTGTAAAACAAAACCTACTTGACAATAAAAGAGAAATAAACACAAACACCATCAGAGTCTTCAATACTCTGCTATCATCAATAGGCAGATCATCCAAGCAGAAAATCAACAAGGGAAATAACAGAGCTCAACAATACCATAGTTCAACTAGACCTGATGGACATCTACAGAACTTTCCATCCCAATTCTACAGAATACACATTCCTCTCAGCAGCCCAAGCAACCTTGTCCAAAATAGACCAGATATTAGGCCATAAATTGTGCCTCCATAAATTCAGGAAACTTGAGGTAACTTCCTGCACCATACCAGATCACAATACTTCAAAGGAAGAAATTAAAAAGAGACATATGAGAAACTCCACCAGATCCTGGAGACTGAACAACACAAAATTAAACAATTAATGGGTTGTAGAAGAAATCAAGAAACAAATTATAAAATTCCTAAAATTTTATGATAATGAAAACACAATATACCAAAACTTATGGGACACAAGGGAGGTATCCCTGAGGGGAAAATTCATAGTACTAAATGCTATCAAAACAAGGACAGAGAGATCCCAAATCAATAACCTATATGTCCCCATAAAGGCACTGGAAAAACAATAAGAATACAACCCTAAGACCTCTAGTTGGAAAAAAAAGAATATCAGTGCAGAAATTAATGAATTGGAAACTAAGAAAACAATTTTTTAAAAAATGATGGAACATAATATCTGTCGAAGCAATGCATGGTCTAACCTACTTAGCAGCAAATAACTTGTTGTGATGCCCACACAAGTGCAGTGGTGGCACACAGCCATGGTGGGGAACCAACTGCTCTCAATTCAGCTAACTGATCCCCTCACTGGTATGGGACCCATAGCTGGAGCTGGGAAATAAGTCAGAACCATATCCAAACACAAGCCCACTCTCCAATATCAAGCTACCATCAATTGTGGGCTACAAGAGGGCCTACATCTATTAAATTCTCTACAAAAAAAAGGCGGGGGTTAGCTCATTTGTCCTGATGCTAACTTACTCTCCGTTGGAGAATCTGCTTCTCTTTTTCAGATAGATGTAGATCCTAAGGAGAGACCCACCCCATCATACCTCAAAAGGGCCCCGGCTGAAACTAAGAAAAATTGGAGAAACAAGCAAGGGGGCTGTTTTCCTGATGAACCGGATACCAGCACAAGGGGGAAGGAGATCAGCACAGAGAAAAATCAACTCTACCAAATCAGAGAGCCAGAGCCTCAGAGGCCCTCAACACCTCATCACTGAAGCAGACCAATGGTTGAACCTGGAACAGATCATTCTCAGTGAACTTACCCAATCACAGAAAAAAAAATCGTCACATAGTCTCACTCATCTACAGCACCTAACCTGAATCTACCGAAGATACCTTACATACCCAGCTAGCATCTCCTAGATTAGACACTAGGATGGAAGGGGAGGGAGGGGAGGGCATCAAAGGGGTGGGAAACACAAATCTAGTCCCAAATGGCAATGGTACCATAATCTTCTACTTACTAAAAGATAGACCAAATGGCTGATCCTTCACCAGGCCCTTACAGGGAACACCTGAACCACAAGACACTGGAGAGGGTAAGATTAAGACTAACCTTAATCTCCTACATCTTCCCTCCCTCACTTCCCCTCTCCCTGTCTCTCTCTCTCTTATCTCTAACTCTTGTATATTAGTTATCTTTTTCCTCATTTTCTTAGTGGGCACTGACCTGTAACCCCCAGAACCAGCATGGGGCTATCATCCACAATGAGCTTTTGATCAGAGAGACCTACAAGGTTTCCTAAAAGACAGACAGATTTCTGTCAGAGTACTTGATGACCCACCAAAGGTTAGTGGTAAGACCCTACTGCTGAAGATACCTTATGTGATTGACATGCAAATTAGAATGGCATGGCTGGAAGTTGGATGAGAGTCAGTCCCCAGACAGTCAGCGCGTCTGGTGCCAGAAGGTGCTACATGGGCGACTGGGGGAAATTGACCAATATCTATCAAAGCAACGCATGGTCTAACCTACTTAGCAGCAAATAACTTGTTGTGATGCCCACACAAGTGCAGTGGTGGCATACAGCCATGGTGGGGAACCAACTGCTCTCAATTTGGCTAACTGATCCCCTCACTGGTATGGGACCCATAGCTGGAGCTGGGAAACAAGTCAGAACCATATCCAAACATAAGCCCACTCTCCAGTATCAAGCTACTATCAATTGTGGGCTACAAGAGGGCCTACACCTATTAAATTCTCTATAAAAAAAAAAGTAAGGGTTACCTCATTTGTCCTGGTGCTAACTTACTCTCCATTGGAGAATCTGCTTCTCTTTTTCAGATAGATGTAGATCCTAAGGAGAGAGCCACCCCATCATACCTCAAAAGGGCCCCGGCTGAAACTAAGAAAACTTCAAGAAACAAGCAAGGGTGCTGTTTTCCTGATGAACTGGACACCAGCACAAGGGGGAAGGAGATCAGCATAGAGAAAAGTCAACTCCTACCAAATCAGAGAGCCAGAGCCTCAGAGGCCCTCAACACCTCATCACTGAAGCAGACCAAAAATGAACCCAACATGGCTCAGGGAAATTTTGCGGAAGAGGGGGCGGAAAGAATGTCAGAGTCACATGTTGGGTCATGATATGCAGAGACATTTAGCTTACCCATAACTGTGGGCTAACTCCACAATGCATGACCTGTATACCTCAACAAGGAGGGGCCAAGGGGAAGGGGTAGGTCAAGGATGAGCCTAATAATGGTACCAAACTGACTGTAAAAAAAAAAAATTAAAATAAAAAAAAAATTTTTTAAAGAGAAAAAAATAAAAAATAAAAATGATGGAACATTGAGCTGGTTCTTTGAAAAAATAAACAAGATTTATTAACACCTGGCCAATTTGATGATACAAAAGAAAGAGATGTCTCATGTTAACAAAATCCAAAATTAAAAAGGAGAGGTCACAACAGACATCAATGAAATGGGAAGAATCATCAGGGCATACATTCAAATCCCATCCTCTGCTCAACAAAACAGGATAATCTGGAAGACATGGATGAATTTCTAGCCACATACCAACTACCAGAACTGAACTCAGAGAAAATTAATCTCCTGAACAAACCTGTTGTATCCATGGAGATTGAAAAGGTAATTTAAAAAACCTCCCCAAATAGAAAACTCCAGGATCAAATGGCCTCTCAGGCTGAATTCTATCAAACCTTCATTGAAGAAGTGAAACCAATTTATCTCAAACTATTTTCATAAAAGGAGAACAGGAAATCCTCCCCAACTCCTTTTATAAAGCTAGCATCACCCACATATCAAAACCAGACAGAGATGCAACAAGAGAAGAAAACTATAGGCCTATATCCCTTGTGAATTTTGTTGCAAAGATCCTGATCAAAATCCTCACAAACCAAATTCAACAGCACATGAAAAGCATTATCCACCTTGATCAAGTATACTTCGCCCCAGGGATGCAGGGGTGATTCAACATATGGAAATCAGTCAATGTAATACACCACATAAAAAAAGTTAACCATAAGAACCACACGATCATCTCAATTGATGTAGAGAAGGCATTTGACAAAATATAATACCACTTAACAATAAAAATGCTGGAAAGAAAAGGCATGTATTGTTTATGTCTCAACACAATAAAAACTGTATGTAAACCACCCAAAGCCCAAATAATACTTAATGGGGAAAGACTCAAGGGGTTCTCATTGAGATCAGGAACAAGACAGTAGAGCCCACTCTCACTGCTGCTCTTCAACATAGTACTAGAAGTCCTAGCCCAAGCAATAAGACAGGAGAAAGAAATAAAAAGGATTTAAATTGGAAAGGAAGAAGTCAAGTTAGCCCTATTTGCAGATGACTTAAGCTTATGCATAAGTGACCCAAAAGTCTCCATCTCAAAACTTCTAAAGGTGATTAATTCTCTCAGTGAAGGGGCAGGATACAAAATCAATGCACAAAACTCAATAGCCTTTCTATATGCAAAGGACAAATATGCAGAGAAAGAAATCAGTGAGGCTGTCCCATTTTCAATAGCAACAAAAAATTCAATACCTTGGAATAACACTAACAAAGGATATGAAAGACCTATATAATGAAAACATTAAAAATAAAGAACTCAAGAAAGAAATCAAGGAGGAGTTGAGAGGATGGAAAGACCTCCCATGCTCCTGGATAGGTAGAATTAATATTATGAAAATAGAAATTCTACCTAAAGCAACATACATATTTAATACAATACCAATAAAAATACTAGCATCATTCTTCACAGATATAGAAAAAATGATATCAAACTTCATATGGAATGGCAGCACGTCTTGGAAATCCAAACATATCCTCAGCAAAAGAAACACCTCTGGTGGTATTTTCATTCCCAATCTAAAGCTATATTACAAAGCCATAGTGACAAAAACATGGTACTGGCATAGGAAGAGAAACATAGACCAATATAACAGAATTGAAGACTCTGACCTTAGGTCAAGTAACTACAGCTACTTGATGTAGAATGGAGGAATAACAGCATTTTCAACAAATGGTACTGGACAAATTGGATGTATGGAAAAATGAAACTAGCCCCATTCATCTCTCCATACTCACAGATAAAATCCAAATGGATTAAAAACCTCAATATAAGACCTGAAAATCTTCTCCTACTGAAAGAAAAAATAGGAGGCACTCTCCATTATACAGAAGTGGGGAAAGACTTCCAGAACAAAACCCCAGTAGCCCAGGAAATTAAACAAGCACTCAACCAATGGGATCTCATGAAGCTAAATATCTTTTGCACAGACCATAAGCAGAGCCAATAGATTACCCACTGAATGGGTGAAAATCTTCACCAGCTATACCACTGATGGAAGCCTAGTATATAGTATCTACAAGGTACTCAAAAAAAAAAAAAAAAAAAAAAACTAAATCAAACAATCCATACCAAAAATGGGGCAGAAAACTGAATATGGAGTTCTCAGTGGAAGAATTACAAATGACTAATACAAACTTATGAAAATGTTAAATGTCCCTAAATATTAGGAAATGAAATTAAAGCAACCATGCAATTCCACCTTAGTCCAGTAAGGATGGAAAACATTAAAATAACTAACAATGACAAATGTTGGCAAGGATGTGGGGATGGAGGAACCCCATCCACTGTTGGCAGGAATGTAAACTGGTACAAACACTATGGAAATCAATTTGGAGATTCCTGAAAAGGATGAACATAGAGCTACCAACAGACCCAGTTATTCCCTTCCTTGGCATTTGTCCTAAATGCTCCATTCATCAATGCAGAGACATTTCCTCAAAAAATGTTTCTATCTGCTCAATATATTATAGCTAAGAACTGGAATCAACACAGATGCTCATCATTAGCTGAATGGATAAGGAAGTTCTGGTACATTCACACAATGGAATTCTAGTCAGCAGTAAGAAAAAGCATTACAATGAAGTTACAACAGACTTGGAACAGGTGATATCAGTGATCTCATACAATCACAGAAAGATAAATGCCACATGGTGTCGATTATCTGTAGTTCCCATCCTGGACCTGCTACAGTTCCTGTCATAGCTGACAGGCAACTTATAGCCCAGAAAATAGGTGTGGAAGGGTTTGGGGAGGGGGAAAGGGGAAGGGCAAAAACAAACACAAAATTGAATCCAAAATGAGCTGATACCATAAAAACCTTTATTCTTGGAGATATCCTAAAAGATATAACCCTCAAAAGGAGTAATGGGGAAAACCTGAAAAGTAGGGCTCTAGTGAGGGTAGGATGAAGCCTAAGCTTAAAAGAAAAAAAAAATTTCTGTCTCTGGCTCAGGTTCATAATTCCCAGTACCAGAGATTGGTTGCT